>NW_020769332.1:9159097-9198140 GCF_900518735.1 Pseudonaja textilis | reverse complement strand
GGGACTAGAACTCACAATTTCCTGGTGATTGGCCCAAAGTCACCCAGCTGGCTTTCATGGCTAAGGTGGGACTAGAACTCACGGTCTCTTTCTTTCTAGCCCAGTGCCTTAACCACTAGACCAAAGTGGCTCTCCCACTGAGGTCTGGTGGATTTAGTAACAGACGGGCTGTGAAAACAAAGCCGGAGATTCCTACCAGCCGTTCTGTGCTCCAAGCCACATGGTGGGGGCGGCACTGGTGGTAGCACCCACTGCATTGCCATTTGCCTCTTGATCTGGCACGGCTGTGCTCGACTCCATTTTGGGATGTCCATTCTCACTGTTGGCAGAAAAAAACATCCCTTTTTAAAGTGTCCGATGGTACAGGGGGAAAAATGCTTTATAGAAGTAATCCTCCACTTACAAGCACAATTGTTCTGTTGCTAAACAGGGTGGCAACTTTCAAAAGACCTTCGAAATATTTCTATCGGCTACACCCATGCAGTGTCAGACATGTTAACTCCCAATAAATCCTTTTGAAGTTTTGGACGTTTGGCTCGAGAGTCATGATTTAATTGGGGGGGAACTGCCAGAATCCTGACAGAGGGTACTTGTTTAGTGACTCTTGCCCAATTTTATGACCTTTTTGCTTATGGTTGTTAAATGAATCGTGTTAAGCCAGTCTGGTTTCTCCCATTGGTTTTGCTTGTAGGAAACTGGCTGCGAAGGTAACTGATGGCAATCAAGTGAGCCTGGGATGCTTCAACAGTCCTAAATACACGCTAGTTACCAAGTTGCCCGGATTTTAATTATAAAATTGGCGATGCTGCAACAATAAGTGGGATGATCGCTCATAGATCACTTTTTCAATGCCTAAATGAACAGTTGAAAGTTGAGGGCTACTTATAACTGGCCAAGCTTTGATCTTCCTTCAACATGGTACACTCTGCTCTGTAACTGACTGTCCCTTTTCCCACTGATGCTAATTCATTGCTGAGTTCCTGGGATCTTCCGGGACAAGTCCAAGCAAGGTCTCTTTTACCTGTTCTGCCTTGCAGGTGCTGGAGCTGGAGTTGGGTCAGTAAACACATGTTCTGTAAGGGGGCCAGTCCGGACCTGAGCTGGCTCCATTTCGCTCACGCCATTCTCTGGCACCTCCGTGGCTTCGGTGGCTTCTTCCGTGGACTGGGACTGATCAATCCTAGCATTGCTCGTGGCAGCCACTTCATCTAAAGGCAGAAGGGTGACATTAAAGATCAGAGGTCTCCAAACCTGGCAACTTTAAGGCTTGTGGACTTTGTTAAGAGAATTTTACAATACAAGGATAATAGAATTATACAGAATAGAATATAAAGATGTACTACTATTGGATGGATTTAGGATGATGTAATGAATGTTATAAATGAATTTAAAATTTTGAATATCTCGTATAAAATGATGGAATAATAGTTATAGTCAAATAAATGATTAACAATGATAATAAGGTATACATATATACTAGATTGATAATATGAGAATTTATAAAAACTCTAAGTGAGGACTATGGAGAGGATGCACAAAAGGTTTGTAACCAACCGACACTGTATGTATGTAACTGGAAGGTGGTTTTATGTTTTATGTTCTTTAAAAAAAAAAGACTTGGGACTTCAACTCCCTTCCTCAATTTGCTACCCTTCATGTTAGAAGTACAACTTTCTGAATTCCCTTTTGGCCAGATAGATTTAGAGCAGGGGTCTTCAAACCTGACAGCGTTAAGACTTGTGGACTTCAACTCCCAGAATTCCTCCTCCAGTCATGTTAGCTCAGGAATTCTGGGAGTTGAAGTCCACAAAAAGAGTGGTTACCAGTGGGTCCAGGTACCCACAGAGAAAACAGGCCCCACCCCAAAAAACACGTCATAAATTTTAAAAAGCAAAATCATTCAAATGATTGCCAGGAGTCCTGTAGAGGATATAATTTTTTTAAAAAAAGATGGTTGGTCACATCGCCAGCCACATGTTTAGACTGGGTTTGCCATTTCTATCCGACTATCAAATCAGATAGGCAGATCTGCTCCCATCACTGTGAAGTGACAGCTGCCAGTTCTTTAGCTGATGTTGGCCTTTATATGTACACATCAAATTCTTCCCAAGAGGGGGAGATGGGAGGAGCTTGCGCCGTGGCGATACGGTCTGCAATCGAGCTCCTCGATTGCAGCCGATATCTCCGCCACTGGCCGGTCCAACGGACCTACGCTGTCCCGTAGGGACAGCCATCGTGAAGAGCATATCCTGAGGATTCCGGGGATACCGCAAAATCCCTGGAGAGCCCGGGTGAAGCTCTTCTTGCCAGCGGCGGAGAGGCAGCCCCCATGCTGCTGAGGCCGGGGCGACTCCAGACGGAAAGAGTTTGAGAAAGAGTTTGTCGGTTGGGTGAGAACTTCTTTTTTTTATTTAATTTTTTGAATTTGGAAAGTTTACTCTAATTATCTGAAGAAACCTGTGTGATTTTTGTTTTGTTTTTTGACAAAATTGATTTAGCGGCGTTTTTTTAGGGAAACGTCAAAGAGAGAATCCATTTTTTTTCTTTTCTTTGCTTTCGGACTCTATTGTTACTTATTGGATAACTGGACTGTTTTCTTTTTTCTATATATTCATATGTTTTATTCTTTTTCTGGACTTTTTATTTTTATTTTTTCTGGGCTAGAGGCTTCTCTTGATTTTGTTTGATTTTTCGGTGTTTGTTTTGTGTATTGCAAGCCGGCTTTCCCTTAAGAGAGGAGGGGGGAAAGTGAGAACTATGATACTTTGTAACACTGCCACCTAGAGGCTCGGAAATATTTAAAAAAAAGAAAAATAGACTCTTCTTCTCAAGGACATCCCCTGATAAGATAGAGGAAAGCACTTTGTGGAATATTATTACAGGTGTCTTTCTGGATATACATGGCTCAGCTTTGAAGCTTGTGGGAAAGAGAAGGGAGTTATAATTAGAGCCTTGGATAATTAAATAGAGTGCAGTGTTGTTGTTTTTTTTTTTTGAGTTCTGCCAACCCCTTCACTAACATCAAGGTCCTGACTTTTAAGCTTGATTTATTTGCAAAGGGAAGCCTCTGAATTTCTTTTTTCTACTTATATTTTATTTTGATTTAACTGATTTTATTTTTTCTTTTGTCTATTTGGATCCTGTTTTCTCTTTTTTCCTTTTTTTTTTTTTAATGTACATTAGCGGATTATTTCTTTTTCCTTTTTTCAATTGAGGTTTTTTCTTTTTTTTTTTTTTTTTCTGGCTGGACTAAGGTGTGGAATCTGAAGAAACTTATTTTTCTTGGTTTTTGTTTTGTTTTTTGTTTTTTCTCTTTTTCTTTTTCCCTTCTTCCTTTTTGGCTTTGTCTTGTTTATTATTATTATTGGGTTTTTATTTTTACTGTTACTTTTTTTCTTTTTTTTTTATGGTTTTTTTTTTTCTCATTCTTTTTTTATTGAACTAAGGTCAGGAAGAATTTGAAGAATTTTCTTTTTCTTTTTTTCTTTTTCTCTCTCACTTTTGGCTTTTTTATTGTTGGCCTTCTTACCTTGGATTAAAATTTCATATTTCTTTCTCTTTTTTTTGTGGACTAAAATTTGAAAAAACTTGAAGAGTTGGAACCACTTAAAATGAGTAAGAAATTTATATCTTCGGGTGCCTCTATGTCTGCTTCTGCCTCCCCACCATCTGGACAGCGTTCAATTCAGACATTGTTAAAGCAAGATAAGGAGAAAGAAAAAGAACAAGAAAGAGTATCCTTCCAGATGATTATGCAAGGAATTCAAGATCTTAAGGTAAAAATGGATACTATTGAACAAAGAACAGGTAGGATGGAACAGATGATGGAAAAATATGAAGAGAGACTCCAAAATGTTGAAGAGGGAGGCAAACAAAGAGAGGAGAAAATTGGAAATATCGACAATAGATTAATAGCGATTGAACAAGAAAAAAGTGAGATGTTGAAGTGGGAGTTGGATAGATCAGAATTTTATCTTAGATTCCAAAATATAGAAGAAGAAAAAGGACAAGATTTGGTTGCGATAATGGTAGGAATCTTGGCGGAGGCACTCGAGATAACAGAAGAGAAGATGATGGATGGAATTGATGAGATATATCGAGTTTTTACAAGATATGCGATGAGAAATAACCTACCCAGAGAAGTTCATATTAGATTTATTAAAAAATCTTTGAAGACACAAATATTGCAAGTAGCAAGAGAGAAGCCACTGAAATACAAAAGTAAAGAAATTTTGGTTTTAAAACAAATACCTAGAAGAGTGAGAGAGATGAGAAGAGAATACCGATTCCTGACTAAAAGGTTATTGGAAAAAGAGGTGTCTTACAGGTGGTTGATTCCAGAAGGATTGGTGTTTACGTGGCAGGAACAGAGACATAGAATTGATTCAATTGAGAAAGCAGAACTGTTTTGCGCAGAGGTTTTTGGAGGCAGAGAAGGAGGAGCAGGAAAGGAGGTCCCATCAATTGAATCTCAAGAGGAACAAATGGAGGTTGGAAAAGAAGAAGGTGCAGTAGGTGGACAAGTGGATATTAAAGATCAACGTGAGGCAAGACCCACGAGAGTGGTTAAATCTAAATATAAAACATAATTATGGAAGAAAAAAAATTGATTACAATGAATATAAATGGACTGAACTTAGCTGCTAAGAGAAGGAAGATTTTCCATAAATTAATGAAATTAAGGTTCGACATAATTTGTTTACAAGAAGTTCATATTAAAAAGCAACATGAACAATTGTTATTACAACCAAAATTAGGGAAATTGTATACCTCTTTGACACAATCCAAGAAAAGAGGGGTGGTTTTATATATTAAAGAGGCCATTCCAGCAAAAATGATTTATACAGATGATGATGGGAGAATATTAATGGTAGAAATAATGGACAATAATAGAAAGATACTTTTGATTGCAATTTATGCACCGAATGATAAACAGGAAGAATTCTATAGAAAATTACATACTAAGACTGCCGAACTTGACTATGTTAATGTAATTATGATGGGAGACTTTAATGGAATTGTGGATAATAGACTTGACTATATTGCAACAACAGTAAAGCATAACAGGAAAACTCTTCCTAAATCCTTTTTTAAAATGATAGATGAATTAACTTTAAAAGACATATGGAGAGAAAGAAATGATAAATTTAAGCAATTTACGTTCTATTCAAATAGGCATTTATCATGGTCCAGACTGGATATGATTTGGATCTCAACAGATTTAATGTCTAGTATTCAAGAAGTAAATATTGAAACAAGTACTTGGGCTGACCATAACCCATTGACAATTGAATGGAAGGGACAAAGGAAAAGATCGAGATGGACATTAAATAATTCTATTTTAAAGGATAAGGAATTTATACAATGGATGGAGAAAGAATTGGCCTTCTTCTTTAAAGAGAACAGAAAAGAAGACACCTCAATACAGAATGTTTGGGACACAATGAAGGCCTATGTTAGAGGCTTGATAATAGACTATACAAGAAAAAAGAACAACAGGAAAAGGCGAACTCTTAAAGCCTTGGATGATGAATATAAGGGACTTGAAAAAGAATTACAGAAAATGCCACACAGAAAAGATGTTAAAATGAAACTGGATATAACTAAACATAAAATGGATTTAATAGAGAAAGAAGAACTGGCACAGAAAATTAGGAATGCTAAACAGAATTATTTTGAGGATGCAAATAAACCAGGTAGATGGCTAGCATACAAATTGAGAAAGGAGAAAGAGTCGAGGAAAATACCGCAGTTAATAGACGACCAAGGTAAAATTTGTTATGGCAGCAAAGAAAAAAAAGAGATTATTTATGATTTTTATAAGCATTTGTATAAGAAAGAAGACATTGACGAGGAGAAAGTTAAACAATACCTACAGAATGCAAATCTACCTAAGATACCTAAAGAGATTGAAGAAATGCTAGAAAGTAATATAACAATGATGGAGTTAAGTCAAGCACTTAAGAAACAAAATAATGGAAAGGTCCAGACGGGTTTCCTGTAGAATTTTATAAAATCTTTCAAGAATCACTGTGTATTCCACTGTTAGAAGTTATGAATGAAGTTATGTTAAAAAAGATGATACCTAAAACATGGTCAGAGGCTTACATTACACTTATTCCAAAAGAGGAGGCGGACCTACTGCAAATCAAGAATTATAGACCGATTTCTTTACTAAATGCAGATTATAAAATTTTTGCTTCAATATTAGCAGAAAGACTTAAAAAGTACTTGAATAACTTTATCCACTCAGACCAAAATGGGTTTTTGCCAAAGCGACAAATCAGAGACAATATGAGAGTAATTCTGGACACCCTGGAATACTATGAGGCACATCCTGAAAAGCAAATGGCTTTGATATTTTTAGATGCTCAAAAGGCATTTGATAACGTGAATTGGAGATTTATGTTACTTTTAATGGAACAGATGGGCTTTGCTAGAAGATTTATTCAGGCAATAGAAGCAATTTATAATGAACAAACAGCTAAGGTAATGATGGAGGGAGAATTTACAGATCCTATTAATATAAGAAAAGGCACAAGACAAGGTTGTCCTCTTTCTCCCTTGATATTTGTATTGACTTTGGAAGTGTTGAATAGAAATATCAGAGAAGATAAAACTATAAAAGGAATGAAAATTAAAAAGAATTTAAACTACAAGCCTTTGCAGATGACCTAGTCTTTATCTTGGAAGACCCTATAGAAATAGCCTCGAAACTGTTGGAAAAGATAGAGGTCTATGGGGAGGTGGCTGGTTTGAAAATAAATAGAGATAAAACAAAGATTTTGTCAAAGAATATGTTGCTGAAACAAAGGGAAGAGTTGGCAGAACTGTTAAAAATTCAAGTCACAAACAAGGTTAAGTATCTGGGGATATATTTGACATCAAGATGTAGTACATTGAAGGAGAATAATTATATTAAACTTAAACAACAGATAGCTCAAGACTTGAAAAAATGGGAGAACTTACAATTGTCATTAATAGGAAGGATTTCAACAATTAAGATGAACATTTTACCCAGAGTCTTATTTTTGTTTCAAACAATACCAATTAGGCTTGGAAAAGAATATTTTGAGGATTTAAATAAAATTGTTTTGAAGTATATATGGCAAGGTAAGAAAGCAAGAATAAAGTTAAAGCTTTTACAGGATGCTAGATTTAGAGGAGGGTTTGGACTGCCTAATTGGGAGTTGTACTACCAAGCTGCAAACTTGACGTGGGTTAAAGAATGGATAACATTAAGGAAAACCAGATTGTTGACATTAGAAGGTCATGATTTGTTGTTGGGCTGGCATGCTTTTTTATGGTACAAGGGAACTAAAACACAGGGGTATTTTAGAAGGCATTATATACGGGAGTCTCTGTGGTTGAATTGGGAGAAGATAAAAAAACAGTGTTATTTGAAAATTCCAGTTTGGTTATCGACGATAGAAGCGTTTTCTTATCCTATAATCTATAAAAAGGAACAAACAGTTAACTATGGGGAATTATTAGATGAAAAGGGTGAACTTAAATCGATGCAAAAATTGGAAGAACAAGGTATACGGATGAATTGGTTTTCATATTTGCAAATATATTCAAAGTACCATGAGGATTCCAAAGCAGAGGGATTTTATGATAAGCAAACTGACTTGGATAAGATTTTGATGGGTACTGATGAAAAGGTGATTAAAAAATTGTATGGTTATTTATTGCAAATTAAGCTTGAGGAAGAACAAGTTAAAGAAACTATGATTGCGTGGGGGAGGAATTTTGGATATGGGATTGATTTAGAGAAATGGCAGAAATTATGGTCGCAAAATTATAAAATGACAATGTCTACAGCCTATAAAGAAAACTTGTATAAGATGTTTTACAGGTGGCATTTTCCCCCGACAAGGATAGCAAGAATGTTTAAGAACAAATCCGAAAAATGCTGGAAATGTCATCAGAAACCTGGTTCATACTATCACATGTGGTGGACTTGTGAGGATGCTAGAAAATATTGGACTAAAATCCACATGTGGCTGGAAAAAATGACAAAGAAGCATATAGACTTGAAACCGGAGTTTTTTCTATTGGGAATACTACCAGATACTTATAGTAAAGAGTTGAAATATTTGATTGTAAATGTATTGACTGCTGCTAGGATTGTATTTGCAAAAAATTGGAAAAATGAGAAAATTCCATTGCAAGAAGAAGTTGTAAAGAAAATTTTGGAATGTGCTGAGATGAGTAGATTGACTTTTGAAATTAGAGAGCAAGAAGATAAACAATTTTATTTAGTTTGGGATCTTTTCTATCAATGGTTGAATGATGAAATATTAAAATATAAAAGTTAGATAATAAGGAATAATAATGACTTTATTTTCCCTTTCCTTTTATTGGTTTTTGATACTATATTTATATAATAGCTTTCTTTGTTTCTTTCTTTTTCATATTTGGGATAGAATTGGTATGAGTATAAGATTTGTTTTAGAATAAAATATTTAAAATATAGTTATCTCATAAAGGCATGACCGAATAAAAGTTTAGTCAAATTTTTTCTTTTTTTTCTTTAATAGAGATACTAGGATTTATAAATTTGTATTGATAAGAGTATTATATAAAGTAACTGTAATTGTGACTATGAGGTGAATGCACAAAACCGATGGACCAACCGACTTACGGTGTGTACAAAAATATGGGGGAGCTGATACTTTTATGCTTTGTTGTTGTGTTTTTTATGTTAAAAAAATAATAAAAATTTATATATAAAAAAAAAAAAAAATTCTTCCCAAGAGGATGTTGCAATGTATTAAATGTAGCATGCATGCAGATCCAAGCAGCGCGGTCTTTTGCAATTGACTGGTGGAGATTTTGTATTATTCTTAAAATAATCTGGTAATTTGATGGAAAATGGAAGACAGTTTTAACTGCCATTTAGTAGGGTTTCAGCAAAGAAAAGCAGAGTCATAACTGAATTCCGCTTGCCAATTAGAAAGATAAAAATCATTTTTATCAGAATGTTGATAACCAAAAAGCTCAATCTACCGCAACGCAATATTTATCCTAAATATTTCAATGCCTTTTTTTTCCTTCACTAAGAAGATCCTGATTAGATCCGGGCTCAGGGGTGGTTAGCTTCAATCAGGGTTATTGGTTCAAGTAACGTGTATAGTTTTCTCTGTTTTCTTTTTCATCTTGATAGGCAGAAAAACATTCATAATTTTATCCATATGATAGATCTTGGACAGCAAGATTTTACTATATACTGAACTGTTTGGGTGATCTATTTTTAATCCTGTACAGTTAAATTCAAGGTCATTCTAGTAAAAGAACCGTAAACAGGCTTAATTAAGTAAAAGCAAGCTGAGGATAGAAAAAAAAAAAGACCCTGTCCTTAAAAACATTTGGAAACATACTTTGTCCTTTATCCAACACGGGGGTGTCGCCACGGGAGGAGCAATTGCTGTTGGGAACATTGCAACGAGTTGCACAGCCAACTAAAGTGATGCCTGCTAAGACTCCATCTGTTCCCGAAGATTCCTCAGGATTCAAGTCCCTTTCTAGAAAGATTTCTCCAGGAGGATAGTCAGTATCACAGGCCGCTGCAAAGATAGCAAGAGCACGAGCACTTAGACTTATATACCGCTTCACGGTGTTTGACAGCCCTCTCTAAGCAGTTGACAGAGTCAACCTATTGCTCCCCCAACAATCTGGGTCCTAATTTTACCCATCTCGGAAGGACGGAAGGCTGAGTCAACTTTGAGCCGGTCAGAATTGAACTCCTGGCAGTGGGCAGAGTTAGCCTGCAATACTGCATTCTAACCACTGTGCCACCAGGGCTCCTAACGCAACATCCAATCAGCTGCAGAAATAGCAGTAGCAGTTAGGCTTATATACCGCTTCACAGTCCTTTACAGCCATCGCTGAGGAGTTTACAAAATCAGACTTATTGCCCCTCAACAATCTGGGGCCTCATTTTACCGATCTTGGAAGTCAACCTTGAGCCAGTGAGAATTGAACTCCTGGCAGAATTAGCCTGCAATACTGCATTCTAACAACCACTGCGCCACCATGGCTCTTATGATGGGAAATACAAGGCTTCAGGGTCAGTAGGGAACATCCATGTGAAACAACATCACTGATATCTTAGACTAGATCGTGTTAAAAGCAACCAACTTGGTGTCTTATGTAATCTTGGCCACTGGAAGATAAGTAGACTTCAACTCCCAGAATTCCCCAGCCAGCAGGTAAGGTGTGCCACATCCATGTAAAGTAATCTCGATGGTATTTTAAGGTTTGGCAAATACTGTGAACTCAGCCTTGTATATCACCATTTTTCCAAGCAAAATATCCATTCAATTTCCAAAAGATTAGGATTTATATTTGGAAACAAGTGAGAATGAAAGTTATTTCACATTCAGGATTTAGAAAATCATCTCATCCGACTATGGCCAGCCAAACCAAATTTCAGGCTTGGATAAGAGGTTAGCTACCAAAGCTAGTTTCTTTTTAATTATGACTTAACAATACAGTTTCCCTTGAGAAGTTTCAAAGCATCGTAAGAACTAAGAGGTTTCTTTTCCCCAAAGAAACAGGACACCAAGTCCCAGCCTCCATATTAAATTTCAAGCTTGCCCATACAGGTTTGTATTGTCCTTTATGGAAGTAGGGGACAGGTTTTTTTATGAATGTTGTAAAGTATCTTTGATTCTAGACTGCTATATTATTCTAAATCTACTTCTAATGAATTACCAGCTTTGAAAGAAACAATTCAGCATTTACAGACGACCGTAGCATTATCCGTGATAGGGAATCACAAGCCTTTGTAAGCCCCCCAGAGTGGCCCTGTAGCAAGACGAGTGGCAAATATATATATTTTTTTTTAAAGTCCAAGATCTGATGTCTTCACTTGCCTGGAATGCTGGAGATGCAAAGGACGTGGGCGTTGCACACTGTGAAATGATCCACCACCGTTCCTGGCTGGTTGGCATCAATGATGACCACTTTGCTAGTAGATAAGGTGCTGGTGAGGATCCAGACTCTACTGGATGTGGCATCCATCTCATGAAGTTCTTTGGTCTGTGGGAAAGCCAAAGGGTAACGGGCGCATGGCCAGGGGAAGGGCGAAACGTGGGAAGTTGCACGTGGCATCAGAACAACCCTTCCAGGTTTAAATACTTGCTGGACCATCATATCGTGACATGATTTTGGACGGACTTCTATCCGAGGCCAACGTACAGCCCCCATACTTCGTTGTGTAAGTTAGAACTAGGGAACTTTTGAAAACGGAGATAAAAATGAAACCAGAACTTTTTCTCTTGGATTTAATTGGAATATTTTTTTTTTGGAATTTTGTTATTACATACGTTGACCATTGCAAGGCTACTGTATGCACAAAAATGGAAAGGCACTTCAATTCTTGCTATGGATGAATGGTTGCAGAAGTTGATGGAGTTGGCTGAAATGGCAAAATTGAGTACTTTGATTCAAGAAAAGAACATAAGTACTTCTGTTTCCACCTGGAGACCACTTATGAAAATTTTGTGCTTGATGTGGAAGTGAATGAAAATTTGACTTTGGGTTTTACCAATTAGATTGATAGACCTTTATAGAAATGGCTTGTTCATATTATGATGAAAAAAACAGAATGCCTGCACAGATGAACAGAGTCAGTTATATGCCCAACCTTTTTCTTTTCTGGAGATGGGTGATTACTCTTCGTATTCTCTCCTTCCGCCTCTCGATCACAGGTAAGTGGATCACATCCCGGATCAGGTTTTTGACCATTTGTAACATCTGGTTCCACTCCGGGCTTCCAGCCGGTCAAATTTACACCAGCTGCACACCACAACTGTAAAGGGAAAGGAGAAAACATGAGAGATCGAATGCAGGCTTTCTTTCTGCATTGGTGGGCCAATATGTCCATAGGTTGTGGCTCACAACAATGATAGGAATAGTGTCACAATGAAATGCTTGAAGAGGGGACATGATAGGGGGGCACGATAGCAGTATTCCAGTATTTGAGAGGTTGACACAAAGAAGAGGGAGTCAAGCTATTCTCCAAAGCACCTGAAGGCAGGACAAGAAGCAACGGGTGGAAACTAATCAAGGAGAGAAGCAACCTAGAACTAAGGAGAAATTTCCTGACAGTTAGAATAATTAACCAGTGGAACGGCTTGCCTTCAGAAGTTGCAAATGGTCCAACACTGGAGGTTTTTAAGGAGAGATTGGACAACGCTTTGTCTGAAGTGGCATAAGTCTCCTGCTTGAGCAAGAGGCCCCTTCCAGTTTTATTCTGATTGATTGATAGGTGTAAAGTCTTCTAAAAGTGTGATTCAGCCACCAGCGACCTGCAGGGTGGAAATCTTCCCACTGAAAGAAAGGGAAGAATTTGCCCACGGTTGACATTACCTTCATGGTAGGGTCCTTTTCCACCAAGGGACGACAGTAAACGGGCACAGGGACATTTTTCATCCGATTATCTTCTTGGCCACCATTGGGACTCAACTGTTGGGGATGAACAGACAGCACAGGTCATTCATGGCACAGAGCTGTGTGTTTCTATGGCAAGAGAGTTGCTGGAGGTTTTGGGGGAAAATATTGATTCGTGTCCTCTTCAGGGGTGACAAGCTTAACCAAGTGAATTGTATTCCCACCTAACAGAGGGATAAATTGAAGGACATTGACCAAAGAAGTGATGTTGCTATTTTAAATCTGCTTTCTAGTCAGCTCCGCTGAAAGTAGTGGGATCTTGAGCAACCATTGGTAAGTGTGCACTGTGTATTCCTTAAAACAAGGAAATAAGGAACAAAACATTAGATTTTTTTTTTTATCAAAGTGTTGCTGTTTGGCAGAAAAGTGTGCTCTTCAGTTTTACTTTGTTTGAACACAAAATTTTGCTTTTAGAGCCCCCCCAAAACCACAAACACGCACACTTATAAAATCAACCTGAATCAATCTATTTCAAGATGAAGATTTTCATTGAATTTTATGGACTGTATATACAGCCTGTTCATGTAGAGCCATGGTGGCGCAGTGGTTAGAATGCAATAGTGCAGGCTAACTCTGCTCAGTCAGGAGTTCGATCCTGACCGGCTCGAGGTTGACTCATCCTTCTTCCAACCTTACGAGGTCAGTATAAGGAGGACCCAGATTCTTGGGGGTGGGGGCAATATGCTGGCATTGTAAACTAGTTAAGAGAGTACTGTAAAGTACTGTGGGGTGGTATATTAGTCTGAAGTGCTATTGCTGTTAAAATCATTTATAATGTATTGAAAGTAAAGGATTGGGAACTCAACAAAAAGGAATCCATGTGGATGGATTCCCTGCCCAGAAGGGCTTTGCTGACACATCTCCCAAAGAACATTACCTGTTTGTATTTGGCTGGCAGGCTCCACCCGCAGGCCTGTAAGCGGCCATCATCATTCCGGACGTGTTCGCGGACTTGACGGTATTGCTCTCGCTTCTGCTCACGGCGTGCCGTTGATGTGCAATCACTGAGGAGAGAAGGATCAGGAGGAAGATGAGGACAGACCAAGAGGACAAGGAAAGGTTCCATAACAATAGGAAGAGAGGGAGAAATCCGGTACAGGAAGTCCTCAACTTTTGCCAGCAATGGAAACTGCCATTGCTTCTGACCATCCTAAAGCCCGTTGTCATTTGACCAACCTGATTTTATCTTTTATTGCAGTGGTTGTTAAGCAAATCACCATGGTTCATTCAGCAAATCTATGGTTGTTAAGTGACCGAAGTTTCTGCCACTCAAAATTCTAACTGGAGAATACGATTAATGACTCTTGGCTATGGATGTGTCCCATTGGAGAATATGAATTATGATTCACCCGGGAGATGGGGGAAAACCAGGGTCAAGGGTGACAAGAGTGACAATGAATGATGTCAGTATGTGGTCATGTGATGACGCTGGGTTTTATAGGAAAATACAACAACTGGGATAAAGTTGACCCTGCTGAACTTTTTAGTAAAGCGCCAACCTAAAAGAAAGAAGCCAACCCACAACTAAACATGGTGAAAACTAAACATGGTTGGCTACACCCAGGCAGCACCGGCATGTTTGCTCCTAATAAATCTTCTTTAAGTTTTGGAAGTTCGGCTAGAGATTCATGATTTAAATAGGGGTAACTGCCGGAGCCGTGACACCCCACCTTAAATGACGCTATTGTTCACAACGGAGCCTTTTTGCTGTAAAATTGGAAGTAAACACTGGCTTTCAGCAAAAACATTGTAAATCATGGTCATGTGACCAAGGGACCCGGAAAACAGCTGTAAATGTGGGCTGGTTTGGTAAGCACCCACAATGGGATCCTGTGACCACAGAGGTGTGTGTGTGGCCATTGGAACTTCGGAACCAGGTCACAAATACTTTGAGAGAGGTTCATTATAACATCAAAGAGTCACTAAACAACCATCGTAAGTTGAGGACTACCTGCATATACAGAGACATGAGTGGAAACAAAGAAAGCTCCTTAAATAAGGAAATAAGAGCTACGCTTTAAGGAGCGGAAAATCCACGGTGTGTCAAAACAGGGGTGACCTGTGGAGTCTTAAGCAATATAAAGATTTTTGGGGCCAGCTGTAATCAGCGCCTTTGGAATAGGAAGTAAGGACACGAAAAGCTGCTTTCTATTAAGAGGACTCAGAATTTATGCAGTGGGAAAGAAATTAAGTTACATTTTAGACCAGGGAGGAAAACTGGCAGGTGCACACCAGATCTTATCCCCTTCAACCTGCATGGGCAACAGATTGGGTTGATGCGACTTTCAAGACAGAAATATCCGGGTGAGGGCCTGGATCTTTAATCCTGCCCTAGAATTTCCTGCACAGCAAACTGATCAGTAGTCGTGGGCCAAACTATTTAATTAAACATACCAGGTGATATTTTAGCGTTCTGTATATTTCTCCCAAGAACCCAGCATTTATACCTTTCATACATATTATTTAGGACTAGAGAAAATTTCCTCTCTTCTTTCCAAACCTATTCCTCTGTGCACATCATCTAAATACAATATTAGTAAGAGAAAGAAAATTATTTTCCTCGTTTTAAACGTTCTGTTCTGCATTTAAATCTAGCAGGAGGAAGGGTGGTATTTATTTGTTTAATAGCATACAATAACCAAAATGAAAATACCAAACTATGAGCTTCCAGCCAGCCAACTGTGGAACAGCCGAGCTCTGCTGACATCCTATCAGCTTGAATTCTCAAAATCAGCAGGAGTTTGGAAGAATCTTTTCCGATTTACAAATATTATTAAAAGACGTAAGCATTCATGAATTATGTGAAAGCTTGTTTTTTAATTGCTAGTCATAAATGATGTTAATTTTGTTTCCCCAAAACAAGACTCAGCCGGAAAATAAGCCTTAGCATGATTTTTCAGGATGCTCTTAATATAAGCCCTACCCCAAATATAAGCCCCAGTTAAGATCGTCAGCGGATGGATGCATTTAGTATCGTATTTCCCCCCCAAAATAAGACCTAACCAGAAAATAAGACCTAATGCAAAAATTAATAGAAGACCCAGTCTTATCTTTGGAGAAATACAGTATCAGACTCCTTCTGATTTTTTTTTTGGCTACCATAAATGAGCTCTTCTACAAAAGCACACACTGCTAAGTAGCCCTTCCACTTTCTGAAAAAGAAAAGCGGAGCCAAACTTACTCGTCTGGGAAAAACTCAAGAGTTCGGTTCCCGGCAGAGATTTGACACAAGGTATGACTGCGACGCTGGCTTAACCCAGCTGCTGTGGGAGATTTGTAGTGGATATTCACTGATGGGTAGCTCCTTTTCGCTGGTGGAGGGCTGGAGGAAGAACTGAACAATCGGCTGAAGCTGGGGAGGTTAGAGAGAATGCAGACAGAATTAAGACAAGGTGTTATGAATCCCAAATCTGACATATTTCCTTTTTCAAAACAGGCCTTGGGCAGCGTAGGTCTCCTTTGAGGCACTTCAAGAAGGCTTCCCTACTTGTTGGGCTTAGATCCTGTCTTAAATTAGCACGTGTATTTTAAATGTAAGCTAGGAAATTAATATAAGACCCAGTCTTATCTTTGGAGAAGCCACGAAAATTGACCTGTGTGAATCTTTGGCTTAATAACTGCGTATTCTCACAATAAGCAGAAAGCCTAACCCACGTTATCAATTAAGATAAGATGATTTGCACGTGACATCATTCCTGATCAGTTTTTATTATATTCCTACATGAAGGTTGTTTGAATCCTCCTTATGTGGGTAAAGCCTGAGGCCTCTCTCCAATGCTATTCAGGGAGCCATTTGCAAACAAAGTCTGCCTTTAGAGATCATAAATGCCACGTACTTTGGATACTATACTATACTGCAAGAATATCCTACACAACCACATCTCCTTGCTGACACCTCACCAATAAACTCCGCTACTTACAATTGCCAAATGGTGGATTTTTTCTTCTCCTGAACGGAAGGATGTTCCCGGGAGGCTCTGCAGAGAAACATAAAATTCAGAAACGGGCACATGATGGCCAAAAGATGGTTAGCCTGCCCCTCCATCACTGGGCAGAGTCCCAAATTCAGCTGATTTTTCTGGGAGTCACAATGACCCTTCCCACTGCTATTTATTCCTTCAAATGTCTCGCCAAAAAAGACGGAGGTGGCCTCACAAGATGCGGAGGTGTAAAACATCTCCCCTCCAAGTAGAGCCGTGTTTCTCAAACTTGGAAATTAACAGTAAAACAAAAAAGAAAACCAAGCCACCCACCAGAGAGGCTCACCCTCACCTGATCATCTCTGTCCACCTGACAGCCTCCTGCAGCTCCATCAACCTTTCCTTGTACTGGTTGCGCTCCATGAGAACACGAGCCATCTCCACACGGGTGAAGCGCCGTCTCTGAGCAATAGGGATGTTGTCCTGCAGGGGGGAGGAGGAGGACTTCAACCCACGGGAAATGGAAGGGGAAGGAGATTAGTACAACACCAAAGAAGGAGGTTAAAAACATTAGTTCCCTTTGGGTTTTCTGTTCACCCTCCCTCCCAGTGATGGGTTGTCATTCTGAAAATTTAGCTCCAAACCCGTTCAGAGAAAGCTAACATTTATCCAGAGAAGCAGCAAAAGTTTAACTACGAGGCAGAAATGTGCATGCATATGAGTAAAAAGTAACCCTGTCAGGCAGAAGACTGAAGACATATGCTGTTAGTACACAAAATTAAAACCAGCCTTCTTAGAGCATTCACGGGTTGTGTGAATTGGACGATTACATTATTTTACCTTGGATTTCAAAAGGCAAACAAGATGATGCATGCAGTCTACAACTATTTCATACATGTGGTTTTTTTTTTTTTTAAAAGCCACTGATTTGCGTTCACGAGACAGTATAAGACCAGAAAAAGGAAGCAGGGGGAGGATTAACTCTTAGCGGACCCTCCCGTAACTACTATTCGGTTTTTCTAGGATGAGTCTTCCTGATCTTTTCAATACACTCAACTTTTACAGTGAATGTCATTCAGGAATGACTGGTTGACAAGTTACCTATTCCCATAATCATGAGAATGCTCTCCACCACAGTGAACACGGATATGGCAATGCTGTGATGTCAGTGCACAGTGATGTCATAATCTCAGGGTCATTATTCAAGGAAATGGAAAAGAAAGACCCCTCTCCTCCCCAAATCCCCTCTTTCCCTAAGCATTTTAATAATGTAATATACCAATTCTGTACAGAGATAGCTGCTTACATCCTCCAACTCTTCTTTGGGTTCTCGGCGGGCAACTATCACCTCCGATTTCACTCTGGAGGGAAAGAAGAATGAAATTTATGAAACAAGTCCAGAGGTTACCAAAAAGCAGAGCAGAAAAAAAAAATCTTGAATTGCCAATAATCAGATAGGTTGGTTTCTTTCCTGTCCCCCAAATCTAAGAAAAGCTAGAAGACATCTTTGCATTATCTTGAGAATAGTCGGAAGGCAGGAAGCGTCTCTTAGGAAACTAAATTTAATCCACATGCTTTCTAACAGATAAACTAGCCATTATAGTGGCTTCATGGCCTGGGGCCAGATTATTTGAAGATTATTTGTCTTTTCCTAGTTACATCCACCTGACCCACCAGAGCAGGGAAGCATTGGATGTTGTATCTGTGTTGTATTAACAGAGGGATACAATCAAGATCAAAGGAGGTACTAATACCACTCTATAAAGCCTTAGTAAGACCACGCCTAGAGTACCGCATCCAGTTTTGTTTACCACATTACAAAAAAGATGTTGAGACTCTAGAAAGAGTACAGAAAAGAGCAACCAGGATGATTAGGGGACTGGAAGCTAAAACATATGAAGAACGGTTACAGGAACTGGGCTTGGCTAGTCTAGTGAAGAGACATGATAGCGGTCTTCCAATATCTGATGGGCTGCCACAGAGAGGAAGGGGTCAAGCTATTTTCTAAAGCACCTGTAGGCCAGACAAGGAATAATGGGTAGAAGAGAGATTCAACCTGGAAATAAAGAAAAACTTTCTGACAGTGAGAACAATCAACCAGTGGAACAGCTTGCCCTTGGAAGTTGTGGGAGCGCCATCACTTGAGACTTTCAAGAAGAGACTGGACTGCCATTTTGTCAGAAATGATGTAGGGTCTCCTGCTTGGGTGGGGGGGGTTGGACTAGATGACCTACAAGGTACCTTCCAACTCTGATTATCTGTTATCTGTTACAGGTTCTCTCTCCTAAGGAGCTCCATCTGGTGAACTCAAGAAGGGCCTGCTCTGTAATGGCTCCTTCCTTGTGGAACATCATTCCTGCGGAGCTAAGATTGGCCTTCACCTTGACACTGTTTTGCATGGTTTTGGAGATGGTTTCGTCAATGGGCCTGGGGACCCCAGAGTGGTATGGAGCCCATCAAGGGATTGGTTTGATGGAAGGTTAATTGGGTTTTGCATTTGGATTTTATTTCTGTAAGCCACCCAGAGTCACCATGAGGCCCTATAAATTTTCTAAAGAAATAAATAGCTGCTGCCTTTGATATGAAAAAGAGAGCAACTGGAAGATGTAACTCAGGTCAGACCATGCCCCACCAAGCCTCCCCAAAGCCAAACACAGCCCTGATGCAGCCCTCAATGAAATCAAGTTTGACACCCCTGATCTATTTCAACCGTAGAGACATAATCCCACCTGAGAAATGAATCCCGAAAGCAGGTGGCCACTCACTTTTTAAGCTCTTCCTCTAGTTCCTTGACACGGGCTTCCATTTTGGATTTCGCCTGCTTCACTGCTTCCAGCTCTCCTTTCAACACCTCCTGTTCTCCTGTAAGCTGGTCCACTTTTGCAATTAAGTCATTCTTCACAATATTCAAAGCATTTCTGGAGCACGGCAAGTCATCGAAAGAAAGAGAAATATATTCAGCCTCGGGATACAGCTAGCATCATAGGAGACACTTTTGGAAGAAATATCGATCAGTAACATAAGGAAACAATGGGATATCGTGGAGAGTCATAGATAAAGCGTAAGATACTTAATCTAAATCCTGCATTTTAGTTAGTTGGATTCCCTTTTGCCAAGTTATCAATGCAACGGAAACAAACAGGCTCCAATTTTTCCTAAATTGTCAGCTACGATCCTCCCCAACATGGTTATGGGTGTTGGAGTCCACCGATATCTGGGGGCCCAGGGATAACAAAGGGGGTGGTATGGGCTGAAAATGTTCCCCACCTCCGCCGTTGCAAATTGATTGGTTAGGTTTGGGTGAAAAAAGCTGCAAAACCCCAGTGGGCAAAGTTCCCAGCAGAATGAAGAAATCAAGCACAAGATAAACTGAACAAAACCAACACACGCAGCACCTCATCAACTAAGAACTCATGCTAAACTCACAAGGAAGCAGGAAACGTTTATCTGGAGAAAGGGAGGAGTCTTACTTGGTTTCTAGCAGCTGCGTATTCTCCATCAAGAGATTCCCCACTTCTTTGCCCATTCCTGGGAGGAGGTGGAAAAAAATAAATAAAAGCCATACAAATTTTGACACATACATTTTAGCAAAAAACAAAACACCAAAACTCTCTTCGTTTTGAAGAGATATCATTTTCTTGTTCAAAAGTTTCTCATTAGTTACAAAGAATGGAAGGAATGGCATAAGAAGATATGTTCCATTCATCCGAAAACTTCCTTCAGAAATTAAGGTGGAAGATTATTTGGCGGGCTTGAAATCTGCTGGATTGCAGATTTGCTGCCTGATCTTTAAATAGCTGTCATTTTTTTAAAAAAAAAGCCTAGCTAAGGACCCGATCACACGACACAGGCTTGCTTTCACTCCGGATGAGGCAAAGGCAGAACAGGGCAGAGGTCAACAGACTAAATTCAGCAACTCTGGGTTCGTTTTCTTGCTCAGCCCAGAAGTAAACTGAGCGTCATTCACAATCTAAGTATTAAACAGAATTGGTGCAATTTGTTTTGTTTAAAAGGAGAAAATGACTATATCAGCTACTCTTCAAGGGAAGTTGATACCAACAAGGAACAATTATAATAAACATCTTCTTTGGAGCTTAACAGCCGGTGGCAACCCCTTTGATGATCATTGGATGGGAAGCCAAGTATCTTGGCTTGGTCATTATTTGGACAGAAAATCACTAAGGAATCACAGACTATGAGCTAGGCTGGGAAGTTCAAAAAAGCTCGCCAGAAAAAAGACAGTGGCAAATCACCTTCTTCATACTGTGGGTAGCAGCAAGTAGCAATTTGCCTTTGAAGTTATCAAGGGCTTACATCAAGGGAACCTTAATTTGCCTTCTGTGCAGGTCGCCTTGCCCACCTTGGCAGAATTAAAAAAAATACTAAGGAGGACTGGTTCCGGTTTGCCTTTGGATCAGAAATACACAGAAGGAAATTCTGGGAGGTAAGCTAGACTGAGAAAGCAAGAAAAGTTCCTGATAGTTCATTTCCATACTCTTCAAGAAATGTACATGAAGTCCACCAAACCTATACTCAGCCTGAAGGAGACCTCATATTTCTACTTCAACATGTATTGCTAAATTGGTCCCCCTATTACAAGGCCTTCAGGTTCTTATAACCTGTCTTTCATCTGGCTCAGTTTTAATCTGATGCTTCATTTACATAAAACATTCATTCAACCAGAGGACAACTGCCCAATTTATCAAGGGCATTGAAAGACCTATATTCTCATTATATTCAATCTCTTTTTCTAGAAATCCAGAGGCATATACAGTACTGACAGAAGGAATTCCATGGGTGCATTCCAAACATGGCAGTCTTTAGTTTTTGAGAATCTTTAAGGTAGAAGTCCCCAAACTTGGCAACTTTAAGATTTGTGGACTTCAACTCCCAGAATTCTCCAGCCAGCTTACAGCTGGCTGGCTGGAGAATTCTGGCTAGAAAGTTGAAGTCCACAAATCTTAACGTTGCCAAGTTGGGGACCCCCGCTTTAAGGGTTTTTTCACAAATAACCACTTTTCTCTCCCAAGTGATTGAATAAACTGAGATGCTACCTCTGATTTAGATGGACCTCAAACCGTTTGGTGGCCTTGAAATCACCTAAGCTTTAAAATAAAGTTATACAAAGAAAAGGTTCCTCTGGATGGTCCTATCCTTGCAGCCAATTAAATTGCATTGAAGTTCATTCTTTATAGGGCAGATTTCACTTCAAAGCACCAAGAATTCAACAGAGAAGAAACAGATTTCTTCTATCACAAAATGGAAGTGGTATACTACTACTATGAATCATTTTGTCCCGATTCCAGATGTTAAAAGAAGAGGTCTTCTAGAGATCAACACACAGCCAACCTCTGCCAGCATCCAAACTCTCTTTTACTTCACACTGCATAGGAAAAAATAAACTGGGTTTGTTTGTTTTTTAAATGTGGGATCTGTTTAGGTTGCTTCCATGGGACAAATGCACACTCAGGACAAATGAAAAGTTAACAAAGAGAATCATGGGAGCATACATAAGAAGTGAGGACACATCACAACACACCAGGGCAGTGCACAGACCTTCTTCCCACAATCAAATGGAGATGAGTTAGAGATGGCAGAGGAATGGCCACTTCCCAGGGAGAATGGAAAAGCAGCTGCAGTTGTGTTGAGAGGACATGAAGAGATTAGTCCCTTTTGATGTTTCAGGCAGCATTTGATCTGCACGCTGTTTCGCAGGGCACAACCAAGAACTAAATCCTTGGGGGCGTTAACAAGGAAATGCTCCTGGTCTTGCCTTTTCCTTCTGAGTCCAATCTGGTTAATGGAAGAATCCAAGAATGATGCATCTGTTCTTCATTCTAGCACTCCTTGAACGTTCAGAGGGAAAAGGCGAACAATGGAGCTTTCATTGCAAGAATGGGGGACTTGGTCCATGCCATCCAATCCTGGTATTTAATGCAGACTTTGAATGCAAGTTTCTTTAGATATGGCCGTCTCTCATTTAGAATAGAAAGGTGGGTTTTTAATCAGCAATATCGCTAAACAAACAGGAGTTGGAAATCTCAACCAAGAATCATCTGGTCATCTTTGAGTAGATCCCTCTGAATAACTTGCCTATATTTTAATATTCTACTTCTTCTTTTTTTTTTAAAAAAAGAAAAGATCTGCAATGAAGATGACCTGATGCTGTTTCAAACTGGTGGCGGAAAGAAGCTATGATAGAAATCTCGACATGCAGAAAATTAGCAATTTATTTAGCTTTATTTTCTGAAATGTTGTGGTTTTGAAAAGAAACGTTTGGAGCACGAGTCAGAAAAAAAAAACTGCCCGAAGCATCGGCACAAGATGTCAATCACAAGGAAGTGGACTGCTTAGACAGAACTTCCCATCAGCTTGCCCCAGTTTTCGAAAGAAAGGAATGAGAGAGGGAGGACCCACGGTATGACCCCCCTCTTGGAAGCTGCTTGAAACATCAAAGCGGATAACCACCTAAGTCCCAAGAGAAGAGGACAGGACAACAATACCTCCTAGATGATGGCAACTGAAGAAGATCTGCTTCTCAGAAAGAAAAAAAGCACCTTCATTACCATCACAGGGATCGATACAAAAACATAAACCAAGACCCAAGGAATCCCAGAAAGAAGACAAAAAACAAAACAAAAAAGGATGAAGAGATGTCAAGTGAAAGGAAAGGGGAACACCCATAGGTTTTAAAACTGGCTTTCCGCCTTACCAAAGAAATCATCCCGCACTATGAAAGTCATTGCGTATGAGAGAAGAGGCAAGGAGCAAAGGATCCAGAGGGGGAAGAGATACAGGAGAGGAAAAAAAAGGGGAGGGGAAAGAGGGGAGGGCAGGGAGAGAGAGAAAAAGCAGCCATTAAATACAACTCAGCAAATGGTGATACCGTTTTAGCACGTATGTGTATGGGGGGAAAAAAAAATCATTTACATGACAGCAAGGCAGTTCTTCACCGGTCTGATCCAGCTTAGCGGAAGGACCTGGTTCTTGAGTGAAACCCCAATCAAGGGACGACTCCTGAGGCCATCACTGTTCTCCCCACCTGAGTAACAGCCACCTTTCAGCTTGTCAGATGCGATAGCAGAAAATACAGCCTAGAGACATTCCAGAGGAATATAACTTCTGGGTCGAAGGCTTGAAGGTGTTCCCTCCCTTCTGATTACAAAAGAACACCTGCCCCCAAAACCTTCTCCTCCTTTGGTAAACAAAGTGTTGCCTGTGGAGTCCTTGGTGCTCTCTGAGCTTGCTTGTTTTCTTGCAGATGTTTCACTATCCGACTAGTAGCATCTTCAGTATTAATGAATGAGTTTACCTCATTGGGTGGCCTAATTAAGCTTAAGTTGGGTGTCAGGCCAAGGCCGAGAACAATGTAGAACAATTCAGCCAGAGTCTAGTTCTTTATTTGCTTACGCACAGCAGACAGAATCTCGCCAAACTAAACCCTTCCTCCTCCTCGCGCAATGGATATGCCATAGGGGAGTCTAGAGCCATGATGGCAAACCTATGGCACGTGTGCTACAGGTGGCATGCACAGCCATTTGTGCCGGCATGTGAGCCTCAGGCAAACTTACCTCACTGCACATGCGTGCACCTCCCAGCTGATTTTCAGCCTGTTTGAGGCCTTTTTTGGCCTCCCAGAGGCTTGAGGAAAGCCTCTGCAGCCTTTGCAGGCTGAAAAATAGGCCCGTTTCATCACTTCCTGTCTTTCCGGAAATTCCAGAAGTGACAAAACGGGCCTATTTTTCGGCCTGCAAAGGCTGCAGAGGCTTTCCTCATTGTGGGGACGCATTGCCTTCTGGGTGCTGGCGTGCAAGCGCATGTGCGCAAGCGCACGCACAATTTTTGGCACAGGAGCCCCAAAAGGTTAGCCACCACTGATCTAGAGCATAGCTATTCTAATTCTCTTCCTCTAGCTCCTATCTAGCTCCAGGCTGTGCTGCCTCTTGTCTCGCCCCACTTTCTGGAATATACTCCCTCTATCCTGGAAAACTGCTGTTTTGCTGTAGTCCATCAGCCCAGTTTCTTTTTCATGGGCACCGTGGAATGGTGTAATGAAACATCTGTAAGAAAAAAAAACTAAGCTTGGGAGGGCACCAAAGACCCCTAGTTCCACCTTGAGCTACAAATATTCTCTTCTAAGATGTTGTCTAAAGAATTCTAAAGAAACCCAAACCAAAATCATATGCCTTGTTTTTGTGGGTTAGATCCAAATGTTCTTTCCTCTTGAGAGAACGAGAGGGAGGTTTTTGGGAACAGCTCCTTGCATTCAAGAAACAAGGAATTTGGGGATCTGTCTCACGGTATCCTTAAGTCCACCTCTCAGAACTGGAACACAGCAGATGAAGAATGCTGTTGCTCTGCTTTTAATGTTATAACAGCAAGAATCTTTCCTTCTATTGAATGAGATTTCTGTGCCTTTTGTAGGCAAGATACACAAGTAACAAAATAAAAATAAAAGTTTGGGGGAAAGAACCATCAAAATCAAGCCGTGCCTCTTCAGAGGCTGCAACCAAATGAAAGATCTTCATGACCTATTCAGTCATTCTCAAAAGCAATGAAATAGGATTAAAGGGCATAAAATATCTCGGATTCAACCCTGGGGTTGCAGGCCCACTTCTGTAGGAGTGAAACACCCAAACTCTAAGGAAGAGCTTTTGTCTTCTCTTGGAGGAGGAGAAAAGCACGAGGAAAGTCCTAGCATTTTTACTCTCTTTGGAGACAGTAGATGCTAGTATTTTTTACTTTCTTTGGAGAAGAAAGGGTTGCATTTGGGGGCGGGGTGGAGATGACGTTTCCAAGAGCTAGAAGAACACTAAGTGAAAGCACAGCTTCTTTCTCTCTCTGCCTTTCTTTTGTGTTTGTTTTCTCTGTCTACCATTCTCCTCTCATCTATCCATTTTGATTTCTGGGAATTCACTCTCTTTTCCGCCGTTACCTTATTCTCTTCTCCTTACGAGTTTTGGCCCATTAGAACCGCAGAACCCGGTCTTGACTGAGGCTAAATAACTCGAGAGCTGCAGGTAGCCTAGCCTGACAACAACTTTCCAAATTTCAGAGGTACAAAGAAAATACTGGGTTTCTTGGTGCTGCTTCTTACCGCTATTTTAGAATAAGAAAATAAATGAAACGAGAACTTTAACAATCCCACTGGATTAATCTAAACATGCGTTCTGCTAAATACGGTACTTGACTGGATGATGATTTTGTTGGATTCTGGAGGCCTCTGGGTCTTAAAAATCTGAAACACTGGTTTGCCAAATCTTGTCACAAGTATCTGCTGTTAAGATATTCCAGATAAGGATGGCTTAATCATTTAAGTAAAGTGGCAGGGGAACAGGTTGATATAAGAAACAAAATATTCTTAAAACAAGCTTTCCTTTACAATACGGTAAGTCAACTTTTATCAAAAGCTACTGGAGTTAGATTGAGAAACAACCAAATCTATATCCTTTTGTCATATAAACTTAACTAGTGGGATGAGCAACGAAAGGATTTTGGCTTCCTCTGGGCCGTTCCTCTAGATCACTGTTTCTGAAACTTGGCAGAAAATGAGTGGACTTCAATTCTCAGATTTCCCCAGGTGACCTGATAGCTATGGAATTCTGGGAATTGAAGTCCATACATCTTCAAGTTGCCAAGGTTGAGAATACTAGTAGAGACGGTGCTGCTAAGGGCAACCGAGTTCCACATCCAAGGGTAATTTTGCTCAGCAATAGTACAACCTTGTCAAGGGCCAATGCAGCCCCACATTATGGGCAGTCAATTACACGCAAATTACATACAAAGTGTATGATGGCAGTCTCCTTTTTCTACTGTTGCCTCCCCAGGAACTGGTTTTCCAAAAGCACCTGGCTTTTGATTCGAAAAGGAACGTACAACCATCAAGATGAGTAGCTATTTGCCTAAAGCAAGTGTCTTCAAACTTGGCAAGTTTAAGACTTGTGGACTTCAACTCCCAGAATTCCTGAGCTAATATGAACTGGAGGAGGAAGTCCACAAGCCTTAAACCTATTAAGTTTGAAGACCCCTGATTTAAAGTCATCAGGCATTCCAACTGACTCAAGGGAATTTTTTAAGTCATACCAGGTGGTACCACTTTGTTGGTCTTGGTAGATCTTCAACAATTAACTAAGAATGAATTCGATTAGGGGTTTAGTTGAGATACTACGAGGAAATCCCAGTGTTGTGGATAAGACTGAGAATTTGGAAAAAAAATATCCAAGAAAGTAGCCTTCAAAATGAACTCTAGTAAAGTAAAGGAAGTATAACTGTTCAAGTGAATTAGTTCTTGATTATATGAGATCAAAGAAAAACAATCTCTAGAGCAGGGGTCTCCAACCTTGGCCACTTTAAGACTTGTGGACTTCAACTCCCATAATTCCTCAACCAGCTTTGCTTTAAAGGGGTACCTAGCTTTTGCTGGCTGAGGAATTCTGGGAGTTGAAGTCCACAAGTCTTAAAGTCACCAAGGTTGGAGACCCCTGCTCTAGAGCAAGGGTCTTCAAACTTGACAGCTTTAAGACTTCTGGACTTCAACTCCCAGAATTCCTCCTCCAGTCATGTTAGCTCAGGAATTCTGGGAGTTGAAATCCACAAATCTTAAATTTGCCAAGTTTGAAGACCCTTGCTCTAGAGCGTTCTCCTCTAAAAGTCCCAGGATTATTACAATTGGAAAAAAGGAGAACATCACAAACCAATTCACTTGTCCAGTAGTTTCCCCCCCACTTATTGTTAGTTTGTCAGAAGTAGCGCCAGATCCATCCAGTTAACTCTTAATTTCATTCTGGCAACCCCCTAAATATTACAGGACTATAATTCTCATTATCCTTGACTGCAGACTAACCTGATTGGGGATGATGCGACCTGTAACCCAACTACATCACAGGGCTATACTTTAGGAAGTGGTGACTTAAGCACCATTCTTCCAAATATTTTTTTTAAATCACCTAAGAATGGGTGGATATTAAATTTCAGGCTTTGAGTCCTGATATGCTTTAATTAATAAAGTACAATCTTCATCCCATATATTAGGATTTCCCACCTCCCATCTTAAATCCCAAAGTAGATGGGATCAAGTAGACACAGAGGATGGAGACTGCAGAAAGGAAATAGAAGCCAAGAACAGAAAGTGATCTCTTGTATTCAGACACCTAACTCTCAGGAGCAAGCAACTATCATCATCTTCTTTTTAACAACCCCATAATCCCCTGCGGAGTGGAGACTGAGCAATTGAATGGAGCTAGCAGAGTGTTTGAATGGCCAGATGCCCTTCCTGTTGGCAATGCAGAGTTTTGTTCAGTAGATATATTCTCATAGTGCCCAGAGAGAGAAATATCTGTCTCTATCTAGGATTGAACTCACAGCCTCCTGATTGTGAGGCGAGAGCTCCACTTCTAGGCCACCACACCACTCCTCAGGAGCAAGCAAAAACAGCCTCTCATAAATACCCAGTCAGTACCTTTATTGTTTGTCACATATGTTACAAGAATCTCTTCAGACTGCTTGTCCTTTCCCTGGGAATGACCAGATAAGGCTCAATGGATCTTTGGGGGAGGTCAAGCTTATGCTGAATGTGGCTGCACAAGGATTCCAAGCTAGGTCCTTGTTTGACCCCTCCTTCCAGCCTCACTGGCAGGTTCCCAACATCTACTGTCCAAACTAATAAAAGTAGGGAAAGGTAGAACCAAGTTAACAAAATGAATTTTGACAGGATTTATTACATGTGAATATCCTCTTCATTCGTTTAAAAATTCTAGGGGGGGGGGGGGGAAAGAAAAGGAAAAGGAGAAAATAAACCAGGAATCTAAGGAGAGGAGAAATACACACCTGAAAATTCCCCTATGGGCCATGTCCCACGAAGCACGGAGAGGAAGGAATGGAGTGGGCGGGGGAGGGAAAAAAAGTCAATCAATGTCTAAAACCAACAACAACGAAAAATAATTCTTGGATTTTCTTTTTAAACAACTCCCTTCCCTCCTTCCCCAAACCCCAAGACAATGATTTTGCCATTTTTCCATATCAAAAGGCATGAAACCATAAAGAAAAGTTCCACCGTGACCATAAGCAGCATGGATTTACATGAGGAAAAGCATGAGGGGCATGAGAGAGGAATGGTCGATGTTTCTGATGAAAATGTGCCTGAGGCCCTTGCGAGCCCCTCATCTAACCTAGTTTTTTTCCTCACAGCGGTATCTGGTTTTCACGAAGGAAGAATTTTCGCTTGCTTTCTTTGCATTGTTCTGCTTCAAGACAGCGAGGGATGAAAGAAAAAGATGACGTTTTGAAACCCAAATCTCACTAAAACGCTTAGGGAGTGTCCCACCAGCTCCAAACAAAACCTCAAGCATACCTTAGATGTCTGCCAAGAATATCATCTTGTCCCACAATAGGATATTTGTGTGTGTTCTTGAATGGGTTGGATTCTCGGGTTGTCACATTATGGCCTGACGTATTTTTATTTGTCTCTACCTTTCTATGGTTGTGTGAACGCGGAAAGGAGAATGGAATAAGTTATGGTTTGTTTGAAGGCAAGCGGTCTGTAACCATAGCTTGCTTATGGATTGCGACTGCAGCTTAGTGTGACGTGCAAATGGAGAGTATGGTTTGTTGGCAGTTTCCCGGTTTGTTCTTGGTTTCCTTTAGGCCTCAAACATCCTTCTAACTATCCTGTAAGATGTCAAGTGAGCTCAACAATTAAAGATTGGCAGGAACCAACCAGGAATTGAGCAAAGAAGCTGTGAGTGAGGTGCTGTGAAGACCCAGCTTTTCCCCCAAGAATTGGGCTAGGTTGAGGGGGCTGAGCTGGGAGGCTCTTTGGTCTGGCAAATCTTTGTTTTACAGAAGGTTGTGAGCAGACTAGAATAATCATATAGCTGGCCATATAAGTCAAATAAAGATCTAAAGGCAACAACCGGTAAGCTAAGGATTGTTTAATCATAGTTTCTTAAATAAATCCTAATTGGCTGGGATTAATCCATAAAGCATAGCTCACAAACCATAATGGCTGGGTACACCCAACATACTACAGATATCTTCATTTAACAACCAAAATTGGAACCCATTTAAACTTGATTGTTAAAATGAAATGGCTGCTAAGTGAGCCTGTGACTATACAAACTATTTGCTTTGTTTTAAGCTCATGGGTTAGCTACCTCTCTATAGTTTATTTACTTTATTAAATGCTTTTTAAAATCTCTGCTACAAAACTGGCCCTCTAACATGGATAGATTCCTGTTCCTTGCGGAACAGGTGGAGGAAAAGTGAGATAAGAATATGATTCTGATCAAAGAATTCAGCTTTTTTAAAGAAAACAATGACATCTTTTAAAGGTATAAGTCCTATGGTTAGGAAAAATAACTGCCTCAAAGGTAAAGAGAATTGTAGCCTTCTTAGAAGCCTGAGAGTAACAAGGCATCATTACGCCACAAAACTCTTTCCCAATCTCGAAACGAATGGAATAAATTAAGCAAATTAATTAGAAAATGCAGAACAAAAAAATATTAATACATGTTTTAAAAGACTGCATTTATAAATACCGCAGAATTTGGCATAACCCTGATTAGCAAATAATTGCCTTTTTCATACCTATACACTCTGGCATACATTAGATAAACCTTAGAACTTGACTTCAAATGCCACTGATTGGGTTTCACCTTTTCCTTTTCTCTAGATATTTAAATTATCCAAGTTAAACATCTACTGACATTTAAGAAATTTGTGTCAAAAACCTACTTCGAAGTATCGTTGTGAGGATAATCAAGGTAAGGATTTCAAAAGCCGTGCCTTTGAAACGATCTTTACCTAGTAGATCTGCTCCTTCGTCCACGTCTCCAATGGCCTCTGAGCCGACTTCAGTAAGCTCGGTATACAGGGAATCAGTATTGATGCCAAAGGCTTTATTCACTATCCCTTGTGTTGGGCTATTTACATAAAAAAGAAGAATTAGAAATACATTGCAGCAAGAAATAGTTTCGTTTTCCTCTCTTAATCACAGAAGGCAGCTTTTCCACCCCAAATACATTTGTTTTTTACCCTTATGCCAACCAGGAAAAGTATGTTCTGCGCATGAAAGAGACCAGAAATTTGTAAATGACTGTGTCATGCCCCTGATGGAGACTGACTCTGAGCATCCATCCTAGGGCACGGAGGGAGGAGAGGATCAGGGTAAAACGTGGTCTCCTCGGGAGGAGAGGGCCATGATCCTCTTCATGGGTTGCAGGTGTGAGATCTGCATAAGAGTTTGGACCTGCGTGCTAACAGACGCTGGAGACAAATTAGTGTTTTATTCCTAAAGAAGGTTTATCATGGTTGGTTCCAATGGACTGTCCCTGGTTATCTTCCTGAAGTTGGCAATTATCTATCCTGGTCTGTCGTGGAACTTTATTCAGAGTGGTTTGTTTTTGGTTTTTGCTTCGTTATCGGCTCTTTGAATTTGAACTGTGTTTCTTTTCTTTGAAATGTTATTTTGAAAATAGTTTACTTCTCCTCCACTGTGAACAATGACTTTTATTTACGTTTTGGTTTTTGTTATATTTCTGAGATACTCTGGGTCATCACAGACTGTTTAGCACTGTGTGTCAGCTTTGAAATTCAGCTGCCATAATTAAAAGAAGTGGGGGGGTGGATGGAGGAGTTGAAAAGTTCAAGGTTATTCTGTATGTCGTACGAAGAAGTTCCAGTTGCAGTTAATTGGTTCTCGTGATTTATGAAGTGTAGAAGTGGGAGGAGAGAAGGTGGATTCTGTGTAGCCACGAAAATACTTTCACTCTGGGAAATTGCCTTAGACATGCCAGATCTGTTCCTAAATAAATCAATTGGAGAGAATATGTCTCGGAATGATTGATGTCATGGATACTTTCTGGATGCCTTAGACAATCTTGGTAACTTTAAGTTGTATGAACTTCAACTCCCAGGGATTCCCCAGCCAGAGGAATTCTGGGAGTTAAAGTCCACACGTTTAAAGTAGCCAAGGTTGGGAAACACGGGTTTAGCAGGACAGCTACCCTACAAGGAGTTGACAATGAGAAGAAATAGGCCAGCTTCATAAACTATGAGGTCTGTTTCAATGATTTCCCACTATTGGAACCCTTTAAATGATTAAATTCCCCCCCCCCAAAGTATTCCAACCTGTTCCCTGAGCGCTCCAGTCTAGGATCCTGGCACATGTCCAACTCTGGAGTAGAGTCAATATCTTGAAAATCCGACCCCTCGTCACTGCTTCCCATTCCTGTAACAAAGGCAGGGGGAACCATGTATGCTAGTGAGCCAACAAAGCATTTGGACAAAACATGCATCATTGGAGTAGCACATGTCCCAAAAGTGCTTTTTCGAGAAACAACAGGACTTTCTGGTTTTTCTTTGAAGACATTTTGCTTCTCCCCCCAAGAAGCTTCTTTAGAAAACATCCTACAGAAAGCTCAGCTCCGACTTCTCCGTGAAAATCAGAGCGGAAGAAGCTTCTTGGATAAGAAGGGAAACGTCTTCAAAGAAAAACAAGGAAGTCCAGTTGCCTCTTGAAAAAAAAGGCTCCTTTGGGACAATCATGGACCTGGATAACTGAGAACCTCCGTACACATTTAGACTGGAGACTTTATTCAATTTTCAAAATTTTTTAAAAACATAAAATAAAATTACATACATCACTGTGCCTGCGTCAAAGAAATCGTTTTCATTTCCCTATCATCTTTCTATACATTCTTTCTTTCTTGTTACATTGCATTACCATTGCATATTCTTTCCCTTATTCTTGTTACAAATTTATATATTTTCATCATATATTTCTATTTTCTTCACAGTAGATATATACATTTCTATACACAATTTCCTATTCTTTTCCTAATTGCAACTTTAATTTCTTTTTATTCTTAAGTCATGCATACCAGGCATACCAGACTATTTAGTATGTCGATTCCTGTGACAGGACTTTTCAGTGACTGCTACAAGACAGAGTTGAAGAAGCTTCTTGAATGAGAAGCGAAACGTCTTCAAAGAAAAACCAGAAAGTCCAGTTACATCTTGGAAAAAGCACCTTTGGGACCAACCAATGACCTGAATGACTATGAAGAATCTCCATAGACACGGAGTAACACAACCTGTGTCTTAGGGCATCAGAAATATCACACAGCCGCAATCCAGAATGCACGCCTACCTTGTCTGTCTCATATACAGGTAGTCCTCGAGTTGCAACATTCCTTTAGTGACCGTTCAATGTTACAACAGCACTGAAGAAAGTGACTTACGACCGTTCCTCACACTTACAACGGTCTCTGTGTTCCTCACAGTCACGTGATCAACATTTGGGCCCTTGGCAACTGTTGTGTATTTATGACAGTTACAGTGTCTGTAACGTGATCGCCATTCACTACCTTAACAAAGTCAACGGGGGAAAGCCAGATTAATCCTTAATGACGTGATCCATTTAACAACTGTAGTGATTTGCTTAAGAACCATGGCTAAAAAGGTTGCAAAAGAGAGCACAACTCAACTAACTGCTGCCTTGCTTAGCAGAGAAAAGTTGGTCTCCATTGTGGTCGTAAGTCAAGGACTACCTGCCTCGACTAGACTACACTGACGAAATCATTATCTCAAATATTTTTGGTCCCTAACTATTTAGGGTCCTTCCAATTAATTTCTTCTTCTTCGTCTTGTGCCACATCCGTCATCGGACGTTGGCGATCCTCTTTTTTAGCAAGAGATTAATTCCAGGACCACAAAACTAGCCAGGTAGATGATGAGAAACTGAGACGTTCAGGAAGCGAGTTAAGCAGACATGCTAACTCTACCTATGCTCACGTTCCTTGTCTCCTGGACCACTTGAACTTCCATATTTCGGCTGTTGCGTTTCTCCCGTGACCGTTTGTTGTTTTTGGAGGTGACGTAGTCGTTCATCGACTGAAGGCTCTCATTCAGGGGCGTCACAGCAGCCGAGGGCACCGAGGATGTGGGGGTATTCGATTTTGTTCCTGTGGTGCTGGGCGTGGCGGCTGCAGAGGACTGTCCAGATTCCGACATTTCATCAGGTGGACACTGGCGTGAAATGAGGTTTGCAAAGAGGGGAGAGAGAGAGAGAAAAGGCAAGATATCCACACCAATCCGTTTTTTTTTTTTTTATCGCTGGTCCTATTGCTACCTTTGAAGCATTAAGACGCCAAGCAGCAGTAACGGAAACCACGAAATGAACAACGGCGTGTCACAAAGTTTCATGGATGAGGAATATCTCTGCTGTCAGGACTGCAAAGTCTTGCAATGAATCCCTCGGGGCCTGAAGGTTGGCATTGCCAAAGCCAGCAGAGCAAGTGGCCAAAACTTTATTTTTCCTGCAACTTCCCTTATGCCCAGCAGGCTGCTAGATCTCAATTCACTTGCAATGGGCTTCCAAAATTAATCAGTAACTGCATGCAGTACCCAGAAGTGGCTGCAACTCCTTACAATTTCTTCTGAGACTTAAAGTAAGACTATAAAATCCCAATTGTATCCTGTGCACGATAGGGTGCATAATTATTTACTGCCTCCTTTTAGTCAATGGGCAAAAGACCTCCAATATATTAAACTGGAGATAAGCAAAGCACTGTGCTCTATTTATTCTGAACTATTCCCACTAACCCTTGCCATTAAATCAAAAATTCATAACTTTTAGGGAGGCAACCGGTTGCTTATCTTTCAACTACACAGCGTAATAGCAGTCAAGAACTCGAGCAGCTGAGACAGATATGAATTTTGAGTCCAACAATATCACCAAGACAATGGAGTCTCCACCACTGGCTTCAAGCAGTCTTACAACAGGCTTTAGACCTTACAGGTCCAAGTTGTCCATCATCACTTCCAACCTGAGGGGTGTGTAATTAATTGCTATGGGGAGAGCAGTGCCACTGGTTAGGAGCTGATCCACTACCGTGTGTTCTCAGGCCACTGCAACTGTTAAAATTAGTTATTAATCAGCTTTCTATTTTTCCTTTATTTAAATTGTCAATGTACCTTTTCATCTGATTCTTATTGAAACCACCTAGCAGGGAAAATCAAATGAACCCAATGTGTTTAGGTGGAACCTAAAGCAAGACCATCGTATATGGGGACAATAGATTCAACTGACTATTATAGAAACTAAACTCCCCTTGAAAATAAGGAAAGGTTCTCTTAAAAAGATCAGTAAGGGACATCTTCAGACACCAGAGGTTGCCTTCCAGGCTTGTATACATTATATAAAAGGACCAACTAGAGTCAACTAGAGTCAACACCCTAATAATTAAAAGCCACACACCTAATCAGGAACCACATAAATACAACGGGTAGGACAGCCCAGTGCACATATTCTGGAGAGAGAGAGAAGTGCCCTGATGATGACTCCAATCCAAAATTTTGGAAGATGAAACCTTTGGTCCTAGTGACCAACCCAGACTGGATCTTGTAGCATTATCCTGGGACATTGTATTTAGTCGAATGAACTCAATTTCATACATGCTACACCAACAGCACCCCATGAATTGTGCAGCCATCCCAAGGAGTCCAGAGAATGGATGTCGCCTTTGCAAAACTTGTGGGCCAATCTAGGCAGGATTTGACAGTTGATAAAGACTTTCTGGAGCAGGAAGTTCATGGCTAAGCTGGTCCTTTCCCTGCTGAATGCACACAAATGCAGGTACCACCTACTACCTTTCTTCCAATCGGACAATGGAAAAAGACTGAATCTCTTTCTTCATGGCCGGTATAAAATTTTGGATGAAAGAAGACAGCCAAATGGAGTCTTCCCACCCTCAAGTTCAAGCTCTTCCCATTTAGTGTTGTTTCAAGCAGCAGCAACACCTGGATTGAGGTAGATGTCTAATGGAAGCAAAATAGCTTGAGCTAAATGAATTTATTGCTAATTTTTAAAGGTCACATTCATATCAATGACAATGAAGACTATGAAAAGATGACTGCTTAACCCTTTGCAGCCGTTTACATCTTCAGGAAGGCAGGCCTTGTTTTTGAAGTCACCAACACCGTACGCTGGTGAGATTCAAAACAATCCATGTGTGATTAAACACGAGAAGATCATTTAACTTAGCAATAGGGTGCTTCCTATCCAGAAAGTATTAATTTTCTTCAGAGTTCTGGGCTCACTGTGGTGACTGGCTGTTGGCTTAAAGGTATGATTGACAGCAAATGATGGAGAACTAAGTTTTCACCGCAGTCTGTTGGTCAGAATGAGATCAAGCCACAACAAGCATACTGTCCTATGTCATTTCCAGGACCAAGGCTAATAAACTACATTCTTATTGAAAAGGAAGAAGAGTAATGTGGATGGTTTAAATTATGAAAGTCCCATCCTTGAAAGAATGACCCACAGAGGATGAAGCCCAAATGTTGCGGGTTCCAGAAAGGAATGATCAGACTGCAACCAGAAGAAAGGGAAAATCGATTCAACACTAGATAAAATATCAAGATGTCCTGATCAGGGGAAAGTCTGTTCCCTTCCTTTCATTAGAATTTCTACTTCCCCAGGTTTCTTAGAGCTTGAATTTGATGATTTTTTTTTGGGGGGGGGGGCATTCCAACTCTACGAATATCCATTTTGGCCTCATCTTCCTTCTCTGCTCTTCGTGAGCCCCGCTTCACCTCCACGCATGCTCCAAAATACGAAGGGTAGCAAACGAACATGAAACCATTTGCTGCATCAGGTCATAAAATATTCTGAGCGCAAAGCTCCTTCTAGCATGGCTAAACTTGAGCCTCCCAATGGACCCAACCTGGATACTCAAAAGGGAGGAATGGGGGAAAATGTAGAAGGATCATAAGTTGCCCGTTGCTGGAAAGGTAGAAAAAGTTAAGCGAGCAAACAGGCCAGGAGGGCGGGGGGAGAAATGGATTTAGGCTGCAAAGGGTTACAGACACAAAGGGTCTTTCTCCCCGCCCACCATGGAAAACGTAATTTGACAAGTAGGCAGGGAAGCTCTCATTTCCATGATAGTTGTAAAAAAAACCTTGTAGACGGAGTTGGATTGCAGCTGACTGAGGTCACTCAGGTGCCAGTGGTCCACTGCGGGGGCAATCTTGGCCCCCACCTGCCCACGTACCATATCATCGGTGAGGGGGATGTTCAGTGAATTAGGACGCCTCTTCATGCTACAGCGAGAGAGAGCAAGAAAAAAGAAGAGAGGAAAGAGTCAGTGAAACATGGCAGGCTTGAACGCATGAAAAGCAACAACCATTTTAAAAAAAAAGTGCCATAGTAAATAGCATTCGGAATAACAGAGTTGGAAGGGACCTGGGAGGTCTTCTAGTCTGACCCCCGGCTCAAGCAGGAGGCTATGCTCAATAGAAGAGAATATTTGTAGCTTCAGCTGGAACTGCGGGGTCCTTGGTCTCTCTGGTTGTTGTTTTCTTGCGGATGTTTCATTGCCCAATTAGGTAACATGAAACCAGTGGTGGGATTCAACATCGTTTACTATAGGTTCTGTGGGCGTGGCAGGGGAAAGATACTGTAAAATCTCCATTCCCTCCCCACCCCACTAACCTGCTTTCCAGCTCCGTTCTCCTGTATAGAGCAACCAAAGAAGACCCAGCCGATCAGCTGGGACTTGGGAGGCAGGGAAGAGATGGGGTTGGTGGGGCCAGTTAGAGGCGGGATTTGCCAGTTCTCCAAACTACTCAAAATTTCCGCTACTGGTTCTTCAGAACTGGTTAGAACCTGCTGAAATACCATCTCTGAACATGATCAGTGGTAAACCAACCCCCTTCTAGTGCTGATGATGTTACCTAGTTGGGTAATGAAATGTCTGCAAGAAAACAACCATGCTCAGAGAGCATCAAGGACCCCAGAATTAGAATTCAAGTGTTCTTTAGGATCCATTGAATATAAACCTGTCTCTTATATGAATCTGGGCTGAGAGGAATCATCCATGTTATTCCAACTCGTAACGACAGAATCTAAAGAGATGGCATACTGACGACGCTTCCACACAATACGTTTCTCTCAAGCTCAGCACTGAAAGTCAAATGAAGTCCACTTCTCTTCCAGATACCAAGCTTGAGAAACGCCGCCTTAGAGGCATCAAGTAAACGATTTAACTGTCTCACCCTGACAGCCATTTTCCATTTAAAGGAGGCCATCCAAGTTAGTTGGGGAAATTATCTAGGTGTTGAAATCTTCAACACCGGCGCTTGGGGGAACCAACGCACTTCACGATGTTCTTCCCTATCCACACATTCCTGGTCACTAAGTTCAGAATATTCCTTATTCCAAGCTTATTTATTAATCAATTTTGTATAGCCACCCATCTCTCCAAAAGCAACTCTGAACGACATACAGCAAGTTGGTCTACTTTTTCTTTTTAATCAAATAAAGTCAAGTTTCCAAATTGAGTGCAATTCCTCCTGAGGTATGTGTCCATACGGTTTATTTGTTTTTGTTTTTTTGACAACACACGAGTCATTTGCCATTGGATTTTTCCATTTAACTTTTCACAATTAGTGACACTTGGCTAAGCATTTACATTTGCTGTTAGATGTCAGGTAATTCTGGTTTCTACCACATTCTAGTAAATTTATAATAATAATAGAATTATCTCCCATCAAAGTATTAACTAAGTTTAATCATGTTTAGCTTCCTCAAGGTGTTTTGAGGGCTGCCTTCTATTAAAACCTGTCTGATGGACAAGATGAAAACAAAACTGGTGGAGGTTGGGTTTAGATTCCATCAAAACTAGATGAAAATACTTTTACCCCATCAACCATTTTTTTCCTCCGCCACTCTCTCTTCACCAGGAAAGTGGAAGGGCACAGATTGGCCTTGCCAGTAATGGGCTTCTTGCAAAAAAAACCAAAACCTAAAGTTGCTTGTCTTGATCCTAATGGCATGTGGGTTTTGCCAGAATTTTAAACAAGGTCCCTTTTTTGGATTGTCTTGGAAATACAAGGAGTTAGACATACAAAGTATGTTCTCTGCCACTGAATTATAGATCTTTTAAGATCAAAAGAATTTATGAAAAGTAGCCCCAAATCTTATTAATTAAATAATGACAAGAAGCTCAGAACATTATATTCTTTCACTGTTCAATCTCGGGTACAGATTGGCTGTGGCAGATTGGCTAAAAGCACTGGATAACAATTTGGGGAGCTATCAAGTAAGAGTCCAGAGCCTTGCTTAGCCTTGGAATTATCTTGAGTTCAGTCACTCAGATAACATCCTATCTCAGCTAGTTGAGTTGCTACGAAAACAAAAGAGGACTGAGAAGATCATGGCCATGACTCAGACACTTTGAAACAGAAATAAGATAAAAACACAATCAAAAGAACAAGGGAATGCTATAAGACACTTAATGTGTAGCTTGACCCATCTTGACTATTTTAGGACAAGCTGACATATAGGAATGAAAATCAGATACTACAAATCTATCCAAGACTGGGTTACTATCATTTTTTCCCTTGTTTTTCCCAGTGCGGATGTGTTTCATCTCCCAGTTGTTGTCATTTTCAAAGTTGAAGGTAGAAGGCAAAAATATAAATTCTCCAGTTCCTAGTTTAGCAAAATACAATTAATGTGTTCAAATAACATGGAATTTCCCACGAAATCCTATTATGATTCAACATGAGAATGTGGTTCATACACAGCTAAAGTTTGGTGAAATGCTAAATAGCTAACATCAGTTTGTGTAGTCTCTTCTGCTAGCTAAGCCAAAAAAAAAAAA
>NW_020769332.1:9085000-9159087 GCF_900518735.1 Pseudonaja textilis | reverse complement strand
GGGGGGTGGGGACGCTGTTCTGTATGTTCCTTTGTCTTCTCAAATCCAGCTGGCTGAAGAAGACCTTTTCTGCTCTGTTAATACATTATGAAGAGTTGCCTTTCCTGGAAGGTTATTGGCATTTATCTCTGTTTCACAAGGACTTTTAAATGTGAAATAGAAGGCTTCGCTTTAGCCACGTCTGTCTGGGTACAGTGGCTTTGAATGCTCTAAATGTATAAAGGAACTCAGTTATGGTTAGGGATGCATTTTTGAAAATGAAGCTTTGTTTCGGATATTTAAAATTCCACCTCCTCGTTTCTACCCCGAGAATAAAAGAAAACCAGTTCTGAGTTGACCAATGATTTCCATTCTGTACTTTTAACAAGACTAACACTGATGATGTTACCTAATTTGGGTAATAAAATGCCTGCAAGAAAACAACCAAACTCAAGAGATCACCAAGGACCCCTCATACCAACACTGGCGTTAGAAGTTGGCGGGCTGTGTGATCTCAGACCGTACCCTTAATTTTGGTTACTTCTATAAGATGGCTGAAAAAATGCAGAGTTTAAAACCTGTTGGCAGACGTTAATGTGATTCTTTTAAATTCAGCCTTGGATTTGATTGCTTTTCTTAAGAGTAAAAAGATGTAAGACTGTCAGGGAAATTGAATTATCTTTGGTTAGCCCTTCCAGGATTTTTCAAACATTTTAAAAACCAGGTCTTCACAGAGCATATTTCTTGGAAAGCATGAGGATACTATAATCATCTTCATCATCTCCTTTTAACAACCCCATAATCCCTCGCGGGGTGGAGCCTGGGCAACTGAATGGAGTTGAGTGTTTACTGGCCGGATGCCCTTCCTGTTGCCAATGCGGAGTTTTGTTCAGCAGATATATTCTCATTGTGCCCAGAAAGAGAAATATCTGTCTCTATCTAGGATCGAACTCATAGCCTTCTGATTGTGAGGTGAGAGGCTCAACCTTTAGGCCACTGCACCACTCTATGAGGATGCTGTAATGCATTTATGTATTTTGGACTGCAGAATTTTGAACAGTCTCTTCATGTTATTTCCTACAAGCTTAACAGAAAATGTATGATCTTTCTTATGAGAGATAGGAATGAAATACCCTGTTTGTTACAGTAGTCCTTGACTTGCAGCCATTCATTTAGTGACCATTTCAAATTAAAGTGGCACTAAAAAAGTGACTTAAATGGCTTGTTGTTATGACAATCCCAGCAGTCCCGTGGTCACATGATCAAAATTGGGGTGCTTGACACACCTGCATCTGTTTACGATGGTTAGAGCATCCTGGGGTAATGTGATCACCCTTTGTGACCTTCCTACAAAGTCAGAGAGAGAAATTGGATTTGCTTAACAACCACACGATTTATTTAGCAACCACAGTGATTCGTTTAACAACTATGGCAAAAAAGGGTCAAATAGGGGCATACCTCACTTAACAACCACCTTGTTTAGCAATAGGTTGAAAGTGGAGGATTTTCTGTAGCTGCACCTGAAAACAGTAGTGGCATGCCTTGTAGACAGTATCTGCGATCAGAAGTGATTAAAGAGGTTACAAATCTGGATCTTGTCTCGTCTGTTCATGTGGCTGTTATAAAAGCCACATGTTTTGCCTGTATAATTTTTTTTGATGCCTTTTTCCCCCCTCCTTCTCTCTATAGTTGGTGTCTTTGTTTTCTCGTTCCTGACTGTCTTGGGATCATCCATTTTTGCACTGGGTTCCCACCTAAAAGGGACTCCGTACCTTTTGCCTCTGATGCTAACGGGCAGACTGCTTTTTGGTTCTGGAAATGGATCGCTTACAAGTAAGGAACGAGCGGCGTTCTCTCCATAGAAGGGAAGAGGGCATTGGGTCTCAGCGTGGTTAAATCTGGACTTTGCTAACAAGGAACTCAGACAAAGCTTTGAATTTCTAAACTTCTTTCCACTCTTTATCTTTGGTAAGCAAGGCATAGCCATAGTTGCTTTCTTTGATTTGATCCTTGATACATACAACAGGAATCCTGATTTGAGTCAAGAGAAATTCATCTCTCTTACTAAAGCCCCTTCCTCTTTTTTTTTTTAAAGTTTATCAAACCCACAAATGAGATAAACAAATCAGAGCTTAGGATGACATCTGAACCCATCCTTATCTAGTTAATTATTGAAAGAATTAACTTACTTAAAAAAAATTATCAGACTTTTGCAAACACAAATTAGCTTTCCTCTAAGCTGTATTGAAAAAGGATTAAAAAGAACTTTAGTCTTATATGTGAGTGGAAGCCTATGAATGATTGCTTTTATCTCCAAAATCATGGCTTTTTTTCAGTGGAAAAATGGAGTGGGCTTGTTTTAATTTATAAATGAAATGTATAGCTTCTTTAGTACAGACGATTAAAATAGCAGTATTTAAACACCTTGCCACAGGCAGAAACAATATAGCAGAGAATGCAACATAAAAGCAGTATCAGTTGAGCTCTCTAAACAATTGCTTTCTCGTCCAATTCTGGGAAAATAAATTAAGAAATGAAGATTGGGGGAGATGAAATAATAATGATAATGATGCCAAAAAAAACCACTATTCTCATTCAGTGGTAGCACTCAGATAAGAGGCTCTTACAAAGTCTTCAGTCTAAGGCTAAGTGAACTTCTTGGCAAGTACAGAAGCAAATAAAGAACGTCGTAATAGAAAGTAGAAATTGTGCATTAAATGCAGGGAGAAGAGCAGTGTAGTTACTCCTCCACTCCAGATGTAAAAAACAAGTTCAGACTACATCGGAAAAGATAGTCCTGATATCAGGCAAAGGTGTACAAAGGGGCATTTTTATACAAATAGCAGCTTGGTTATGAACCCTAGAGAGGTACCATCGGTATGCTCAGGTAGGTAGTTTACCAAGACCTTCCATTCCAGGAAAGTTGGGGAATTTGGGTTAAATCTGTGGATGTTAATGCTGCATCGGGTGGGGGGGAATTGTTGATTCAAAACAGAAAGGATGAGCATTTTGAAAGACATTTTCAACACTTATTTATTGGACACCCACACCAATGCATTCAATAAATCCAATGAGTTCTAGGCGGCCAGATCCCAGTGGACTCTATTAAAATGGACTAACATGGGTTTTTTTTGTGGGGGGCTGCACATTCTTTCTTCATAATATTTCTTTCTCTTTCCTTTTTCCTTTCTTTTTCTCTTTCTTTTTTCCTTTCTTTTTCTCTTTCTCTTCCTTTCCTTTCTTCCTCCCCTTTTCCTTCTTTTCTAGTTTATGCTTCAAGTGTCCTCCTTGCCCCCTTAAATGGAGGCGCAGGTTCCATAACATTCAGAAAAAAAACATGCCCTTCTCTGCATTGCTCTGCCTCGAGACTTTACATTGCAGCCTGCTTAGTGACGCTGATCTCTCTTCTGCTTTTTGAGTTGTGCAGAACCGCATCACCGCCTTTTGGTTCAAGGGGAAGGAGCTGGCGCTTGCCTTCGGGCTGACTCTCTCTTTCTCCCGTCTCGGCAGCGTCCTCAATTTCTTTTTCACCCAGCAGTTTGAGAGCCATTTTGGAATCCAGTGGACCCTCTGGGGAGGTGAGTCTCTCTTGGAGCACGAGCTCTAGATTACGCCGCCTGGGCCCAGCTCGATATTCTCGGGTGTGCTGGAGCTCCTCACAATCTGCTAGTGTCAGCCTCAAGATCTCTTCGGCTACCCTAACGGCTATCTATCTCATTTATCTCTCTCATATCCTATCGACTGTATCTTCTCTACTGCTAGGCTTAATTCTTTCGGCTGTCATTAGCAACGGGGGGAGGGGTAATTGTGTGTGTGGGGGGAAGAGAGCTGGAGGTGTTTTGCATTCTTTTACTGTGGGTAGCAAAAGGAGGGGGTGTAGGATTTCTTCTTTTCAACTTTCCATTTCCTTGCTAGTTTCTATCCCTTTTTGCGCAGCTGCCAAGTTTTATCAAAATATGTCAAGGTCAACGGACAGAGGCCTCACCACCACCTGAAGATGCCCACATGATCATATTCAGAACTTTTAATTGGAAGAGACTTCTGGACTTTGAGGGGTGGGAACAATTCCATTCCTTTGTATATGTGATCTGCGCGCCAAATTCTCAGATTCGGAATTCCATCTGTAGCTTCCACTTTAATTTCCAGTAAAAGAATAACTTTGCTCTGATCCATGGAGTCTGGGTATTTCTTTCTCGGATTTTGAAGGGAGCACACACTGACAGCTAGCTCCATTCAGTTGCCCAGACTCCACCCCGCAAGGGATTATGGGATTGTTAGAAGAAGATGATGATGATAGGGAGAAGATGGCTAGAATGCCCCATCAAAACTTCTCCCGAAGGTAAATCAACGAATACCATCATGCAGCTACTTCTCAAGGCGAGATCTATGCTGGAGTAATACTTTGATGCTTTGAATACAAAGGCTACCAGACCGAAAAGGTTTCGTGCCAATCGTAAGGTGCCCCGTTGATGGAGGTTCTGACCATTGGTTCTTCTCTGTTCACAGGAGCTTTGTTATGCGTGCTGGGCTTTATTTCCGCCATCATCGTTAGCGTGTTGGATAAAGTGGGCACGAAGCAGCTCGGCTTGGATGGAGTTCTCCAACAAGAGTCCAAGAAAGTGGTAGGCAGGATGGCAACTTCTGCGTTTTTTTTTTTAATTGTCTTTTGGATGTGAGTCCTTCATGACCCCGGCGGTCCAGAGAAACTGCCAGTTTTCCTATCTCTTGAAAGGAGAGAGGACGGGGGTTTTCTGAATGGCTTTGGATTCTGAATACTTAGGATAGAATAACAGAGTTGGAAGGGACCTTGGAGGTCTTCTAGTCCAACCCCCTGCCTAGGCAGAAAACGTAATGGCTTTGCCTTCTGACTCAGCTCGTACATTCTGCGAAGGCCGTTGTTTATGGTTTTGTGGAGTAAAGCTAGTTGGCTGGCCTTAAAAGATTGCTCTGAACCAAAACTAAATGAACCATGTTTAAAGCACAGAATTAATCTGCAGATCTGGTTTCCCTCTTGCTTGCTTTGCTGGTTGATGGTGGATAGGACGTTGATCTTGCGAATTGTAATTCAAGTGTTGCAATCTGTAGGGGAAAAGCTTCGGCCGCCCTCAGCTTATTGCGTCTTAGCCTCTGGTATGTGTAAATGCGAAACGTGAAAACGAACGAGTTTTAGCGGGAAGGCATGATGGAAAATGAGTCTTTGGTTCCCCCTGTTCTTCTGCTGTATGAAACATATAAAATAGCCTGGAATTCAGAATGAGGCATCCTTATTTTTTTTTCCGTCTCTAAGCAGAACCAGGGTGGGAAGGAGCCTTGATGAAGTACTGATCCAAGCCATGTTCTCCAGCTGAGTTGGATTGCAACCCTCAGCCTATCCAACTAGCATATCAGAAATGTTGGGAATCGAAATTCAAGAATGCCTGTTGTCCAATAGGCTAGAGCGGGGGTTCTTAACCTGTGGTCCGCAGATTCCTGGGTGGGTGGGCGATATTATCACAGAGGGTTCATGAAGGCTTGAAGAAATGGGACTATTTAAATCTTGGGGGCCTGTGGCCACAAAAGGCACTTAAAGGGGGTTCATGGTGAAGAAAAGCTTGAGAATCACCGGGCTAGAAAAAGCTGCCTTTAGAGAGACTAATCCTCAGAGCTGTGGTTGTAGGGAATTAACGTGCGGTTTATTTTTAACTTCCAGAAAGTTCAAGATATCCGACACTTACCCCTTCGCTACTGGCTTTTGGTCCTTACTATAATGTTCTTCTACAATGGGATCTTCCCTTTTGTGGCCGATGCAAGGTAAACATTTTCATTTTGCAACATGGGAATAGAGCCTTGGCAAGAAGGGAACGAGTCCCGTGGCATCCCCGGTGAATCAGTTAAACGCAAGAAGATTTTGTGCTACGCTTTACAGGACACGAATCAATGGAATGAAGTTAAAACAAGAGTCCCTCTGTGAGGGAGATACGGCAATTTTGATTGACAAACAGGTGGAAAAGTACGTTATCTGGAAGAGCAATTAAATTTCCTTAAAGAGGATGAGTTCTCCAGGTGTAGAGATCTTCAGAGATCCGTCAGTCTCTTGTAGATATTGCTGTGCCGGTCCCCAGCATATTTGCCCCCCAAAATCTGGGTCCTCATTTTACTGGCCTCAGAAGGATGGAAGGCTGAGTCAACCTTGAGTTGGTTAGAATTAAATTGCTGGCAGATGGCAGAATTAGCCTGTGATACTGCATTCTAACCGTTTTGCCATCACTGCTCTTTATAAAGCAGCTTAAAACAGAACTAACTTGGTCAAGCTATGATTTCCCCTCAGATTGCAATAAGAAGCAATCCGTGGCGGTGATTGCTTGGATTTCCGAGATGTTCTTGAGCAACAAATCATTTCAATGCATGCTTTAATGCTGCTGGATTCAAGTCTGGTGACATGAATTTTAAGTAAAGGTCAGTCGAAGGAACTAATGAGAATAGATCTGGAGAGAAAAGAACAGGGTCTGACTCTGGAGGACGTGGATTCTGGGGAACCCCACCCTACAAAGCTTCCACAAACCAACTTCCAGTGCAATCCTTGGATCCAAAAATGCTAGCAGTAGCTTTTCTGTCCATTGTTGCAGCTTCTTCTGAAGAAGGAGCTGATAGTAAGGCCACATCTAGAGTACCGCATCCAGTTTTGGTCACCACATCATAAAAAAGATGTTGAGACTCTAGAAAAAGTGCAGAGAAGAGCAACCAAGATGATTAGGGGACTGGGAGACTAAGGCATATGAAGAACAGTTACAGGAACTGGGCTTGGCTAGTCTAGTGAAGAGAATGACCAAGGGAGACAGGATAGCGGTCTTCCAATACTTGAGGGGCTGCCACAGAGAGGAGAAAGGGGTCAAGCTATTTTCCAGAACACCTGAAGGCCAGACAAGGAAAGATGGATGGAAACTGAACAAGGAGAGATTCAACCTGGGAATAAGGAAAAACTTTCTGACAGTGATAATAATCAACCCATGGAACATAAGTTGCCTTCAGGAGTTGTGGGAGCTTCATCCCTGGAAGCTTTCAAGAAGAGATTGGACTGCCATTTGTCAGAAATGGTGTAGGGTCTCCCGCTTGGGTGGTGGGGTTGGACTAGATGACCTATAAGGTCCCTTCCAACTCTGATTATCTGTATCTGTCTTGGGGATGCTTTCCTTAACTCTTTCAAATTTGTGTCATCTCGACAAGTCTCCTGCTTGATTCTTTTACATCAGCAAAACAGAAATATTGATTGGGGACGCGGGGGGAAGAAATAGGGAAGATGAGACTAGATGTTAATCAAGGACGACGCGGAATACCTAAGTCTTGCATTTGGGTTTGTGCAGATGTTAAGTTAGAAGCCAGGAATCACTTGGTGAAGATTTTCTATACTTAGTTTAAGACCAAGCAAGGATTGGTCATAGTATGGTCCTTTCCAGCACTGTGTGAAAAATGCATCACTTGAAAAATAATTATTGAATACTCGGCAAATAATTAATCATCAAGCTAGTGTTGTAGGTAAGTTTGGAAGCAAGGACTAGGATCAGGTTGGGAAATTTCTCTAGACTCACAGTGAAAATGCCCCATTAGTTGTGTTCTGCCATCAAACCTTAGCTCGTATGAGAGGCATCGATATTCTCAACGTTGCTTGGAAAATTGTCTTCTAGACTGGCTTCACTTGCCAAGGCAGAATCTTAGAACTAAACCATGTCAGATAATCAGAGTTGGTAGGGACCTTGTAGGTCATCCAGTCCAACCCCCCACCCAAGCGGGAGACCCTACACCATTTCTGACAGATGGCAGTCCAGTCTCTTCTTGTAGGTCTCAAGTGATGGCGCTCCCACAACTTCCGAAGGCAACTTCTGTTCCATGGGTTGATTGTTTCTCACTGTCAGTTAATTTCTCCTTATTTCCAGGTTGAATCTCTCTTCCATCCATTCTTCCTTGTCTGGCCTACAGGCGCTCGTAAGAAAGATGTCACCAGAGGCTATTAAAAACACTAAACGATTAATCTAGAAGAGTTGACTTGTTTGTACAAGGATGTTTTTTCCGTCTCCACAGTCAGTCTCAAAATCATCTGATTTGGGAGTCCAGATGGGTTTCTCTTTCTCCCGTCCCATTTTCATTTCTCTTTTTCTAGTAAGTTTATCCAAGATAAGTATCCTGGCTACACTCAACAGGCAGCTGCTTATATAGCTGGAGCGGTTTATGACAGCTCTCTCCTTCTCTCGGCGGCTGTCGGCATACTGATCGTAAGTTTTGAAGGATGATTTTTAAGACTCGAGGGTAGAAATGGGGTGGATCCTGGGTTTGCGTAGGTAGAGCGAGGGGAGACAACCCATAAGATTGTGCAAATGGGAACAAAGCCTGAAAAGAATATACAACAACACGACAAAGCGTGCAACTTTTTCTGGGTTGAAGGCTGCACTGAGTTTCTGCTAGCGGCCCTGTTCCAAAATGAGAGCACGACATGGAAAAAAGCCACTATTTCCCCATCCCCCCTCTCTCTGGTTAGCCTCAAAGTAATTTAACCTCCAAATCATCAAATCACTGAAAAAAATATTTGGGGAATGGTATAATTTATTCCTTGAGGCTCTCCTTTTAGATGGTAGGGGTTTTTTTTGGAGGGGGGGGGGTGTAGCAGTTTGTAGCTTTGAAAAAATAAAATAGAATAACAGAGTTGGAAGGGACCTTGGAGGTCTTCTAGTCCAACCCCCTGCTTAGGCAGGAAACCCTACACCACTTCAGACAAATGGTTGTCCAATTTCTTCTTAAAAGCTTCCAGTGTTGGAGCATTTACAACTTCTGGAGGCACTAGAACTCACGTTCTCCCAGTTTCTAGCTTGATGCCTTGAGCTTCCACCAAACTGGCTCTCATTTCTCTTTTTCTGCTTTTTTCCAGGATTATATTGGGCTGAGGGGGGTGTTTGCTGTGGCTTGCGCGGTGCTAACGTTGCCCGTATTTGCTCTCTTGGCCTTCACGTTCGTTCCGCCACTAGTCTCCACCATCTGGCTAGGAATCACCTACTCCTTTGCAGCCGTAAGTTTTCAGAACTGTCATGCGTTGATGCTCTCTTGATTTCTACTTTAAGCCGTGGGGAAGTTTCTGGTATTGACCTAACTTTGTCACATGTTGCTGGGTTGTTCTTTCGAAAGAGAAAGGTTAGAAGGAGGCGAGGAGAGAGTCATAGCAGAAGAATTATCTGGCAAGCCAATTTAAGTGGGATTTTGATTTTGCTGAGTTTCACATTCTACTGCTGGCTTGAACAGTTTTAGAATCAGAGGTCAGGGAGCACATAGAGTCTAATTTCTGCTCGTTGCAGGAATCCAAATTTAAGTGTCTGATAGATTAAGCGCCCCTTAGAAATGAGTTGGCTCCTGTTCTTTGGGAAGAAAATGGGTCCATCTAAGCAGCCTAATCCGTGGCATCCCGTTGGGATTATCAGTAAACAGGTTAGGAGTTGTTGATAAAAACTCCTGTTGATTCTGGAGTCTTTTTAAGAGTTTAATCTCAGCATTTCTCAGCCTGAGGAATCTTAACCTGTACGGACTGCCTAGGGAATTCTGGGAATTGAAGTCTGCACGTCTTCAAGCTCTTAAGGCTGAAACATTGCTTTATCCGATTGTTTTCTCCGAAATTTGATTCTTTCTTCCTTGAAAAAGCGGTTCCTCTCACACTGTTTTTCCGGTCTGTCTTTTCAACCGTCTTTTGTGCAGGCCAGCATGTGGCCTTCAATTCCGCTGGTGGTTCCTCAAGCAACACTGGGAACAGCTATGGGGCTGGCGACATCCGTGCAAATGATCGGCATTGGCCTCTCGAATGTGATCGTGGGGCGGATTTTGGGAACAAAATCCAGGTAACAACAGATGCCTTTTTGCTCTCCAGTGAGACTTTTTATGCCTTCCAAATCCAGAAAAAGCATCTTGTCATTCCTAACGATTGCTTGATGATGGAATAACCAAATACAGGTAGTCCTTGTTTTACCACCACAGCCGAGCCCAAAGTTTGTGTTGCTAAGTGAGGCATCTGGTAACTAAGCTTTGCCCCCTTTTACAGCCTTTCTTGTCACCATTCGTTAAGTGAATTGCTGCAGTTGTTAGTCACACGGTTGGGAAGTGAACCTGCTGACGTTGCTTGTCAGGAGGTCACAAAAGGGGGTCATGTGACTCCAGGACACGGCAGCCGTCATAAATATGAATCTGTTGCCGAGCATCTGCATTTTGGTCACGTGACTGCAGGGAGAGGGCCATGGTATCCTAAGTGTGGAAAAACGGTCATAAGTCGCCTTTCCTTCCAGTGCGGTTGTGACTTCAAATGAATTGTTGTAAGTCGAGGACTACCTGTGTATCTCAGGGGTGTCAAACTCAATTTCATTGAGGGCCGCATCAGGGCTGTGGTTGATCTCGGGGTGGGGGTGGGGGTAGCCGACTGGGTGGGCGTGGCCAGTTTGATGCCACTCACTGGGCATGGCCAACTGGGTGGGCGTGGCTAGCCGGACGCCACTCCCCAAACTCCTGGCACGTTTTCTCTCTTTACATTGGGTAGACCGGGCCGAAGTCACGCTGGCCGGCTCCTTACATTTTCCAGGACGGCTCTTCCAGAACAGATCTGACCACATCGCGGGCTGGATTCAGCCCACAGGCTTTGTGTTTGACACCCCTGCTGTATCTTAATGGAACTAATGCGATATGATGTAAAATGCCTGGACTTGTTCCTCTTGCTCCCTTCTTCAGGACAGTATAATGTTTGTTTTTTTTAAAAAAATCCCTTTTTCCCAGTGAACTGAAGATCCCCTTATGGCGCTGGCAACAGATGATGATCTTCATGCTGGCCAACACCATCGCATGCATTGGGACCTCTGTCTGCCTTAACATAGTAGATAAGAAGCAGGTAAGAATCCATCTTGTCCAATTAACAAGGGGGGGAATCTATCTTTTTCTTTCTATTCTTTTTTTCCCCTTCTCTTTGTCTTCTTTTTCTCTCTTGCATTCATGTGTGTGTTGTTGGTCTATTTTAATTGTAAAATCAATAAAGTATATTTAAAAACAAAACAAGGGGGGAATCCGTTTACCCTGGACTACATCCCTAAAGGTTCAACTTTCACCAAACTTTCCCAAATTCTATGAATTTCCCAGGGTGGCACGTTGAACCGCTCAACCAAACACTCGCCGACCGAGGCTGTGGCCCAACCATCTGTTGACACTGCTCCTCTTCTCAATGAGGCAGAAGGAGAACCGTCTATCAACTGAAAGAAGAGGCCTTCGGGACATGGGAGTACAACGCAAATGAGCCAGAGAGCCTCATTCTAACAACGCACCCTCCTTTTTTCTCTCCTTTCTTTGGGGGTTTAATAAGGGAATTTAAAGAACGGGGCCTAAGTGCAGTGTACAAGAATAGCTGCTTTCCAAGTAGCTGCGAGGTGCTACAAGTTAACTGAAAATCTTACACTATCATTAATGCTGCAGCTGCCATGAGTGCCGAGATCTTTAATGCCAATTTTGAGTTGTGTAGTCATTAAGATGTCTTCTTTATTGCGGGATATTTTCTGCTGAAGAGATTGAAAAAGTTTTTCTGCAGATCTTAAACGGATGAAAAGGTGGGAATGTAAATTACTCTGTGCAAGCAATTGTATATGCACACATTGCACTCACTTTTTTTTTTAAAAAAAGGTCCTTTTGCACTGTTAAAAGGCTAATAATGGATTTCATCCTTGTAGCACCCACCACAGCAGTATTATCAAAATCCTTCATAATTTTCCTTTTCCAAAATCATGAGGTTTTAAATCGAGGTTTGCCTTCCTCACACATCTGTTTCAATTATATTGGCTTCTTTTTGAAATATATTGACAGTATTGAAGATCCTAATATTCAGGAACTCGGGCATTATAGTACATTCCCAGTTTCCATTTCTCCTTTGACTTCTTCTGAAGAAGGGTTCCAGTAGCTCCACCCTGACTCTTTCGGGATATAAAGGCTAACATGAATGACTATGACATTGACTATTCTGTATCTCTTCAGCACAATATCCTTACTAGTAATTGTGGCTATACAAGTTGGTAATTTGTCAAGAGGGCTATTTAACTTTGCTCTAGAAGTAGAAACGTAATACCTGTTAAGATAATCTATTAACACGGTTAACTATATTCACTTCGGAGTTAATCACTCTGGATAGGCCAAACCCATCCCAGAGGCATTTGATGCTTTGAGCCAGCGGTAACGTGATCCAGTTATGAGTTAGCTTTTGGCACTGCTGTCCCTCAAGTGGTTAGCTGGCCTTAGACTTCAGATGTTGCACTGCAATTAGAAAATATAACAAGCCCATGCCAATAACTCTCCCTAGCAATACATAGCCAATTACTGACGGGATTCATCCCTTGGTAGGAAAATGTCCAGAATTTGGGAAAGACGCTATTTTGCAGGAAGATTGTAGACAGGCCTCCCTGAACATAGATGGATGGGTTTCTGTAAAAATATACAACAGCATTCCTGACCCTCTTCCTTCTATCATCTTCCGGTCAAATTGCAAGCTCGTTTTTAGCCCAACTAGACAACCCATGACTCAGAGGGACATCTCCGAAATATTTCCCGACCAGGTTTCCAAATGTCTTCAAAATCAAATGCAAGATACATTCAGAGATGGAACTGCCTTGAAAATAGCCCATGTGGAACTGTGTTGCACAAACACCAATGCAGAAAATGCTTTGACATTTTCTGTTATGTCACAAACGGTTTTGTGAGAGTTCTTACGTCGTAACCTGTTTCATGACATTTGCCAAATTTCAATCCCGTGATCGAATTTGGGACACTTTCTGTACATTAGCCCATTTAAGGCACCTTGGTTGAAAACGTTGTGTCCTGCATTCAGTTAAGGGTTACAGGAACAAGATCTCTGTGGAGACTCTCAGTCATCCAAAGTCCTGGGTTGTCCCACAGGTGTTTTTTCAAGAGGCAACCTGACTTTCTTGGTTTTTCCCTTCAAGGCGTTTCACTTCTCATCCAGTTCTTCTCAAGAACTGAAGAAGCGAGACATCTTCAAGGAAAAACAAAGTCCAGTTGCCTCTTGAAAAAGCATCTTTGCTACAGGAACAAGAATTTTAATAGATGCCAAACTTGGCTTGATCTCCTACCTCAACTTTTAGAAGAAGAAAAGTGACCTGCAACTCTGCTAAGGGAGGGCCACTAAGATTAGAATGGGAAGTACGATAGCTATATTTTTGTGACGCGGCTACTGAAGCAAGCAGAGTCACTCACAAGAGCCCTCTTTCCAAATTAGAGCCAATCATTGTTACAAGCATCCCATCTACTCCTCTGGAATGATCTCTGACCACTTTTGCAGTTCCTTTTGGACAAACCATTGGGTTACAGCTTGTCTAACTTTTCTCAGAGTGCCTGTGTAGCCCAACTCGCACGAAAACAAGACTGCCAACTTAATATTTTTTATTGTCAAATGATACAAAGAACAATGGACACAGCTTGATTTGTCTAATAGCAACACTCTTCACATTTGGATACCAGAGTGGGAAAAAGGGGATAGTGGTAATGCTACAAAGGGATTTAATTTTTAAAAAATGCAGATGTACCAGACAGCCTTGACTGATGTGAGAACCAATGGCACAGGAATGGATTCAATCAAGTTAATTATTATTTCCCTGAACACTATTACAAAGAAAGATTTAAAGGCATTTCAGTAGAACAAAAACATTTTTGTATTTATGATAGGAAGAATTGAGGAAATTCTTCTCATTCCTCTACAGATTGTCAACTTCACAAAAGGAATTGCTTGCATTTTAACCTGCTCACAAAAGTCTTAGGAATGAGTGTGTTGCCTATGGAAACTAACAGTCAGTTCAAGGTTGAATATCAAGGTTGCATAGCTAATGATTGTGCCACCTCACAATGGCTATTAGCATAAATAAAAGGAATTTTATAAACCTTGCTTTTGTTTTGCCCCAACGATCTCATTCTTTACAATTCATGCAATATACTGTGTGCTAGTTTGGTTACAGTAAAATCTCTGGATTACCAGCCACTTGGGAAGAAATAACTGGTTTTTAGGAGAGGCACCTTGGGCTTAGACTATCTTAGTTTGTACATGTAAAACTCATGAGGCTATAAGGGGATTAAAAAAAGATTTGAAGAATCCATCAGCTCTACTCTAATGGACTAGTGAAATACAGTTGTTTATTAAACAGCACAATTCAACATAGTTGAGTTATTATTAACTCCTAATGTAGCTTTTAAAAAGGAAAATACCCTTTCTGGATACACAGTGTAATCCTCAGCCACCCCTTGAAAAAAAATGATAGGCACAAGTTAAATCAATCATAACTTAAGGCTTAGCAGGAAAAAAAGGCTAACAGAGAAGCACTGGTGAAAACGCCCCTTTGAAATTGTGCAATTCCAAGTAATCCACATGTAGCAATGACATGCAAATGGCACCCCAAGCTGACGTTGCCCAATTGTTCTCACGTCGCTCGTTTCATTAGAAAGCTAAGTGGTGTTTGCATTCTATTTGTTTTTCCCTCATCTCCCTGGTATTGAAAGGGTGGCATTACCTGTATAGCAAACCGTGAGAGAGAACTTGGCAAGAAATATTAAACCAGCGCTGAGTTTCAAGCATGGGTTGGCTGTCTAGTCCAGAGTTTATCTAAATGCTGAACTGTTTTAGCTTCTAGTACAGAGCATCTCAGAAATAACTTTGCAATGAACTTGTGATTGTCGCTGGTGGATCGAGCTATTCTACGAAGGCCACATATGCTTGATGGAATTCCAACAGAAAATTCAGGGAGTTGGAAAAAGCAAACCACAATGGTCTGATCATTTGACACTGAGGCATTTGGACTTCTCGTACACAGTCTAGACCAGGGATGTCCAACTTTGGCAACTTTTTAAGATTCATGAACTTCAACTGTCAGAATTCCCCAGCCAGCTAGGAGTTGAAATCCACAAGAAGCCTTAAAATTGCCAAAGGTGGACGCCCCTAGTCTAGAAAGAATTCATCCAGAAACACAGACTTTTCCCCCTTCTGTCTCTTCACAAACTCGTGCTGCAATTATGGGAAATGGTGCAAGGTGACATCCACCCAACACTGTATATTGCAAATGTCCTGAAAGCAACAGAGACTAGTAAGGGTCTTGAGCTAGCTCTTATAGTTAAATTAGTCTACTTCCAGCTTGTGCCTGGAGATGTTGGCTAACCAACTATACCAGGACTGTAACATTACATTTGCGCTTGATTCTGTATGGCATAACCATCATAGCCAAAGTTCCTAATTCTGCCAAAGGGTTTTTCTCAATAGACATGTTCAGAAGCAGCCATCCTGCTTCTTTCAGTCCTCCCTTCCTTGGCAGTCATCTCACTAATTTGCAATTCCCTCTTGCGTCTGTCCTTTCCAGCAAGGTATTACATTTAATACACACCTCAGGCAATCTTCCAGAATAAGCCACTGGCTGCCATTTTGCCCATGTCTCTTTGGGATTTGTTACCCTGAGCTGCATCTGCATAGCAAAAAAAGCAAACCTCAAGTCAGTAGGACACAGGCTGAAAAGGCCCCAGCCAAACAGGCGAGTTTGATAAGGAAGGAGAAACAAGGAATGCTTGATTTTATTTTCGACTTTCAACATTATTTTCTAATGTTGCCTTCCCGTAATGGGGATTAAACAAGGAATGCTGGAATGTATTTTGGGATTGATCTTTTCCATAGCTTGTGAACACGAATAACAAATCCATTCTAGGATGACTTTGCTTGCTTTTGAACATCCTTTGAATTATAGAACAAGATTATTTGAGTGTTAAGTCTGGATCTGGGCTGCTTTATTGTGGGTCAACTTATATTTGTTCCAATGTGAAACAGATAACCGAAACATTACAAAAATAGGCAGTTTTATAATACTTAAAGGTATGTCCAACAGGGACGAGACCATATGATTGTAGGAAATGTAAGGGCAGAATAGCTGTGATTGGGGATAGAAGAGCATTATGTATAAATCAAACTAAAGAAACGACATTCCAGTTATCCAGACATACTCTACAATTAAGAGTTGTCTTTGAATGCTTCCTGTTTAACAATGGAATATATGGGTGTACGTGTGAGAACCAAGATTGACCCTTTCCTAATGGTATTAAGCTGTTAGAAATAGACCTCAAGGGTCATCCTTAGGTCATCCTAAGAATCAGGTTAAAAATTCACAGGAAGTTGATATTCACAGTTTAAGGCAAGGGTCTTCAAACTTGGCAAATTTAAGACTTGTGGAATTTAACTCCCAGAATTCATAAGCTAACATGACTGGAGGAGGAATTCTGGGAGTTGAAGTTCACAAGTGTTAAAGCTGTCAAGTTTGAAGACCCCTGGTTTAAAGGTTATAGCAATATAACAATGTTTACTCACTTGCAAGTTAAAAGGCACAGAGATGTTAATGTTCAGTTGATAAACCTGGAAGCGCTCTGCTTTCCAATAACTATAGAATAAGTGACCTCTTACAGAAACTTTTTTTTTTCAAAGAAAGCTTTCATACATTCTTCCAAGAAAGTTCGGCAGGGGTTTCCAACCTTGGTAACTTTACGACTTGTGGACTTCCAGCTCCCAGAATTCCCCAGGCAGCGTGGTTGGCTAAGGAATTCTGGGAGTTGAAGCCCACAAGTCTTAGAAGTGGCCAAGGTTGGAGACCCCTGGTGTTCAGAATCTGTGAGGCCACATGAATTGGCACTATGCAATGTTTGAAGTGGGTATAGGTGGGAAGGAGGGGCTGAGGAAGAGATAAAATAGGTAAACATATAAGATGAAGAATTCTGGCCCCACCTCTTTTGTCACTGCCTGCCCTAGAAGAACTGGTGGACCCCAGTCTGATCTTTCTTTCCTATTGGCAGAGGGCGTGGAAGAGGTGAGCCCAAGAACTTGAAAAACAAAACAGCCAGTGTCTAAGCTCCACCTCATGTAGCTAAAGGTAACAGAGGCTGCCTCTGCATAGAAAGACCCAGCTAAGGGGACAGAGAGGTCGCTAAAGGCAACCAAAGAGCAACAAGGAGAACAGACTAAGAGTCAGCATAACATTAGAATGAGAACCTTTCTGAAAGCTACAGCAGCTCGCTGCCCAATACAAATTAAAGTCTTCAGGCACAACAGCTTGTGCAGGGAGGTTAGTGACGAAGGAGAGAGTTAGTCACTAGCTTCTGAACTGCCTCCTTGGAGAGGGTTCAGGCTCTAATTTTAAACTTAAGCGGTTTGGCTTCGTTCTATCAACAGATCTATTTTTTTGTTTTAATGTGCTACTCATCATGAAGTTATAGCCAACTGGTCAAAAGAGGAGTGCCACAAAGCCAAAGCTTCTAAAACTCTTTCAGAAAAGGGATTTGTGCATGATTCATTTCAACTATAACTTATCTCAAAAAATGATTTGCCTGCACTTTTTTTTTTTTTTTTTGCAAGACGACAATCAAGGGACGACTCTCTTTTCCGAGGCAGGGGTTGCAGCAGCCTCCCTTGTTTACCAACAGAGAGAAAATCTCCTTGAGGCCGTGTTGCCTAGCTGGCAGATCAAAAATTGGTATTGCACTTTAATTGGAATGTGTTCTGCAATCCATCTCTGGAAGTCTTCCTTAACTGTGTTCAGAATGCAGAGAGAAGGAAGGAGGCTCGTCCCCGTCTTACAAACACCCCCCTCCTCCAAAGCCCGATTGCTGCTATGGACTAACAAGCCAAACCACTAAGTGCCTCCCTCCTTCAAGCACTAGAAAATTAGCCTTTTGGTTCTGAGAATGAAAGCTTAAGACATTGGGGAAGGGTGGGGGTGAGAAAGTGGCCTTCCCTAATAGAATGCAATGCTAGATTTGCCTCCTGGGGGGTTGAGGACTTTGTTGTGAGAACGCGGCCGTGGTCCCAGCCTGGGTTCATGGTTGTCTATCTTGGGGCCAGGTTCTTTGGTGGTCTCCTTCAGCAGGTCCTTCTTCTCACTCGACTCTTCTCTCTGCGGTCTTTGGTCTTCTGGAACTGTGCAAGATGAGACGTGGCAGGTTAGAATACAGTGTTCATTCTGCTTGGTTTTATTCCAAGTGTGCTGCCAACGCTTGGGCTTTGCATGCAAGGTTCCCACGCATGGTACAGTGTTTGATTAACTTACTTACTCCCGGTTAGTCTTCTACTACTTCATCTGAAGGAGATGTTAGCTAGTTCAGCTTATGCAATGCTTCCCTTTACATCAAGATCACTTAAAAGAATGGGGGGAGGGGAGACGGGGGGGATGGTCTGAAACTCTTAACATTTGATGCATGGCCTGTCAAATGTGGTCCATTGTCAGGATCATAAGGGGAAACCTCTCAGAGGGCCAATAGATTGGATTTCTCTCTCTCTCTCTCTCAAGAGCCAACCTTGGCAACTTTAAGATTTGTGGATTTCAACTCCCAGAATTCCCCAGCCAGTCATGCTTGGGAAAATTGTATGCAAAACCTGTGCTGGCTGGGGAATTCTGGAAGTTGAAGTCCGCAGATCTTAAAGCTGCCAAGGTTGGATACCCCTGCTATAAAGTATATAGTACTAAAAGCTATAATGTGATTTTCAAAAGCTGATACGGTATAAAGGATAAAATAATGGAACTGACAGAATTCGAGAGGCCTTGCTCCAATTACCTTTTGTTTCTCGTGATGAATCTCCTCTATCATTCAACAGAAAGGTGTGGTCCTAGATAAGAAGGAAGAAAAAGGGTTTTAGATATTAACCAACACTTTCAAAAGGCCATTTTTTATGAGAACCCTTTCAAGCTGTAAGACAAACCAGGCTGGCAATCCAGCTTTACAAAGCAATGCTTCTAAAGACATGCAAACTCTGGGTCCTGCATCAGACAGAAAAATCTTTACAGAGATTTTGTTTTGTATTAACACCAAATGTTTCCCTTATAGTCAATTTAAATCGACAGTAGATTATTTATATTGCTTGGTCAATCAAGCCAGCATTAGTCCCTTGAGTTTGTCACTCAAGAAGTGCGTATTCAACAGCTTCCTTTATACAAACACAACTACTTTGCCTACATTGATTATTATAATTTGGGCTCCCCCCCTTCTTCTTTTAAAAACAAAAAACAAAAGAAAGTGATTGGAAGCTATAAGCGAGTTACCTTGGGCTTATTCGGATGTGCTTTGACTGCACTGACAGGTGATGAGCTCCCAAAGATATTGTGTGTTTTCCCTCCAGGTGGGTTTATAAATTGCCGGGATGCATTCGGTTTATGATCCTCAAAAATGCCGCTGTCCTTCCCACCTGCAAGACAACAATAAGTGAGGAAGTTGCTCAGGAACTGCTCTTCCTCTCTGAGTCTCCAGGGCAGAAGGAAACAAGCCGTGAACCCTAAGGCTGGCTAGGATGTGGAGGCCCTTCGGGAACCAGACATGCTTGCACAGCTTTGGATAAAGGTTTCCTTTCTGAGATCCTGCTGATTTTCCTTTCTGCTTAATATCCCTTTATTAAGTTCAAACCTTTATTGTCAGAGTACAACATGTGTACAATGAGATTGGCTGAGCCTCCCTTCATGAACGCCCCGCCAACACAATATAACTCACAGTGAATTATAGTCTTTGACCAGCATTACAAATACCCCCCCCCCAAATGTTACAGAAAATCCTTTCTTGAAGAAATGATCATGTAAAAATAACACGTCTAACCCAAAGATTTGCACCCATGTATGAGGAACACAATGCCTCAGTGGCTAAGACACTGAGCTTGTCAATCAGAAAGGTCAGCAGTTTGCCGGTCTGAATCCCTAGCGCCACATAACAGAGTGAGCTCCCGTTACTTGTCCCAGCTTCTGCCAACCTAGCAGTTCGAAAGCATGTAAAAAATGCAAGTAGAAAAATAGCGACCACTTGGGTGGGAAAGGAACAGCGTTCCTCCGTGCGCCTTCGGTGTTTAGTCAGGACCACATGACCACAGAGACATCTTCGGACAGCACTGACCCTTTGGCTTTGTAACAGAGATGAGTACCGCCCCCTAGAATCAGAAATGAGAACCTTTGCCTTTACCTTATGGCTCAATAAATGTGTTTTGCAATCTAGAATGTAAATGTTAACATCCTTTAAAAATTCATGTAATGTACCTATATCTGTACCTAACCCTTAATTTCTGAAATAATTGTATAAATAAATTACAACTATTACATTTTATAAGTTGCATACATAAAGAGAAAGCATGTCTTGAGATACCCTAAAAGGCCCCCCAAGAAAGACCTCAATTTACAACAGTTCATTTAGTGACCGTTCAAAGTTAGAAAGGCACTGAAAAAAGTGACTTATGACTGTTTTTTACACTTAGGACCATCGCAGCATCCCCATTGTCAAGTGATCAAAATTCAGATGCTTGGCAAGTGGTTTGTATTTATGACAGTTGCAGTGTCCTGGGGGTCACGGGATCCCCTTTTGCAACCTTCTGACAAGCAAAGTCAATGTGGGGGAGCCTGATTCACTTAACAACCACGTTGCTAACTTAATAAATGCAATGATTCACTTAACAACTGTGGCGAGAAGGGGGAAAAACTCAACAAGTGTTTCACTTAGCAACATAAATTTTGGGCTCAAGTGTGGTCATAACTCAAGGACTCCCTGCAGGCAAGAATTTCTATCTCCGTAGAGACACAAGCACAAATTCTCGGAGGAAAAGGACTCTCTCCTTCCTAATAATCTTTGAAGGATGTAGAAAGCGGCAAATAAAAAGTTAATGTAGAAGAAAGGGACTGCCATGTCAAACAGATATAATGCCAAATTACTCCAGGTAAATCTATCTTATTCCATTTGCCAATGAAGCTATCATAATTGCAACCAGGAATGTCCGCACACAAAAAAATGTGGGAGCTTCGACCGCCTGGTTGTGGTTACAATCTTGTCTTTACTCCTTCCTTGCTACATGTACCAGCAACTCCAAAGTATTAACATTTAGGCATTTTTTTTAAAAAAAAACTTCCACCTTATACATGTTCCCAAGAATGTGATCAGAGTTGTTTAAACATTGTAAGAAGCTGTTGTTACAAAAGAACAAGATGTTGTTACAGAACAAGTTGTTTACTTGTTTCAAAATCTCACTCACAAGTCAACTTGCAAAACACTTCACATGCATACTGATAAACTTGTTCTTTTTATGAGTATTAAACTCTGAAATTGTCAGCAATCTAAATTACGTCAGGTAGTGAATGACGGGTGTTCTGTTGAAAGCAGGACAATGGCTGGGACTATATAATCCATTCACTGCAAATGGAATCTCACAGATGAGTACAGAATGATTTGTATAAAATAGTTAAGAATATTTAGTCAAAAGTAGCTTAAAGCAGTGACCATGATAATAATAAATAGCCATAGCACTTTTACACCGCTTCATAGTGCTTTGCAGCCCTCTCTAAGCGGTTTACAGAGTCAGCCTCTTGCCCCCAACAATCTGGGTACTCATTTAACCCACCTTGAAGGATGGAAAGCTGAGTCAACCTTGAGCCATTCAGGATCAAACTCCTAGCAGTGAGCAGAATCAGCCTGCAATATTGCATTCTAACCACTGCACCACCACGGCTCTTTGAATGATAAATGTTAGTTACCTGGTTTCATGGATGAACTTATCAAACCTGTCGCTCCCATTCTCAGTATTTTCAAGAAGAGTATGGTTCTCACCTGGGGGATGGGTTCTCTTTGGGAAGTTCATAGGTTCTTCAGCCGCTGCAAATATGTTAGAGGTCATTTTCTGTGACTTGGAAGAGGACACTTCTGCACTTCCAAAGAGGTCACTGGAGAGTCCACCTGGTGGCTGCAGCACCCTGTTTTGCAGGAGATGATCAACAATCAACCATGACTGTAAAAGATAGTCCATACAAAGAAGTAAAGCGCTATGGTTCAGATAGCACACTGGCTTCCATTTGATATAATTCTGTGAATTGTGGGATCATTTCATTTGGAAACCAAGGTTTGGGGCACGGAATGATGTACAAACTCGGTCAGCATCTGAATAATCAAGATTCTTCTTTATCTGGAAATCTTCAATTCATTTAAAATATTTCTTTTGAAGGAAGTAGCAACAAGAGTTTCTTGGAGCCTGCGATACTTAACTATTTTCAAAATTAACATCTATTTAAATCCATGTGAAGAATTATGATTAAAGTATCAGATTGTACAGGACTGGCAAATAATGTTTTAGTGCAGACCTTTCCTATGAGAACTGTATGTACACTTCCTCCCCCCTACACACACACACACCAAAGGGATTGTTGCAAAGTAGGATCAACAATTGCCTTGGTTCTTCTTGCTGGCAATTTTCCTTTCCTTTCGGTTGCTGGGTGAGGCTACAGCCACACCCAATCCCAAACTGAGGAAGACTGAACGCTGAGCTCAATTATTTATCCCTCTGCAACTTGTTCACACCCTTTCATGAATGTGTGTGAGAACTACAGTATTTGAATACCGATGAGGAGATACACTTTTAAAAAGAAGATTATAGATTTGTATTATTGCCTAGCATAATAACTGCTCTTTATTGTTCTCTGAAGGGTTAAACCAGGGGATATCGAACTTTGGCAACTTTTAAGACTTGTGGACTTCAACTCCCCAAATTCCCCATCCAACATTCCAGGAGTTGAAGTCCACAAGTCTTGCCAAGGTTGGAACAACTCTGGATTAAACTAATTTAGTAGTGCATTTTATATCTTGAACTGTTAAAGTCTATTAGTCTAATCAACTCTCTCCACATTGATGGGCCCCAAATGTTCTGAAAAATTTGTCCAAAATTTTTTCTACCATCATTTAACAATTTTGGTAGTTTGTGGTTTGAGGTGGACTCACTGACACTAACAAGGGACATTTTTTTAAAAAAAGAAAGCAAGTTTGAAGTTGGCCATTAGAAAGAGATACGGCTCATCATCAGCAACAAATGCAAATACTACAAAAAATTATTAACCTTTATCCCCAGCACACATTGTTAAGACTGATGCAGTCAATGGAGGCTCACTGTCAAAGTAAAAATCAACTTGCCTACAAAGTTAACAGGCTGCATCATTTAAGGACACATATTTGGTGGTAAGCAGACCCCCCAAAGGATTACAGTGCTTGACAATACAGTGTAAAAAGCAAGGATATCTAAAACTGACTAATGCAATTCAGAAATATGTTCAGCAATCTCAGTGACAGTCAGTTAAGAGACTATGATCTAAAAAGGAAGGGAGATAAGGTGTTTCACTGGTAATACCACTTGGCAAAGGGATGGTAAAAATGCAGTTATAATCCATTGCAGATACTATTATAACCCACGCCAGATGTTTACCATGCTTTATTTCATAAAGCAAATTTCCATTGCAATCAAACTGATTGGATAAGAAAAAGAACTGAAGATAATAATTCCACCGCAGAATTACAGCTATTTTCTTTCAACATGCCAGAGTGGAAAAGAGCCTGAAGTGATATATCTGCATCCAAAGGAAATTATAGAAGTAGCCCAATCGTTCAGACACGATTTGGCATTACTTCACACAATTTACATGCAAACTGTATTTTCACAGGCAGCTCATTTATCTCAAATTTAATTTTAAAAATAAATGTAATTGCTATTTCCAGAGCTCATCCCATGCTCTAGCCCTGAGGTATCCAGCCCAGGCAACTTTAAGATTTGTGGACTTTAACTCCCAAAACTCCCCAGCCAAGGAATTCTGGGAACTGGAAGTTCAAAAGTCTTAAAGCTGCCAAGATTGGACACCAGGGCTTTAAGCCTGATGCCTGGGGGAAAAAACAAGAGATTCAGGAGTTTGTTAAAGATCAACAAGGTCAGGATCATGTGAATTGGAAGCGGATTGTCGTTTCATTGCCTGGAGGCTAAAAAACAATTCCTGAAAGATGGTTCCTGCTTATCCAGACCATTGTGTACTTTGCCTGCTCCTCTTGTCAAATGTGCAGAGAGGGGGACATTTGCCCCACAGGAAGGATTCCACAATCTGGGCTCCCCTTAGGCAGCAGCTACATTAGCGATAAATTGGCAGATGGAGACCTTGACCAATGGGGATTCTGCCCAGGTTTGGCTCCTATGCCATTTATGGCCTTTTCAGGAAAATAACACCCTAGCCACACACTCTCATCACTCCGAAAGCTACTTGGAAGTGATGCTATAAAATGCAATGGCTTACGAACAGGTATTATCCATTTCACATAACCTCAATGCTGCTCCAAAGCCACAGACTTCTAAATACAGTTCTATGTTCTAGCTTTCTTCCAGAGCCCTCTATGACATAAACTGCCTGCAGGACCATCAGTATAAGGCCAGCCTAGACGATGGGGGCGGGGTATTGAGCTCCCACCCACCAATTCAACATAAGAGAGGAAACCGGCTTTGCTTTTATGATGTTCCATTATGGCTCACTTTTATCTCCAGAGATCCAAATAATCATTGTTACATGCTGGAAGGCAGTTTACATGGACTTTTTAAAAAAAGATTTCGATACCAGAGTTAAAGTAATGCTCTGGCACAAGGGGAGAGTTATGTTTTGTGGTGTTTAACTGTTGCTTTCATGTACTTCATGTGTTGAAAACCACTCCCAATTGTTTAAGGCTAGTGGTCTAAACCACTAGCCCCAATAAATACAATATTTGTTGTTTTAAGTTATGACAGATATAATTTTTTAAAAAAGGATTGAATTCCAACTTTTATCCTGAATTACTGTTTCAGTTAAAAAAAAGCCCTCCGCACATGGCCTGATAGAGCAGTTCCTTGGCAGTTTTAGAGAAAAGATGTTATGCCTCAGGCAAGACACGAAACTGCAGAGATGCAGAACTACAGCAAAGATCTCCCGTCTCACAACCCACACCCACTTTGTAACAAAGCAAGCAAATGCAGTTGTGCCTTCTTGGAATTTCATACCAGACAACATGGTTGGGTGGCACCTGATTTCCCTTTGGCAATCAAAAATTTATGCTGGAGTATTGCAATTCCAAAACTAGCAATCAGGTAGAGGATTCAAAAGAACAACAACCAAACCCCTCTCCCTCATTTGAAATCCTACTCAGATTCATTTTCATAATCCCGCAAGGCAAAGGCAGCTGCTGCTCAACATGTGCCCATTAAAAAGTTGTTTCTGGCACAAGCAGAATATTATTCTAACCACATAGCCAGATTCAAGGGAAATTGCTACATGTCTATCCAATTCCAGAAATATTGTTTAGCAGATTGTACAAACCCTGAAAACTCCTGAAAGCAAACACCAGCAATAAAATCCTGGAACATAACAACCAGTGTTACAACCGAGACAAATCGATTTTGCAGCAGAGCATTTTTTACAATTTGAGAAGATAATCTCAAGGTTAGTTCTAGTTCCGTTTTAAGCACAAAAGTCGGCTGGGTGACTTTGAGCCTGTCACGCTGTCTCGACCCAACCCATCAAACAGGGTTGCTATGGGGAAAACAGGAAGAGGAAGGAATCCTATGTACCTTGGCTGCCTTGAGTTACTTATAACTGGCCAGAATCACTTAGGTAAGAGAGGTGAAGTAGAAATGTAATAAATGAAATAAAAATAAGAATCCAACAAATAAACGAACTGGGCTGGATACCTTAAATAAATAATCACTTAGTTAAGCAAGACTGGGCACCTTCTGGCCAGAACATTCTGCACGGAATGTTTCCCACCAGCAGAATAACAAAGTTGGAAGGGACCTTGGAGGTCTTCTAGACCTACCCCACTGCTCAAGCAGGAGACCCTATACCATTCTAGACAAGTGGCTGTCCAGTCTCTTGTTAAAAACCTCAAATGGAGCAGCCAAAACTTCGGAAGGCAAGCTGTTCCACTGGTTAATCTCACTATCAGTAAATTTCTCCTTAGTTCCAGGTTGCTTTTCTCTTTGGTTAGTTTCCATCCATTGCTTCTTGTTCTGCCTTCAGGTGCTTTGGAAAACAGGTTAAACCCCATCATGTCACTCCTGGTCCTTTTCACTAAACTAGACAAACCCAGTTCTTGCGACCAGTCCTTTTTATCCTCCAGTCCCCTAATCGTCTTTGTTGCTCCTTCTCTGCACTCTTGCCTGAGTCTCGACATCTTTTTTTTATATCGGGGCAACCTAAACTGGATGCAATGATTCCAAGTGTGGTCTTACCAAGACATTATAAACACCCTAAGATTAGATAATAGAAGATAGAGATAGGTAGGTAGGTAGATAAAGAGGTAAGTAGGTAGACATATAATGTTATATGTATGTTATATATAATATATATTAGAGAGGGGGGTAGGGAGGGAGGGGGGGTAGGGAGGTATATTAGATAAATAGGTAGGTAGGTAGAGATATAGGTAGAGATAGATAGATATAGACAGATAGATAGCTAGGTAAAGAGATAGATGATAGATAGACAGACAGACAGATAGATAGATAGAGGGGGGGTAGGGAGGTAGATATAGAGATATATAGAGAGAGGTAGGCAGAGATATAGAGAGGTAGGTAGGTAGTGATATAGAGATAGATAAAAAGATAGAGAGGGGGATAGGGAGGTAGATAGAGATATAGATAAGATTAGATAAATATTTTATATTATATATTTTGCTCCGGACAAGGCAGACACAATAACTTGCCGGCCACCCCACCCTTCGTCTTGTAGGGTTGCTTTTTTTGGGGGGGGGGGGGGGGGGGGCGGCGGCAGAAGGGAGACGACCCCTGCCTCGATTTCCCTCCAGGACCCCCGCAAAGGACAGAACCGCCCCCTCATCCCCCCCCCCACCCTAGACCAGGGGCTCCAGCCGGCTGGTCGACACTCTCCTCCCCGCTCCCGAGGCGAGGGGAGTCGCCTCTCCGCTGCCGGCCTCAAGAGAGGGAGGTGCGGGGGGGGGGGTGTGGACGCCGCCCGAGGCGGGGATTCACCCTCCCAGACCCAAACCAGGGAGTTTCCACGAGAAAAGCCGCGCCTCGTGGAATCCGGTGCGCGGGCAGCTTGCAAGGACACGCGGGGGGCGGTGGGGGGGGGGAAAGGATGGGTCGGGGTAGTAGTCTCAAGGCTGGGGATGCTGGGCTTTGTAGTCCCCTCCCCACAAGCGTAAGCTGAGGGGAAAAAAAAAAACCCATCCCGGCCGCCTCACCTGGAGCTGGGTCTGGCTGTGTCGGACTCGGGCCCTTGGAACATGGTGGCCGGCAAAGCGAGCGAGCGAGCGAACGAGCGACGGCCGACAAAGCTTCCTCCGTTGCCCGCCCAGCCGCGAGAATCACCTCAGCCTCTCGCTCTCCCTCTCTCTCTCTCTCTCTCCCGCGCGGACGCTCGACCCCGCCCTTCGAAGGCCATTGGCCAAGGGCGGTGCCGTTCCATCGGGCCTCGACCAATCGCGGAGGGAAGGCCCACCCTTCCCCCCCCCCGCTTCCCCCTAAGAGCGCGAGACGGGGACGCGGGTTTGAGGGATTGAGGTGGCGGGAGCCGAAAGGGGCGGGGCGTCTGCTCTTAGGAAAGGGGCCGGTGCGTGGGTGGGTGGGCGCGCTCCAAGGAAACCGAGCGCTCTCATTGGATGACGGGAGAAGAACAGAAGGAAATGACTCGGAAGTTTTTTTGTTTTTTTTAATTTAAAGGGACGCCCCCACGTGTTTCCTAAACGCTCTTTTAATCTGGTTCCATAGAATGACAGAGTTGGAAGGGACCTTGAAGGTCATATAGTCCAACCTCTGCTCAAGCAGGAGAGTCTATTCCAAATATTAGCCTCTACCTAAGATCGAACTCAGGAAGAAGCCGAGTTCACCTAAACATAAATTTCGACTGCGCCAAAACCTAACCGGAGGTGAACTCTTGATAAAGGCCAATATGAATAAACGCAGTCATCGGGTCTTTTTAACCTTGTTTTGAGTTTAGGGTCGTGTGAATGCGGCCATCCGTTAGAAGGAGGGATCTAAAAAGGGTAGTCACTTTGGCTTAACTAGTATTGGGAAAACGATTGATCTTTCTTGGCAGAGGTAAACTGATTTAATCGCTGACAAGTCCAGAGATTTATTTGATCTGTGCCAGGCTTGGGTTGTTCCCGATGAAACGTGGCGTGCACAATTCATGCAGGGTGTTTCTGTGTCGTCCGGTGTGATTGTGTAGTTGTTTACTGGTACTAACCAAATCATTTGTTTGCATTATTTTTATTTTTATAAAATTATTTTATTGAATTATTTGGCATAATTTGATAAAAGTATACAGGTAGACCTCGGCTTACAACAGTTCATTCAGTTACATGATGAAAAAGTGACTTATGACCATTTTTCACACTTATGACCACTGTAGCATCCCCATGGTCATGTGATTTACACTTGGATGCTTGACAACTTACATTTGACAGTTGCGGTGTCCTGGGGTCATGTGATCGCCTGTGACCTTCTGACAAGCAGTCAAGGAAACCAGGTTGACTTAACAACCGTGTTATTAAACAGCTGCAGATTCACTTAACAAATGTGGCAAGTATAGTTGTAATATGGGGCAAAACTCACTTAACAAATTTTGTCACTTAACGATATAAATTTCAGACTCAATGTGGTCATAAGTTGAGGGCCACCTGTAGGTTAGTTATGTTGTACTTGGTTGGTTGTGTGAACACAATGGATGGTGTGTTGATCAGACCAATATCAGCTTCAAGTTCACTCATAATAAAACTCACCAGATTAGTAATTTGTATTTTAGAATCATTCTAACAGCCAGATGGGTGGAGGGATGTTTTAAAAAAAAGCCACAATGTTATCACTTTCTTGACTTTTTGTGACTGGGTGTTTTGTCTGTTCTGTATCTAGCTTGGGCATCCTTCTCATATCTGGAAAACAAACCCATTGTTTCATTTCAAGGATGAGGATGTGAGACATTGATCTACAATTTAAAGCATCACCCAGTTATGTTGCTTGCTTAGTAGAGTTGGTAGTTGTTGTTGGGCGACACCTTAGAGGGCTGTATGTTCCAGCAAACTGTTCATTTCTAGATGTGTGAACACATTTATTACTAGAATTCTTGACAATGGCTACATTGGCTAGGGCAGGGATACCCAACCTTGGAAACTTTTAAGACTTGTGGACTTCAATTCCCAGAAATTTCTGGGAATTGAAGCCCAAACATCTTAAAGTTGCCAAAGTCAGACACTTCCTGGGATAGGGAATTCTGGAAGTTAAAAATCTGGGAGTTAAAAATCTACAAATCCTGCTGAGAGGCCAGATTTGAGAAGGATGATCTGCAACATTCAAAGCTGAGTAGTGTTGTTCAAAAGTCAGTGGCATTCATTCATTCGGGGCTACTTTTAGTTATGGGTAGCAGCAAAACGAATTCATCGCTTTTTGGGGCGGGGGAGGGGGGTCATTAAAATAATTCCCATAGAATGCAGGCACTCATCAAAACAAGAAACAAAAGGGCTGCATATTAATGCTTCAAATGTTAAAATGTTCCAGGGCATTTCTATACCCAATTTCATCCAATGTAATGGAACATTGTTTTTTCACAGAGCCTCAAAGAAATTCCCAATAGCTTCTAATGCCTCTGAATTCTAACTACTGTATAGGAAACTTGGAGAAGAAAAAATGATGATCAAATATCTAACTCAGACACACAAATTAGACCAAGGATTAGTAAGTGTTTATGGACAATCATAAAAACAACTTTACAACTTGAATTGGAAATTGAAAACAGAGGAAGTTAACTTTTGTATATTATATTAAATACCCCGAACACCTTTTTTTTTCTCCAAAAATCGATAAAGAATAAATAATATAATTTACAATATGGTACAAAAAATAATCAGTTAAGGACAGGCATTCTTGCTTTATACAGACGCTATATATATGCATATTATCTGAAAAACAAATTCACATTTTAAAACGAGACAAAAAACTTTTTTTAAAAGATGATATGGCTTAACTATTATTAAAAGAAACAGCAACATCGTCCACTGCCAAATGCACAAGCTCAAAAGCCAGGTGTCACATTTTGGCAACTAGTGATAACTCATTGCTGTAGTGCTTGCAAATATTTTCATTATTTAGCATTTACAGGTCCACAAGGAAAGCTTTAAAAAGGGCTGGGTTAGCTCCAAAAAAAAAGTGCTGTTTCTTCCCTACAAATTCAGCTGTCTTCTCTGTGTAAGCGTATGTGTTCTGAGAGTTTATATATGTGTATTTAAAAACAATCCCAAACCCCAAATGCAATGCTAAAAAAAAAACCCGCACCACTGGTCAAGTCAAAGACAAGCCATCCTTATGGGTATAATTGAAATCAAGCTGGCTAAGAAAGCATAAAGTTAACAATCAAAGAGAGGGTTACATAATGCCAGTCTAGAACACCTTTGTTTAAAAAAAGAAAAAAAAGTGGGATAATTAGGACGCAGTTCATAGGGACGAACGTTGTGTAGCAAAAACTCACCATAAACTGCATATCCCAGTTGGATCAAAACTGAAAATAAAGTCAACGCTTGAATGATTGGTCAATTTCAATGCAATGCAACTACTGTCCAATCCAGGCACTCAAAATTGGGCAGATACCATGCCTAACCCACATTCTTAAACCTTTACATGGGAACAAACGTTGCCAATTCCTAGTGCCCTGTCTGGTAGGTGTATGAGAAAAGCTTATATCCACTGCATACATTCTCTTTTGTAAATACATGCATCAACCTGTCCCATCTGACTGCAAAAAAAAAAAAAAAAAGGAACATTTTGACACCAAGAGCTTTTTGGAAATCAAACACACAAACGAAAACCAGGCGATCCACAAGAGCTTTTCCTTTCAATCCCTCAAGCCCGAAATAAAGGCAAGATGACCCCCCTTAGAAGCAGCCATGCCTGCAAATCGCCTAGAGGTTGCACAGAAGTTCTTCGTCATGAATTTGATATTCTTCTGGATCGAAAAGGGCTAGGGGAACATCTCAGAATTGTCTCCTGCACTTATCCAACCAGGGTATCTCTCTCTTTGTAAGGCCAGTGGCTTCCCAAGGAAAAAAAAAATCACTTAGATAAATAAGCACTGGAGTAAAATGGCTGGAGTTGATGTCACTGGAATTTTCCTTTCAATTTGTAGTCCTCAAAGCAGAGCTGCGCTTGCTCTTGACTTCAGATGTTAACATGCAAGACATAAACGGCCACTAAAGAAACAAGAAAGGTGACAAGTTTTTTCGAAAGGAAGTTCAGAGTTGTTTGCAGAGGATTTCAGAAGTACTAAAGCTGATATGTAGATACTGCTTTAAAACGGTCAAGCACTGGGAAAGGAGCTGCTTTTGCAAATGTTTGCTTACTTCTCGTTGTTTCAGGCAACAAAACAATATTAAAAAGTTGCTGAGCTTATGTCTAGCCATAATAGCTTTTACAACATCCTATGTTTTCATGGATGGAGAAAGCTGGTGGCCAGAGGGACACTCACCATCATACCTTCCACTGCAAGGTAGGTGAATAACTCAGACAGACATGAAACGAAGGGCTCCATAAACTTGAGTTTAAAATAATCTATGTCAAATAGCCCAATAGTTAAGAGGAAAGAATTCCTAAAAAATCAACATACAAGCTTTAAATCACAGCGCAAGCTGCAGGACGATCAGTGGAAGATTCAGCCTATGTTGCTTTATTTGAACAAAACGTGCTGAATAGAACATTTTTTTTCTATAAGACACAGAACTGCAAAGAGATGAAGGATACCGAGGATAAAAATAGATTGTATCAGACAAGAGTCTGGAAGAAACTGCACCTGAGTGCAAGAAGAGGATTCTGGCAGTGTGGGATCTATGCTAAATTGCTAAAACGCCTCCTAAATCACAGATGCTGCCTGGAGGCATCTGGATTTCATGCACATCCACTATTCCCTCTTGATGGTAAAAGGAGGGAATCTCTACGACTGCCAGAAGAACTCTGCGGACTGCTATTATGTCCCTTGATGTCACAACTGTGCAGAATATTTTGGCCTGAAATTAAAAGAATGCATTTAGCTATCAGTTATGGCGAAATAATTGTTAGTGCTACTACTTTTGAAGGAGCAGTGATCTCAGATGATTAGGTTAGAGGTATATATGATCTCAGCGGTTTTCCATTCAGCTTATTCAGAATCTGAATTTAATGGAGGGCGGGTGGACTCAGTCACAAACACCATGGAAGTTAGGAGAGGCCATCCAGTTCTGTGGCAAAGGCAGAGGGGAAGAAACTTGGGAGGGATGCTAAAAGAGGGTCAGAGATAAATCCCAGGGACAGAGGCGCCTCTCCTGATCGGCACCAATTTTTGGTCCTTTCAACATCCGTTTGGGCAAAAGCAACCGAGACCTTGTGGACCAAGCCCGAAGTCACGTTGCCTGTCAAACGTCTGAAGAAAAATGAGACACCCGCAGGACAGGTTTGCAAAGAGCGGCTGCTTGCAGGTAAATAGCGTTTCCTAAGGGAATGATGTTTAGAAATGCTCGCTTGTGGGAGACGAACAACTAAAGGGACTGTATAGTGTGGAATAATCAGTAAAGAAGAGGGATTAGATGGTTCTTTGATGGCCGCAAAAATAAAGCGATGGCTGCCTGCTCTTCAAGCTCTGAAGGCTAAGACGCCAACAACTGCAGACCTCCAGAAGGGCATTTTATGACCATAGATGGGAGGGAGAGAGACCCCGGTGTAAAACTGCTATTTGCCTTAAGGACCTACAAGAAGTAGGGAATTTTACCCATTCCTTTCATCTTGCAGGACGTGATCAAAACGTTTCTCAACTGCAACTGGAAATGTTTGTAAGAGAATTGCTCTCCAAAATGCTAGCAACCAAGAATCAAAGGGGCTCTTAAAAAAGGCAAAGTGTCAAGCTTGACTCCTGATATTTAAAGAGAGATAAACATGATTTCTGCGAAGGCAACCAAATGGAAGGGCATTATCACGATCTTCTTTGGGAAGTGTCCTGACATCCCTGTCTAGTCTATGGCCCTGATTTTGCTAAGAGGCCTCTCACCTGATAACATCCAGGAACCCCCTGAGCTGCAGACTAGAATTGGGAAGTCAGAAATTCATCCCCCCACCCAAAAGACAAGGGAAACCACTTGTACTGTTGCCAAAGAGACTACAAGGACATTTCCGTGGTTGTCACCAATGATTGTGCTCATCTCAAAGGAATTTGACTTTGAACATATCTAGAAGACCCCTGAGGAGTCTTCTGTATAAGATGTGCGGACTCAGGGTGGGATTCAACCGGTGTTACTACCGATTAGGTGATTATGTTTTGTGTTTTTAAAGGTGGAACAGGAACAGTGTTTTTCTTCCCCTCCTTGTGTCCTGTTGGAATGTTAATGAATATAAAGAAAGGATGAAAGAATTCTGTTTAAAAGCCTTGTGGAATTCAGCTGCTGTTGTGACGAGGAAAGTGCCAGGAATACCAGCTCTCAACTGACTTGCCAACAAGACCACGATGACAGACCAGGAGAGGAAGTTCTAAAAAAAGGAAAATTTAATAAAAACACACCACCATTTACCCCCCGCAACTTTCAGCTTATTTGTGGATACCCCGACAACATCTAAAGGATGTAGTTTTGTGGGACTTCTTGCTCAGGCCTTAAAACCTGGAGCTGCCTTGTAAACTTTGCTTTAAACTTTACACATGTCACTTCCTATAATACTGCTCCACACTGTCTTGTTCCCAGCCTATTGCAGTTTCCAAGAACCGTAGAAGGTTGAAGAGAAAACCTCTCTCTTCTTCTCAGGCGTGCTCCCGCCAGGACAATGAATTTTTTTTAAAAAAAAAAAAATTAACCCCCCCCCCAATCCGCTGCATAGCTATGACGTCATTCCTCCATGTTATGGCCAATTCACCGGCACCCACCAGCCCGCTGGTGGGATGTGTTCACTGAGAGAGGTCGCCAATAGGGGGGCCGCCACTCCCTCCGTCAAAGAGAATCTCTCGGCGGCTCGGCTCGGGGATCGAGAGCTCCTGGGCAAGGTCGTTGAACCGAGATATGTAATCAATGCTGTTCTCGTTCATCATGCAGGCCAACTGGGAATCTACCACCTGCAAACATAAAGGGAAGGGGGAAGAAAAGAGAGGATTGGCTTCTCAGTCTTGTAGCTTTCTTCTGACCTTAGCGGAGTTTGGAATATGCTCAAAGACACCACTAGTTCTCATGCAACTTTACTAGCCGTTATCTGAACAATATTTGAGAGGGTGGGGAGGGAAGGATTGCTAGGGGTGGAGCAGCGATGCAAAATATCAGGTCTGTGGGTTTTGTTTGTCTGTCTATGCCTCCTTCCTTCCTTCTAGATTCCTTCCTTCCTTCCTCTACACTCCTCCCTCCCTCCCTTTCTTCCTGATAGATTCCTTCCTTGTTTGCTCCACACTCCTCCCTCCCTCCTGCTAGATTCATTCCTTCATTCCTCCTTCCCTCCCTCTCTCTCATCCCTCCAGCTGAAAGCTCTGGGCCATCTCTCCCAGAAAAAAAACAGTATTGTCGTTACCTCAGCGACATCAGCCATGGACCGAGAGACGAAAGAATCCCGTGAATTCCCATCCAGCAGACTGGGTCCCAACAAGGTGGTGCTGCTTGGGTTGCCCACTGAGGTGGGCAGCATTTTCCTGCCCTTCTCCGGAGAAAGGAAACTGGCTGTAAAACAGAGGGATCAAGATGTCAGCCAGCGATCTCTGTCTTTTGCATTAAAGGTAGGAAAGTCCAGTGATGACCTCAGGAAAAGCCCCCCTTTTTGGCAAGAGGCAGCACTCAACTTGTGCCCATTCTAATATGTTGTTTTCCCAACTGGGATCAAAGCACCACAGGTAGTCCTTGACTTGCAACCATTCAATTACAACTGTTATAAGCCGTTGTGGTGCAGTGGTTAGAGTGCAGTACTGCAGGCTACTTCTGCTGACTGCCAGCTGACTGCAATTTGGCAGTTCGAATCCCACCAGGCTCCAGGTTGACTCAGCCTTCCCTCCTTCCAAGGTGGGTAAAAGGAGGATCTAGATTGTTGGGGGCAATATGCTATGTAAACCACTTAGAGAGGGCTGTAAATGCACTGTGAAGCGGTATATAAGTCCAAGTGCTATTGCTATAACAAGATGACAAAAAATGACTTGCAGCCCTCACACTGTACGACAGTTGCAGCATCCTGACAATCATAGGATCAAAATCTGGGCCCTTGAAAACTGGCATGGGTTTACAATGGTTGCAGACTCCTGGGATTATGTGATCGCCATTTACAACTTTCCTGGCTGACTTCTGGCAAGTGAAGTCAACGGGGGAAGCCGGATTCATTGCAGTTGTGCGAGTCACTTAACAACTGTATGTAATGAAATTTCGTTTTAATATATGCCGATTAGTATACGTTCAAAGTGACTTATTATTCTATTCCATTCTCTATTCTACTGTTATTCTATTCTATTCTATTCTATTCTATTCTATTCTATTCTATTCTATTCTATTCTATTCTATTCTATTCTATTCTATTCTATTCTATTCTACTCTTCCTATTCCATTTCTATTCTCTGCATCAATGCACCTAGCAATTGGGGCAAAAACGGTTGTAAAATTTGCCAGGATTCACATTAACAACCACCTTGATGAGCAACGGAAACTCTGGTCCCGACTGTGGTTGTAAGTTGAGGACTATTTATAGTGACAAATCTGATATTCCCAATCATTTTAGTTTTTGTGGGACTAAGGAAAAGAAAGAAAAACGAGATGGGATCAACGTGGAATAAACGTTGCTGATTAAACAGGCTGCAGCTACGCTCAGATGAGTCTCCTCCTTGCCCAATGGACACATCTCTCAGCTGGGTTTGGGCAACAGGCAGGCTATATGGGGCCAAAGAGAGAGAGGAGCTTGTTCCTATTAGCCACCCTGGACCCTGGGAGAGTTTTTGGGCTGTACTCACAAAATAAGCTGCTGAGCGAGGAGTCGGTGGAGTCGTTGGGATACCACTGTGGATCATGGCTGGGCGAAGCGATCCAACTCTGCTGGGGGCTGCAGGATGGGGACGGAAGACTTTTGGAATTATCGCTACCGTTCAGCTTGGCTGGGGACAGGGAAACGTTCTCACCTGTAAATGCAAATTGGTTTTTTTTCTTTTAACTGAAGTGTGTAAAATATGCAACCGTCCTTTTTGGAAAGTCACAAGTTCTCCACTCTTGCCTTCAAAGAACACTTGTGCGTTTGAGCAATTCCCAAGATCAAAAAAAACCCACTGCTGAACTATACGGCAGTGTGTTGAACAGCTAACCTTTGACATCTCTTCATTCATTCGTTCATTCATTCATTCATTCCATGCCTCCTTTCTGTATTGGCCAGTGCTAATTACTATTTCTCTCTCTCTCTCTTTTCTTTCTTTCTTTCTTTCTTTCTTTCTTTCTTTCTTTCTTTCTCTCTTTCTGTCTCTTTCTTTCTTATTCATTCATTCATTCCATGCTTCCTCTCTTTCTGCCTTACTGCATTGGCCAGAGCGAATTGGTATTTCTCTCTCTCTCTCTTTCATTCATTCATTCAATGCCTCCTCTCTTTCTGTATTGGTCAGAGCTAATTGATATTTCTCTCTGTCTGTCTGTCTCTTTTCTTTTTCTTTCTTTCCTTCTCATTCATTCATTCATTCATTTTATGCCTCCTCTCTGTATTGGCCAGAGCTAATTACTATTTCTCCCTCCCTCTCTCTTTTCTTTTTCTTTCCTTCTTTTTCATTGTTTCATTCATTCTATGCCTCCTCTCTTTCTCCCTTACCGTATTGGCCAGAGCTAATGGCTATTTCAATGATGGAGTCACTGATTTGAGTAGCCGGTTCTCCCTGAGACAAAACATCCTCGGGGGGTCCAGGAAGAGAGATGTCAAGGAGAGCAGAGACATTGGGGGGAGACAGACGGGTACTGGATGTCTCAGAAGAGGGAAGCGGAGAGGAAGAAAGACCATTCTGGAGAGATGTTTTAGGCAGCTCTGGCAGAGAGAGGACCGGCGTTCCCTGTGGTAGCAAGCAAACGGGAATAATAACAACTGTCACGTCAACAACAGGTCGTTTCCTAAAGCTTTTATGCCATGCAGAAGACCGAGAACCTTGCCAGGTTGTTGCCACCCTATGTCCATGCTAGAATATAGAAAGCTGCCTTACATCAGACACAGGTTTCCTGCTTGAGCAGGAAAAACCCTGGAATCAGGGGGCTGGACTAGAAGACCTCCAAGGTCCCTTCCAGCTCTATTCTATTCTGAGTTTGTCAAGGCACTCATCTGAATGCTGTGTGAACTTTTAAAGTCTGTTATTAGATCCCTGAACATTTTTTTCCTCCGCAATCTATGAATCTGTGATGCATGCTAGTCCTCGTAAACATTGATACACTCATTGTTACAGAGAAGCAAGAGAAAAAAATGCTTGCTTGATCAAAATGTGAGGCTCTTTCCACCTATAGTTCAGTATCCTTTCCCTGAAGATGATGACATGGTTGGAAGTTTTGCTTACAATCCCCCGATTCCTGTTCCTCCTGTCAGCCCCCGAGAAATTGACGACTTCTCCTTTGAAAGATGACCTGTAACCAACTTCACAGCTCTCCCTAATGGTGGGATCTAGAGGACAGTTATCTAGCAAGGTTAAAATCAGATTCCCCCAAGGTTCAAGCTCGCTGCTGTGTTTATACAAGTATCTTGTTTAATATACGTTATCCAATGAAGCATTTATTTCAATAGCCTCCAGCAACCACTGCTGATGATTCAGGGCAACGAAGCCCTTAAATAAGAAACACACATCCACGTTAGATGCTGGATATTCATTTTGACCAAAGATAAACCTGGGTGCCTTTCAGATTTATGGACCTTCATTGATCTGAATTCTCAGCAATTAAGTCTGCCGGATGGGAAATTCTAGAAACCGGTCGACATTCTGGGAAGTTGCAAACATTGCAAAAACTTAACCTAGACAACAGGATGCCAGGAAATTCACAACAAGACGGTATTTTTTTTCCTTCGCTTTGTTTGCAGTTCACAGTTGCCTTCTTGCAATCTTTGAGCCTCACATTTTGATCTAGCAAGCATTTTTTTTCTTGCTTCTCTGTAACAATGAGTGTATCAATGTTCACGAGGACTAGCATGCATCACAGATTCATAGATTGCGGAGAAAAAAAAATGTTCAGGTATCTAATAACAGACTTTAAAAGTTCACACAGCATTCAAATGAGTGCCTTGCCAAACTTAGAATAGAATAGAGCTGGAAGGGACCTTGGAGGTCTTCTAGTCCAGCCCCCTGATTCCAGGGTTTTCCTGCTCAAGCAGGAAAAACCTATATAACCTCAGACAAGTGACTGTCCGGTCTCTTCTTAAAATAGTCATTTTGGAAACTCTTTCTTCCCTAAACAAAGAAGATAACATGATAGCAGTATTTGAGGGGCTGCCCCAAAGAAGAGGGGGTCAAATTATTCTCCAAAGTACCAGGGGGCAGGACAAGAAATAATGGTTGGGAACTAACCAAAGAGAGGAACAACTTGGACTTAAGGAAAAACTTCCTAACAGTGAGGACAATTAAACAATCGAGCAGCTTGTCTTCAGAAATCATGGCCGCTCCATCACAGCCCAAATACTGGTTGTACAGACAGCCTCCTTAATCTGAGCTACAGCGTTAGCGTGTATTAAGTTCTGAAGTGTAAGTAATTCTTAGTTAAAGATACTTTACCTGGAAGCCGTCAGGAATGGCTTCCTCCTCAGGCTGGGATGGTAGACCAAGGAAAGGAACCTGACATTCATGTCTTGAACCCTGGAATCAAGAAAGACTGCCTGAGCTTACATGGCTGGAAGAGAGACACTCAAATTATGAAACATTAATGCTTTATTTATCATGCCTGCCCTGCTACTGTCAAGGATTTCCCGAAGAAAAGAAAGGAAATAAATCTTCCCAATAAATGGGAATAGAAATTCAGGGAAAACCAAACTAGCATCTCCATTAGCTATCATGGCTAGCTGGCCTGGGAACCCTTCTCCTTTGTTACGGAGGGCAGGAACAACTTATCCCGCCAGGTAGAACAATAGAACCAATAATGTGTAAGACAGTAGATGAGGTATCAGTTAGGACTGGGATGGAGAGGCCATTTCTGGAAAGCTGGGGCTGTGAGGTAGGGTGAGGAGGCAGAGCAAGGAAATTCAAGATTTTTAAGGAGTTTTGATTGACTGGAGGAATCTAATGGGATGGAATGCAGAGGGCTGGATTTCCAGGAGGGAGGGGGTGCATTCCAGAGGAATAAGAGGCAACTCAGCCCAGATATTATGTGTGAGAGGAAGAGAGTGAAGACAGCTCCTCCTCATTAGTTCCAAGAATATACGTTTCATGCAGGGATTAGCCTGCTCCAGTTTGGCAAGATTCTGTCTCTAAGTCGAGGACAATAAAATCTGCTTGGAAGAATCACTGTGTGTCTTTCTTGGTTTTGGGAGCCTGGTGTCTAATTGGGGCACGTTGTACCCAGAGCAACATCCTATTAGAACAGAGATGGGCATCTATGGCAATTTTATGACCTCTGGACTTCAACTCCCAGAATTCTTCAGCTTAGGAACGCTGAAGGGTGGCTTAGGAATTCTGGGAGTTGAAGTCCACAGGCCGTAAAGTTGCCATAGATGCCTAACCCTGTATTAGAACTGGATAAAGTCGGTTCTAAAAGAAGAAAAACATTATAGTAGAGCTGAAAACTGACCGCCACTGTTGCTATGGAACTTCCGTTCTGATGTGCCACTGTGGAGTCTTGACTTCCAACCACGGTGGTTACTGCCTCTGGTGAGAGCGGGGAAACACCTGGCAAGCCTTCGGTCCCCAGAAGTGGCAACGGACTGCCGGGGATAATACCGGCTGATTTAGCCGCCAAATCAATTGCGCCTTTGGACAGAAAGCAGCAAATGTGAGAAAGGACATTTTCCTGAAACTAAAGTTTTAAAATTGCCAGAACCTAAACTTGAGGTTCTGGCAATGCTACGTCTACACCAGCAGGAAAACACTTTGTTTTTAATGGTGCCTTCTTATTATTTACATAGTTCGCCGATTCAGGAGAGGTAGTCCTTGTTTAGTGCCCACAACTGAGAGCCACAACTCAATCATTCAATAAAGAGGTCACTATGTGAAACTACAATTGTGTTTAAGGCCTTATTTCGGCTTTTCTTTGCGGGCAAGGTCTGCGAAGGATGTAAATGCGAGGACTGGTGGCCAGGTTACTTTTTCATCACAGCAGTAAATGAGACAATGACTGAATGAAGATGACCTCTGTCTCAAAAAGCTAAGATTTTCCATTGCTTCATTATCTTAACCTTATTTGAAACCTTAATCTCCACTGACCCTGATATCTCCTGAATGATTAAACCAGGTCAATAGGATCTTTCTTCAAAAGGATTGTGAAAGGCCTGGGTGAACATAATGAGCACTTCAAAAACTAATCATGGGGAAAGATAAAAACGGTTATTTCAGAACTGGTAATAACTAAGAGACGCAGATAAGGTAGCTTCAAAAAGTTAGGGTCCCCCTAAGCATAACCATGCGCTCCGAATCCATTGGTGGTGTCCATTTTACTCTCAGGATTCATTTAGCCCTCCCTAAGTGAATTTGCCCCCAGTGGGACTTTCCCATGTATTTTGTCGGGGAATGTACACAAGGTGGGCTCGAAAAGTTGGCACCCTCCTAACCATAACAATGTGCTCCAAATCCATTGGTGATGTGCATTTTGCTCTCTGAATTCTTGGGGAGCTAACCCTAAACCTAAGTGGATTTGCCCCCTTATGGGATTTCCCATGTATTTTGCCAAAGAACGTAAATAGGGTGGGCTCTAAAAGTCAGCATCCTCCTAACCGTAACAACGCGCTCCGAATCCATTGGCAATGTCCATAAACAACCTGCCACCCTCCCCCACCAAAAAATGTGAGTTTTCTCATGTATTTTACCGGGAGATTTAGGTAAGGTACGCGTGAAAAGTCAGCATCCTCCTAAGTATACTGAATGAGCTACGGATTTGTTGGTGATATCCAACCCGCTCTCCAAATTGATGGGAGACTCAACCCTAACCTAAGTGGATTTGCCTGCCCGCCCTGCGCCGCCCCCCGCGGGATTTTCCCATAGAAACCTAACCCTACCGCTACCTCCCTGTTGTTGCCTGGGCTTTCCTTGGGAAAAAGACACTTACTAGACAGGCGATTGGTGGCTTGAGCTGGAAGGATTTTGGGAACAATGGGGCGTGACACGGCAGCTTTAGTCAGCGAAGACTGGATTGGCCGAAAAGATCCCCTTCCTAAAAGAAGGAACAATCGAAGACAGCAGAGGAATGGTTAAAAGCGCACCGAATTCGGAAAAAGGAAAGGAAAAAAAAAGTCACTTGGGAGTTATATCCCACATGACACCCAGTTCTGGGCCTTTCTCCCAGGAAGAAAACCAAAGACAAAACACTGTAGAGGCCCCCAGCAGAAAATATGGGCAACATAAGGATATGGCAAGCATAGAGTAACAGGATTGGAAGGGGACCTTGGAGGTTTTCTAGTCCAACCCCCTGCTCAAGCGAGAGATCCTTCACCGTTTATTGGCAAAATGCTTGTATCCTTTCTCGGCTCTCACTTGGGGGTGATCATGGCGTTTTAAGAGGAGCCCAGGAGCCCGAATTCCCTTGAGGCATGCTCCCACATCAATGTCCCTAGTGGATTCCAGCAATAGCCCTAATTAAATCACGATTCTTGAGCCAAACTTCAAAAGACTTCAAAGGATTCATTAGAGGCGACCTACTGGCCCTTCCCTGTATGAAACCACTTCTGGCCTACGTCATTTACAGTCCCCTGTGACCCTGTTTCCCCCCCTCCCCGCTGAGTGTCTCCTAAACCAGATTCTCCAGTTGAGCAGGTTCACAGGCTGGCTGTCATCATTCATGTTCTCCAATTAAATACATTCGCAGGCAAAAGCTCTGGTATTTTAGTTACAATCGTTTAAAGATAAGAGTTGGAATGTACTTTCTCTTTCCCCCACTTTTATGGCAACTATTAAAACAGGCATAGGAATGTTTTATGAGTTGACACCTAGGATTCTACACACAGGCTCATCTCTTACTTTCCGAGAGGAATGAAGGATGTCACACAAGCAAGTAAAAATAAAGGCTTGTTGTCACAGGGCCGTGGAGACCACAGCTAGTGGTCTTGGACGAGCCCATAGATGGAAAAGGCTACAGCTTTAATCCCCTCTGCTCAAAGAATTCACAGCCTTCTCCAGGCCCGTGTAAAACGTATTCCTCAGATTATACACATGGCTGAGCAGCTCACCTGTTATGGAGGAGTTTGATAAGATGGAAAAGGAACAAACATGCTGGGAAGGGTTTTCGGAAGGTCTAGGAAGCAGAGTCCTCTGCGAGAAGAAAGCGAGATATAAACGTTAAAGAAAAATGAAAGTTCTCCAGTGGTGTCTAGATTGTATCTCTCCCTGGTCCGTGTCTAATCATCATACAGTCTCCAAATATGTTCTCTATGACATTATCAGTGGTGGGATTCAATTTTTTTTTTTACTACCGGTTCTGTGGGCGTGACTTGTTGGGCGTAGCAGGGGAAGGAGGATACTGTAAAATCACCAGGCAGAGGTCGGATTTGCCGGTTCTCTGAACTACTCAAAATTTCCGCTACCGGTTCTCCAGAACTGGTCAAAACCTACTGAATGCCCCCTCTGGACATTATGTGTTGTCCTCAACTTACAATACACTAAACGAACAGTTCAGAGTTACAAGGGTACTGAAAAAAGCGTCTTCTGACCAGTTTTTACATCGCTTGTTGCAGCCTCCCCATGGCTACACGATCAAAATTCAGACGCCTGGCAACTGGCTTGCGTTTATGACAGCTGCGCTGTCCCAGGGTCACGTGATCACCATTTGCAACTTCTCCAGCTGGCTTCTGACATTCCAAGTCTGTGGGGAAAGCCAGATGTGCTTAACGCTAGCTGCAATGATTCTCTTAAAATGGGGGCAAAAATCACTTAGAGCTGCCTTACTTAGCAACGGACATTTCGTGTTCAATTGTGGCTGTGAGTCAAGGACTACTTGTAGATCTATGAATGCCTGGGACTCTTGCTGATATGGCATTCAGCTAAGTTAAGGGCTGGAGAAATTTGATTTGATATGGAGAGGTATATTCTTTGGGGGTTTATGTGCTGACAACAGGCAGGAACAAAGACCCGTATAAAATTGTTCTTTCTCTTATTCCTTCTCCTCCCAGAAAGGACAGGTCATATGGCCCAAACCTGTCCATCTCTTGAACAGAATGTGGTTAAAGACCAGAAATTCCTCTTAGGATAAAAATCAAATTTCTGTACCTTAAAAAGAATTCTAAATGTGTATTCAAGTCTGATCCATTCTACAGTACAAAGAGATGCCCTGTTTTGTTTTTTTCTTAGCCTAACTGAAATGACTTTGCCAGGGGTTCCCAACCTTTTCTATACCCCTAGAACGCTTCTGATATATTCTCACACGCTCCTTTAAAAATATAAACAATTATATGCATTATAATTATACATATACGCTATAATTTTGAAACTTCTAAACTCAAGTTTTCACACACACACCCCTGGAATATGGTCTTGCACCTCCCAGGGGATGCGAGTCCTCCCCAGTTGGAAGACCCTGGACTCTGCAATCTGTTTCTCACTTATGCTGACAGGCCTGAAAGCAGAAAACCACCTAAGTGGGAGGAACCAATTACCTCTGTCCAAATGGATGGGCAGAAAAGCAAGTAACAATATGCCCCCCAAATAAGCCACATGAATCCATTTGTTGACCCCAAATGAAGAACGTATCTTAATTAGCCTTAGTTCTCTCTTACCTGAACAACCAGCGGCTTCCGCAGGTGTCTGCTGCGTAGTTTTCTTGGCTTTGGCAAGAAAAAATCCGATTGCATCTAAAGAGAAACAGCAGTTCATGATATAGCATCCTGATACTCTTAACAAGACCACTGAGGCTTTGGCTTGCTGCATGAAGGGAACTTCCAGCAGCCCTGGGCTAAGGTGTCCCACACCGATTTAGCGTCTCCATGGTTCTACATAATTTATATCATCCAGTTAATGTGGTAGCAAAAAGATCAGAGTATTATTCTGCTGCAGGACAAAACAGAATCAGAAATTCAGAAAAAGTGGCAGGCTCTTCCCCTCTGAAAACAGGGAGTAGCCCTTCAGGGTGGCAAATACATTTAACAAATAAACAAACTTGATTTCAGATTGGATGGTTCTGCCTGGACAGTTGAAAGGAAGGACTTCAAAGTATGTTTTGATGTTGCAGAAAACAAAAACAAAAAAACAGGAAAGTAACAGTAGAGGAAGAAGTTGGGACATGTGTTTCCTTACTGGCTGGAATTCTGACTTCATTCTTTCCCAAATTTTGTGTAACCTGAGATTTTTCGTCTCATTCCCAAAAACGCAGCTGTAAGCTGTAACGTATACAGGACATTAAATTGCCATGAAATCTTAATCGCGTGACCAAGCCCTGGAACGGATAGTTGTGCCAGCGTTCCAGCAAACCTCCACTCCAACCAGTAACTCCCAAGATACACATCACTCAAAAGTTCTTTTTAATTTAGATAATAAACTGGCACGACGGGGGTGGAATCCCGAATCTGAAAATTCCAGGCTTCCTTGCAATAATCAAATTTACCAAATCCAACCCCCTACACCCTATCATTGCCTCACATGCCCCCCGATCATCATCCATCCCAACTTAAAGACTTCCCCTCACATATGCGCACAATAGCACGGCCTTGTTAGCATGTTATTTTGTCTAACTACACATACCCCAAGGACTTCCACCCTCCCACTTTCCCAGGCTCAAAAGGTGGCAGCGTGGGAGGATCGGATCTCAATATGGCTTCCAAAGCTGACAAGCTGCTTAACTTTTACCAGCTACGAGGGAAGGCTGGGTTGGTTTTTCTCCTAGTGTTACGCTTACACATTTTAAGACTCACACTGATAGTATCCAAGCACTGGCGGAAGCTCAGGTCTGCTTCCTTGTTTTGCAAGAAAAGCTTCCCATGCCTGCTGTTCGGTGGGAGGGTTGTGGGGATGGCAAAGAGGCCGCCGTCGGCATCAGGGTTGCTGGAACTTGAAGAACAACTAGCCACCAAGAGGGGTTTAGAAGGATTTTGGAAACCTGTCAGGAAACGATAAAGACATTAAGGGTTGATTAATGGAAAAGATACACCCAGGCGGTGAAGGAAAACCAGGGTCAAGGGTGACCATGAATGATGTGTCTCGGAGTCGGCTGGCTGTCAGGCTTCTGGCACTTAACCTCATTTAAATCATAAGTCTCGAGCCAAACTTCCAAAACTTCAAAAGGATTTATTGGGAGTTAAAATGTCCAGCACTGCCTGGGCGTAGTTAACTCTGAGACACATCATTCATTGTCACTCTTGACCCTGGTTTTCCCCACACCCCCTGGGTGTATCGTAATTCATATTCTCCAATGGGACACATCCATAGCCAGGAGTCATCAATCATACTCTACAGTTAGAATTTTGCAGGGCAGAAACTTGGTCACCTAGTTACTATCTCTGAAAACATCGATGGAATGCACTTTCGGTTTGCAAGCTGCCGCACCGCTCCCCTCTCCCTTTCTGTTAGCAACTCTAAAAAGACCATAGAAATATTTTATGAGTTGACACCGGACTTCTATTAGGAAACGTCTTGGAAGTACTTCCATAAACCTATGTCGATCTGCAGGGAGGTGTGAATTTCACAAGGAACCAGGGAAATGGAAGTGCAACCACCTTACTAGAGCGTGGACTTCAACTCCCAGAATTCTCCAGCCTTCTAGAAGAATTCTAGGACTACTGCTGCTACTACTACTTCTTCCTTCCTTCCTCCTCTTCTTAGCATATTCCCGCAGGCGCAGGGTCCGCTTTTCGGAACACTGAACGCCACTTTGCACGATCAGCTGCCTCTCCAGGGCGCAGGCCCGTGGCTTGCAAATCTTTGTTCATGGCATCTTGCCATCTCTGAAGAATCCTGGGAGTTGAAGTCCACATAATCTTCAAGTTGCCAAGGTTGAGAAGCAGAGCTCTGGGAGACCCCAAAGGTGATTTTCCAAAAGGCAACTGGACTTTCTTGCCAATTTTTCTTTGAAAATGTTTCATTTCTCATCCATGGAGGCTTCTTCCATTCTGCTCTCGGAGAACTGACAAACCTGTAGCTCGCTGCAAGTTGTCGAATTCCAAACGACAGAACAATTCTCTCACTCCACTGTTTGCCAAAATTGAACAATGAATTTGAGAGATCCCCAAATCTGGAGATTTCCTAGGCACAGAATTTGGAAGAGGCGGGGAGGGGCACGTCTATGTGGACACAGCACAGGGTGGACAGGTTTTCTGCACGACTGACTCACCTGAGGAGTTGGGAGTGGCACTGGGGGAAAAGGTCTTCTTATGAAGCGCAGGTTGATTGCGAGCACAGCCCGGACTCCTGGTGCTAATGGCAATCACCTTCCCGGGAGGTGTCAAAGCATGCTCCTCTTGAATAGGCTTGATGGGGGAGGTTGCAACGGAATTCATTTCAGGGATCTAGAAAGGAAGCAGCGAGGTCTCAATTGCAGGATGCTTCAAACGTTCTTCATCATTAAGGTAAAGGTTCTCCTGCACATCCGTGCTAGTCATTTCCGGCTCTAGGGGGCGCCGGTGCTCCTCTCCGTTACAAAGCCGAAGAAGAGCCAGCGCTGTCCGAAGACGTCTCCGTGGTCACATGGCTGGCAAGACTGAACACTGAAGGCGCACGGAGGAACGCTGTTCCCTTCCCACCAAAGGGGCCCCTATTTTTCTACTTGCATTTTTTAACATGCTTTCGAACTGCTAGGTTGGCAGAAGCTGGGACAAGGAATGGGAGCTCACCCCGTTATACAGTGCTAGGGGTTCAAACTGCCGATCTGAAAGACTGGCAAGCTCAGCATCTTAGCCACTGAGTCCCCTTCATCACCATTATCCAAGTTTAAAGAGCAGATATTCCAAAGAACGTTCAGAACTACCATGGTGGGACAGGATAGTGGTTAATTCACTTGTGGTCTAGCTCAGGGGTCCAGAAAAGTTTTGCTTTAGGTCGAGTGTTGCAGCGTTTTGAAAAGCTTTTAAGGATTAACCTAGAAACCCAGTAAACCTCATAAAAACTTTGGTTGCGCCCACCTAAAATTGTTATATTTATACATTTATCTATGTATGAATCTACACATCATAATCAGTTATGGTTATTGCACACATTATCTACATATATATGCCCACCTAAAAATGAATCTCTTGGAACTGTAATTTCGTGCTGGATATATATGAAGTGAAATCCCAGAAGTGGAAATGAGGTAGTCTGACATGGTCAGGTTAATTTTGGCTTAGCTAATGCAGCACTTAACAACAGAATTGCCAGTCCCAATTGTGGCTGTTAAATGAGGATTATGTCTAACCAAAAAATAATAATAATGATGAAAATTGTCCCTGTTTCTGCCTTTTCTGTTCTTTTTTTTTTTAGGTGGCAATGAACAGTAGATGCAATATTAACCACTGTCGCAAATAAGCTTAAAAAGAAGAGCCAAATGATCCCAAATAAACCTACTTCCCGAGGTCCTTATTTCACAGGAGACAGGCAAGCAGAGAAGGGAAGCGGCAAGCCAGTTGCAAAAGATCTAAAGGCCACATCTGGATAACTGGGAAAGGCAGGGGGGCCTTCAGCCAAACTCGTTCACGAGATCCATTCGGATAACTTAAAAGAGGTGACCAGGGCACTAGGTGAGTCCAAACAGAGACTTACCGGTTTGGGGTTAACTTCAGAAGAAATGAGTTTCAAGAGGCAATTGAGGAGTTTCTGTTTATGAAAAGTGGCCGAGGGAGGAACAGATTTCGGTTCAGTGACCGGCTCCCCGGCATCCTGGGTTTCCTGCCCCAAGACTGCCAGCCAGTCGTATTCTAGCTGCAATTTGTTCGGCTTGCCCATCATGAGGTAGACTTCAGCCAAGGTAAGGCTTTCAGAGGTCCGCAGACTCCATCCCTTCTCCCGCACTTGCTGTGCGAGGCGGCTGGGGTCGTCCTTGGGGGACTTTGAGACCGTCTGTCCCTGAGGTGGGGGTGGAGGCGGCGGCGGCAGTGGCGGCAATGAGGTGTTGATCTTCTCCTGAGAATCCTCCATTACGACGTCATGGAGCTCCTTCGCACAGGGTTCCGCTTGAAGTCCGGAGCAGCGGAAGGCCTGAGTTTCGGAAGCGGACGGATGGCCAACCTTGGGCATGTCTGCCCTACCGCTCGCCGGCTGTGTGGGGCTGTGGCTGCTGGTCTCCGTGCCGCCAGGGAAAACCCCGCCGGGAGGAGAGCTTTCCGGCAAGGCAACCCCCTCTTTTCGATCCAGCTTCTCCACACACAGACACTTCTCGGGGACAATCAGGTCGTGGCAGGACTTCATGTAACGGGGAAAGGGATCGAGCAGGGAGAGCTCTTCCAAATCTGGCGGAAGATCAACACAGCTGCACTTGGCGCGGCCGGCGTCTACCTCGGTGGGCAAGGCAACGGCAGGCACCGCCTCTCTGCTCTCGGCCACTGGGATGGGCTTCTCCAGGCTTCCACTCGGGTCCTGAAGCTCAGTGGGCGGTTTGGGGAGCTGGCTGGCGACACTGGGCTCCGAGGAGGCTCCTCCTTCGGCGAGCCCAGGTTCGCGGGAGCCATCGTCCGGGTTCGGGGCGGGGTCAAGGATCAACTGGGGAGCTTTGCTCACTTCCGTGGCAGTTTCGGGCTTGGCTCCGCCCTTATTTTCTACCCCCCGCGAGTATTTCACCTGCCCTCTGGCTGTCCCCTGACCGCTCTGTATGCCGAGGATTTGGGCGGGGGGCAACAGGTGGACGTCCTTCGTACTCTGCTTGCAGCGCCCCGATTCCTGCCAATGCACGGTGCAGAAGGCTTTGGAGTGCACCACGCGGGCAACCTCGGGCAGGGGCGCCAGCGTGCAGTTCTCCCCCGGGAAGAGGTGAAGCGTTGTTTTCTCTTCGGAATAGCTGCTGCTGGTTTCAGCGTCTCTGCAATCCTGCAGCTGCCTCTCGGCAAGCGTTTTCCTCTACGGGATGGAGGTTTAGGAAGACAGGTGTGGAGAAGCAAAAAAAAAAAAAAGGACAGGCCATACCTGCAAATATTTCCCCATAAACCCCAAATAAAGTCAGTGCCACTTTGTTGGAAGCCCTGAAGAGAGGAGGAGGAGGGCTACTAATAAGTCAGAAATCATGGGCACGCTCCATCACTGGAGGTTTTTAAGAAGAGACTGGACAGTCTTGTCTGAGATTGTATAGGTATTCCTGCTTGAGCAGGGGGCTGGACTAGAAGACCTCCAGAATTTTTTTTGGCTCAATTGTGGTTGTTAAGTCGAGGATTGCCTGTAATGTTAAAAATGCCCATTTTTGGAGCAAGGAAGAAACTAATTAAAACAGGCCCTAAAATCCTCTAAAATGTGGAGGTTCTTCTGAGTAGCTTCCTTTATTATTCCACAACGACAGGCAAAAATCTTGGCAAACTAAAACCGACTACTTGCACTATTAAACAGAAACTCTGGGAACTTTTAGGCAGGAGTTGTCTTCATCCTATTTTTCCCACACAAACTGTCTTAACTGCAATGTCTCTTGTTCCTGTGGAAGGCAACCCCCTCCCTCCCTCCCGGGAATCCAGACTACATTCCATCCCACTAACTTCTGCGTTAAGAGAAAGGATACGATACGCACTTCGTGGAGAGCCCATTTCTGTTTCAGGAATTCAATGAGGCTGGATACCTTCCGATGCAGCTCCACGATCATTCTGTCAAGTCATGGAAGAAAGAATAGAAGAATTAGAAAATAAGGGATATTGTTAGCGAGGGAACCAAGTATCACTAAGTAAGCAAAACAAACATCGCCCTTCCCTTTCTCTACCTACAACCCAACCTAGGATTTTATTACTGCACTGGAAGTAGGGTAAAAATAAAACAGTGGCGTAGAACAGCAGCACGGGACAGGGGGTCCCCGAAACACCTATTTTAACAGGAGGGGGGGGAACCCTACAATCTTCCCCTTCTTGTTTTTAATGGCTCAAATTCTTTGTAGAACATGCCCAGCGACATCCCAAACTCTCTGCTCAAATGAGACAGCCGCTTTATTTTGCTTGTTGCTGTGAATCCAATTTCAAGGCTCCAGGTTCTACCCATCCACCTCCCATAGCCAGCCTTTATGAAGGACCTGAGACGTGGGTTCTGGGCCAGACTCTGCACACGGGCCCATGCGTGGTTGTTCCGTGGCTGCAGTTCCACAGGGACCTTCAGGGGAAGACGGACAGGCTTCTGATCTTCCTCATCACTTATACCTGTAGGACACAGCAGAAGGGATGCTCGAAATCAGCGGTGGTATTCGACCGGTTCTGCCCGGTTCTGGAGAGCTGGTAGGAGCGATGAGCAGCGGAGATGGAATCGGTTCTCTCCCCCGCTCTGCTGTTGGGCCCGCCTGCCCGCGCTCCCATACTCACCCTTTATCCGCTAAATTTGAAGCGCAGCTGCAGAGAAGAGTGCCACGTAGCAGCTGCTGAAGCGACCGAGATTGTGCAGGCTTGCAGGAGGCGAGTTAGAACACCTCTGCGCCTGTGCAAAATGTCTGAACGTGTGCAAAGCACGCCCAGCAAGCCACGCTCACCGAACCGGTGGTAAAAAGTTTTTGAAACCAACCACCGCTCGAAATCCTACCTGTGAGCCCGGTTAAGCAAAATGCTCGGGGGAAATCGCACATCAAGAGAACAATCTACAGGTACTCCTTGATTTATGACCACAACGGAGCCCCAGATTTCTGTTACTAAAAGCCAGACAATTGTTAACTGAGCTTTGCCTCATTTTAGATTCGAACTGCCAAATTGCAAGCATCTGGCAGTCAGGAGAAATAGCCTGCAGTACTGCACTCTAACCACTCTGCCACCTCGCCTCTAGTAAGTAACTGAAGGTTTAGGACACTCTAAGAGGATATATGTCTATCGATAATCAAAAACAGGTTTTATTTGGGCTGAGAAACAAATAATCCCTCTAGGCTTCAGGCAGAGGACAAATGGAAGGTAACGTCAGGTAACATAGCAAGGAAACCAAGTGGCTTTATTCATTGCAAGCTTGTGCTCGCTGGGGTGGGGCTGAAGGAATGAAATGATGGGGCTGGAAGCAACAGCATAAGAGAAACATGCCCATATATGGTAACTTGAAAAGAGGGCTGTTGGAAGACAGGAAGGAGATCAAACTATCATCCCTGACAAGCTGCACTGGAGGGAAATACTGGGTAGTCCTTGACTTATGACAATTGGGCTGGGAATTTCTGTGAAGTCGCACCCGATTTGTGAAGTCGCACGCCGTTTAATGATAATTTTGATGGTGGTTGTTACACGAGCCACACAGCTGTTAAGTGAAGCCAACTTTACCAATGGGGTATTCCCACCCCCCCGAGAAGCGGGCAAAAATATGGTCACAAATCATGATCACATAACCGCAGGATGCTGCAATCGGGTGTAAATGTAAGCCAAGCACCTGAATTGCAATCATGGGATGGCAGGAGTGGCGTGACAGTCCTAAGTGCCTATAGGTCTGTGATGGCGAACCTATGGCACACATGCCACAGGTGGCACGCAGAGTCATTTGTGCCGTCACACGAGTTGCAGGAAAACTTACCTCACTGCGCGTGTGTGCGCCTCACAGTTGATTTTCGGTGGGTTTGAGGCCCTTTTCGGCCTCCCAAAGGCTTGAGGAAGGCTTCTGCAGGCTTTGGAGGCCGAAAACTAGTCCACACTAGTTTCATCACTTCCTGTTTTTCCACCTACAGAAGCCTTCCTCAAGCCTTTGGGAGGCCGAAAAAGGCCTCACACCGGCTGAAAATCAGCTGTGAGGTGCAGTGCAGGTAAGGGGGCGGTGTGTGTGTGGGGGGGGGGGCTGTGCACGCATGCTAGGGGGTATTGCCTTCTGGTTGTTGGCACATGAGCGTGCAAGCGCACGCACAATTTTTGGCACAGGAGCCTCAAAAGGTTAGCCACCACTGCTATAGGTCATAAGAAAGGCCCTTCTTCCAAGGCTGTTGTAAGCCTGAGCCGTCATTAAACAGTCGTACGTTGAGGACTACCTGTAAAGTGCATTACCCGTGGGATTGCTGTATGATTTGAAGATCGAGGAGAGGGAAAGCAACCTGCTCTACAATTATACAACTGGAACATGGACCCAGAATACCTGAACAGGTATAAAATACAGGTAATTTAACAACTGCAATGATTCAATCCATGAGGGCAAGAAAGGTCATAAAAGAGGGCACATTTCACTTCACCCATGTCTCCCTTAGCCACAGAAATTTTCGGGATCAATTGTGGTCGTAATTCGGGGACGGCCCATAATAGAAAATGTTAAAAGAATCGGACGATTCAGACCAGCTTCCCGAGGCTTGAAAATAAAACGCGTGCCTGGTTCGCGTATCTAATTTATCTCTGGTGCTTCCCACCATCTGCCTTGAAACGGCGGATGGCAGGTCTGGTGGAACACGGAGGTCTTCCTCCTTGCCAGCTGCGCCAAGCAGCTTTCCTGCCCAGAATTTATGACGTACCATCTGGATCGCAGAGCTTCTTCAGAGCCCGGCACATGGGGGCCTTGATACGAAGGTTCCTGCCTTTGTAGCGAACCGTTGTAGCTCTAGGAAGAATGTTAAAAGGGGGGTGAGAGGCTTGAAGTTTTATTTTACCTGATTTATTTATAGCCCGCCTTGGTTATTTTTACAAATAACTCAGGGGGAGGAGGGGGCGAAGGTATCCAACACAACCTCCTCCTATTTTCCTCACAACAACAACTGTGCGAGGTGAAGTGGGTTCAGAGTGTGTGGCAGGCCCAAAGTCACCCATCTGGCTTTCATGGCTAAGATGGGACTAGAACTCCCACTATTCTGGTGATGCACCCAAAGTTACACAGTCAAGTTTTCATGGCTAAGGCAGGACTAGAACTCACCATCTCCTGGTGATGCGTCCAAAGTTACACAGTCAAGTTTTCATGGCTAAGGCAGGACTAGAACTCACCATCTCCTGGTGATGGGCCCAAAGTCACAGTCAGTTTTCATGGCTAAGGCAGGACTAGAACTCACTGTCTCCTGGTGATGGGCCCAAAGTCACCCAGCTGGTTTTCATGGCTAAGGAGGGACTAGAACTCACATTCTTTTCCTTTCTACCCTGATGTCTTAACCACTAGACACCACCAGGAAAGTACAAAAATCTTTGGCACCATCTACTCCCTTCCAGTAGCAAATATTTATCTTTATAGGGTCCAAATCAAGGGCAGGACCATTTTCTCACTGAAAATCTCAAGCAAGCATTCGGTCGTTCTTGATGATCATGTTAATGTAATTATTATTTAGCTCAATGACAGTTACCCCTCTCCAAAGTATTTTAGGCAGCTTACAAACGTGCAAAATATACTGAAATAGTTCCATCAGTCACTTGACAGAGTACAAGGTAACAAACATTATGTTCTGAGCATTTGTAACGTGAAAGAGAGAGAGATGTAAACGACAGCAATCATCCAATCTGGATCGGTCACCAGGACAGAGTTTTTGTTTTGTCATGATCCTCTTCAGGTAACTTCTCTCCTGAAAACTCGGAAGACAAAAGCTCAGGTTTCGGTGACCGACCCAGCTTGGATTCTGCAACGTAGATCCTGGGACATGTATGTTTGCCATTATTCGTGACAGAGATCATGTTTCAAAATAAACTACTCACCCAGCTTGGATCAGCTCATTGAGTTTAGCTGCATTTTTGTCATCCATGCCTTTAGAGAATATGAAAAAAATCAAAATCATGGGCAGAATATAAAAAACGAAACATGACTGCACAACAGGTCGAGGACCATCTTTATCACTACAAAATTTGTCATTCCGGGATTGGGGTGGGGATGATATTATTTTAATTAAACATCAACAGAGCAAGATTCTTCGTGTTACTCTAGAAAACGCATTTTAGGCATCAAACATGTACCATTTAATTGTATACGAAGGACTGCGCACAACTGTTAAAAGAGAGTAAAAGAAAACGTGAGAAAAGTCAAACGACAGCCCAGACTTCTTCGAATAAAGGAAATAGAAGAGATCCACGTGGTCCAGCAGAATTGTTTCAAAATATGTTGCAAAACCAAACATGGACACGGGCCATTTCTTGCAACAACCACAGGCAGCTTTCCTTCGACACAAGGCAAAGTTCCTTTAAAGAATCATTATCCAGTGAGAAATGTAAAAGGTCCTACAAGCCTTTTCTAATTGGCAGAATCTATAGAATAACAGAGTTGGAAGGGACCTTGGAGGTCTTCTACTCCACCCCCCTGCCTAGGCAAGAAACCCAACACCACTTCAGACAAATGGTTATCCAACATCTTTTTAAAAACCTCCAGTGTTGGAGCATCCACAACTTCTGAAGGCGAGCTGTTCCACTGATTAATTGTTCTCACTGTCAGAAAATTTCTCCTTAGTTCTAAGTTGCTTCTCTCTTTGGTTAGTTTCCATACACCATTGCTTCTTGTCCTGCCCTCAGGTGTTTTAGAGAATAGCTTGACTCCCTTTCTTTTGTAGCAGCCCCTGAGAGATTGGAACATTGCTATCATGTCTCCCCTAGTCCTTCTTTTCATTGAACTAGACATATCTAATTCCAGCAGGAATAAGGAAGTAAGGAATAAACATTGGAAGTAAGGAGTAAACATTTCTTACTTCCAATGATTAAATAGGACAAGTCGTATTTGCTAATTTTGACCAGAGCGTAAGATAAAACCAAATACAAATATTGCATGGTCACTTTAGATGAGACGAGTCGGATACTGAGTGGATTGTTTCCTTTTTAAAGAAAAGCTACTCAGAATGCATTTTAGTTTTCATTCCTCATCTGTAGTCAGATATGATCCCTGCTTTCAATTCCGCATAAGTCATCCTGCGCAGTTCTTATATCCTTCTGCTAGGCAAGGATGAGCAGATTTCTCATTGTTTGTGAAATGACACCCACAAATAACAGATGCTTGCTGGCATGTTTTCTGCTTCCTTCTACTCTGCGTGAAAGAGCAAACTGCAGATTATGCTTGGAAATCTCTCCCACACAAAGCCAAAGAAATGCACACTGCAGAGCAATGTGCAAAATACTGAAGAGGGAAAAATTAGGAACATCTGGCAAAATGGTCGGGAAGCGGGTTTTCCACGGCAGATAAAGAGGCAAGCCCCCGTACTTTCTAATTCCACAGCATCGAAAAACAGTATACTCACAGCCCCCAATCTTCTTTCTGAGCTCCCCATAACAAATTAAGCCATAAAGCTCAAGGGAGGATTTTTTCAGCCCTTGAGAAAACACTGCAAAAGAAAGAAAAACACAGGTGTTCAAGGAAAAGAATATACCACAAACTTGCACGTGATTGGATTAAACTAAGACTCAACAACCTTTTATTTTTTTAAAAAAGAATCTAGCAGACAAATACTGACATTTATGTTCACCATATACCTGATCCGGGTAGGTCTCCCTGCAATTTATATTAACTTATTGTTCGATAAAGGGATACATTTCATAGCTGGTTTTAGATTGACACGGGCACCTAAGCCCACATTTATCTTTATATCTTGATTATTCAAGATATAAAAAAATGTTATGCTGCTGTGTAATTCTTCTATCCTCAATACTGTTTTTTTTAGTTTACCCATTATATGATAACTGAAGGAACGTGGTGGCTCACGAGGTTAGAATGCTGGGCTGATGATTGGCAGCCTCACGTTCAAGACCCATTGCTGCCGTGGGGCGGGGTCCCTGTCAGCATTCCAGTAACCCTCCATTCCGCCGAGTAACTCCTAGACAGACATCTTCTCAAAGGTTCCTTTTTATTTGGATAGTAACTGGCACAACTGGGGAATCCCAAATCTGAAAGTTCCGGGCTTCCTTACAATAAGTAAAAACTACAAAATCCATCCCCTGCACCCTTCATCACATCACATGCCCCAATCACCATCCATCCCAAGTTAAGACGTCCTCTCACTTATGTGCAAAACAACCTGACCTTGAATCAGAAAAAGAGTGTTATTATGTCTAACTAGATATACTCCAATAAATTCCTCCCTCCCACTTTCCCAGGCTCAAATGTGGCAGCGTGGGAGCATCTGATCTCAATATGGCTTCCAAAGCTGACACTCCCATCACATGATCCAGCGGTTTGAAAGCAGGTGACTGCGAATAGATAAACAGATACCACTTTGGCGAGCAACTTCAAGGGGGATGCATGAACTGGGTGTCTCCCAGACAACACAGATGTCACCAGCAAATCCTTCACCACGGAAGCACTGTACTAATACAAGGAGTCCTTGACTTACGATAGTTCGTTTAGTGACCGTTCAAAATTATGACATTGAAAAAAGCGGGTTATGACCATTTTTCCAGACATGACCATTGCAGCATCCCTATGGACACATGGTTTGTATTTGGATGCTTGACAACTGACTCGTGTTTATGACGGTTGCATTGCCCTGGAGTCGTGCAATCTCCTTTTGCGACTTTCTGACAAGCGAAGCCAACGGGGTAACTGGATTCGCTTAAGAACCATGCTACTAATTTTAAGAGCTGCGGCGACTCACTTAACAAGTGCGACAAGAAAACTCATAAAATGGGGCAAAACTCCATTGGATGGAGGCCTGATTGGTCTGAACAAGAATGCTCTGGGCAAATCCTAAACACTCCTTACTACTCCCTATCTACCAGCTGTCCGTCCAAACCTAAAGTACACTAGCTTGTTGCACCATCATTCGGAGAAGCCAAGCCAACCTTTCAGGGGGTTGCTCACCGTTATCAAAGTCAATGTATTTGGAAATCTTGTGCCAAGTGCGATAATAGAAGTGCCGGACCTGCTCCTTGTTCTTCACCATGCTCGCGGGCTTGCTCTTCTTCTTGTACTTCAGGGCAATATTGTTCTGAATCGCTTCAAAGTCTTTGCCATGCTGGAAAAAAAAATGCACATATTACAATGTGAGAAGCAAGGCGGCAAGAATAATTGGATGACACACATCTTCCAGAGTTGGGTCAAAGGTTTGTAGATTTGGGGGAAAAGGATGTGTTTTCACATCATAGCACTTAGACAGTTTGAAATCTACATTTACGTGTGATTTTCTGCAGAAAATCCGTCAAAAGGCTCTTCAGGTTTCTAGAATTTCGACATTTATTTCGGAATGGCTAGAGAAAACAGGTTTTCTGTTTGGATGCTAGCATTCAGAATCCTACAAAACGCACAGGTAGAAATCTACCCTTCTTAATCTTAATCTTATGTAATTTTTATTTATTTATTTTATTTAATTATTTAATTTAATCTTATTTAACCATAGAATTAAATAGACAAAATTCTGGTGAATTTCCTCATACTATAACTTCCAGGAACCCAGACAGTGCAGCTGAAACATAGGTGAAACACCATTGGTAGATTACGATTCATTCAAAATAAATACTTTCAAAATGCTGGGATAACGTATGTATGGTGGAATCTCAGGTTCACAAACGTTCCTATTCGCGACCAAATCGGGTGGCAAACAAAAAATTCACCTGATTGTTTAATCGGGTCACGATTCAGAAATTGGGTGGTGAACAAAATCGGCGTGGAAAGATTCCCTTTCTGCACCGATTTACCCTTCAGTGCCCGTTTTTTTTTTGACTGCACGCATGCGCAGTCGGTCATGCTTCCAGACATGACCAAATTGGGTTGCAACCGGAGTCTGGGAATGGATTACGGTTGCAACCCGAGGCTCCACTGTATTTTAGACTGCTTAGATACATAAGTGGAGTATACAGTTGTAACTCCTTGACTTACAACTGTTTGTTTAGCAGCCATTCAAAGTTACAATGGCACTGGGGGAAAAAAAATCTTATAACCGGTCCTTGAATTTACAACTGCTGCAGCATCCTCGCCATCACATGATCAAAATCAAGGCGCTTGGTAACAGGCATGTACTTATGACTGTTGCAGCGTCCTGAGGGTCATGTGATCACCATTTGCGACCTTCCCAGCCGGCAAAGCCAAAGGAGGAAGCTGTGATTTGCTTAACATTTGCACGATTCCCATAACAACTGCCGTGATTTGCTTAACCACCCTGGAAAAAAAAGGTTGCAAAGTTGGGCACAATTCATTTAAACCACCACCTTGCATAGCAAGACAAAATTCTGGTCCTGATGATGGTCGTAACTCGAGGATTTACCTGTACCGTTCGACTACTTCTCACAACAGGAAAATATTGGACGGGTTTTAAAGCGTACCTTAAAAGACTGCTCCTGTGTGTCTTTGGTGCAGGATGTACAGTACTTACATCCACAATTGAGAACAACATTTCTGCTGCTAAGTGACGCATCTGTTAAGTGGGGTTTTTTGACCTGTTTTATGACCTTTCTTGCTGCAGTTGTTAAGGGAATCGTTGCGGTTGCTAAGTTTGTAACCTGGTTGCGAAGGGAATCTGGCTTCCCCACTGACTTGTCAGAAGATTGCAAGAGGGGATGATACAACCTTGGGACACTGTGACTGTCATAATTATGAACTGGCTGTCAGGGCTCCGAAAGTTACCCCCATTTAAATGACGAGTCTCGAGCCGACCTTCCAGAACTTAAAGAAGATTTATTAGGAGTAAACATGCCGGCGTTGCCTGGGTGTAGCTGACTCTGAGACACACATTTCATTGTCACCCTTGCCCCTGGTTTTCCCCCACCCCCTGGGTGTATCATAATTCATATGCTCCAACGGGACACCTCCTTAGCCAAGAGTCATCAATCATGCTCTCCAGTTAGAATTTTGCACGGCAGAAACTTCAGTCACCTAGTTACTATCTTTGAAAACATTTATGGAATGCGAGCTGCCCACTGCTCCCTCTCCTCCCTTTCTGTTGGCAACTCTAAAAAGACCACAGAAGTATTTTTGTACGAGTTGACACCAGTTGCCAAGCACCCAAAATTTGGTCATGAAAATGCTGTAACGGTCATAAGGGTGAAAAAACAGCCGTAAATCGCTTTTGGCAGTGCCGTTGTAACTAAATGAACTGCTGTGAGTTGAGACCTGCAGCAGTTCCCAGCGTTTTAAAGCACCCACCTCATAGAGGCCTTCAAAGAAGGTGTTCTTATCCTCCGTGCTCCAGGACTCCCACTGACGCCTCACTTTCTTGCCTTCCTCTTTTTCTCCGGTTGATGTGCTCAGGTTCCTGGAACCTGATTTCGAACTGCCGGCCGGGGTGCTGGACGGGATTCCTGAGGAGTTGCCAGATGACGTCCCGCCATTATCTGCACCTTGAGGACGGGAAAAGGGAAGGGTCAGCCCAACAAACCCCCCACATTGTAGCACAGAGATGGGATGCTGGAGTCATTGTTCATTTTAGATGACTTTTCACAAACTTTAGTGCAGCCGGAAAGCAGGATATAACTCTTAAAAAGAACTTTAGCCTAAAAAGTGCATTTATTTATAAATGTATATCATCATCATCATTTTAATGACCCCATAATCCCCTGCAGGGTGGAATCTGGGCAACTGAATGGAGCTAGCAGGGTATTTAATGGCGGGATATGCCCTTCCTATGGCCAATGCAAAGTTTTGTTCAGCAGATTTATTCTCATTGTAACCAGAGAGAGAAATATCTGCCCCTACCGAGGATCGAACTCACAGCCTCCTGACTGTAAGGCGAGAGCTCCAACTCTAGGCCACTGCACCACTCCTATTTATGAGATGCATATCCCAGGATGAAATGTCACCTGTGTTGCTTTGAGGGCATAATCCAAGATGGCACACATACACACAGATGAAATGATGCTGGACTGCTGCCGTCATTGTCTTTGATAGGGTGTGACATCGCACAAACGTATTTTGCATAGCACAGGTTGGAGAAAGGAATGACATGGGTTGTTCAAAGAAGTCAACTTACTCCGGAAGGAACAAGAAAAGATTTGGGCCGTTGTGGAGGTTGCAAGGTTAAGACAGAGTAATTAAACACTATCAATGGCCTGTAATTAATTACATAGGAGATCTACTGCTTTATAAGGGCTTTATAAGCCAGCTTTTGCCAGCAACACCAATGCAACTCTTGCTGAATAAGTCTACAGGAATGGGGTGTTGTAACTTGTTTGCTGCAAATTAACCAAGCTTTTTTTTTTTAGCAGACTTGTAGCTGTCTTCCACAGACAGGCACATACATGCAATTGTTTTTTTAAAAAATCCACGTAGTATGTTGAGCATCCTCAAGTATTCTGAAAGCTCTAATTTAAATGAGTTTTTCTTCTATCACCATTAAAATTTAGTTTAGTTTACTTTACTTTTTTGTCATTGCACCTCGTACAATGAAATTAAATACCATTTTCAGTGTACATTATGACTATGAAAATAAACACTAACACAGATCCTTCACCTTCTATACACTGAATTGAAAACCCCTGATATTGCATTAATATTGCACTATACAGTAGAATTCAATAGAATTACTTCCCTGGGATAGAAGCTGTTTTTCAGCCTATTTGTTTTTATTATCCTGTACCGTCTGCCAGATGGTAATAGTTCAAAAAATGAGATGAGATGTATCTTTGCGAATGTTTGCACCAAGAAAATTTCCTTGTGTGTCCAATCACACTTGGCCAATAAAGAATTCAATTCAATTCAATTCTATCACAAGCATGGAAGGGGGGGAAAAAATCAGCCCGCGCAGCCCATTATCCAATCTGTTTGAGATCACCTTCGGATGGAATCCTGAATGGAAGAGCAACCCCATCCAATTTATCAAACAACTGGAGAAATTCAGGTCAAGCGGAGAGAAAATTCGAATCAACAAAACTAGGAAGCTTAACAAGAACAGTTGAAACCTGGGCGTGCTTTCTAGGAGACGAGGCCATGGGTCAGGAAAGTTTGTCCTACATAACGAGATTTTTAATGTGGTGAAAACTAAGACTTTGTGTACAAAAACCCCGTGCTCTAATTTTGACAGCATGATCCAATCCCAGTCCAAGTGGGTGAATGGCTGATGCCACAGATCCACAGGTGCCTTTAAATATGTGCCTCTGTTTTTATTCCTAGTCTAGCCTTTTGAGACTTATGTATGGTTCAAACAACACGTATCCATTTGTTCTGAGCAGAGTATCGTGTTAGAAGATATACTCCACAGATCACAAGCGAGAAATGGTTGCGTGTGATTATCTGGCTGATTTTTATCACGGTCCTGTTAATTTATTTCTAGCTCAAACAAAGACCCTATCAAGATTTCAGGGCTGTTTTAGTTTACAGATATTAGCTCACATTGATTATTGTCCTAGAACCATCACCATGAAATGAATAAACATGCGGGTATTCCTTGACTTACAACCACAATTCAGCCCAAAATTTATGTTCCTAAGCAAGACAGTTGTTAAGTGAGTTTTGCTCCATTTTACATCCTTTCTTAGTGAGACAGTGGTTAAAAGAAATCACCCTTGTTAAATTAGTAACACGGTTGTTAAGTGAATCTGGCTTCCTCATTGGCTTTGCTGATCAGAAGGTCTCAAAAGAGGATCATGTGACCTTGAGACGCTGCAACCGTCATAAATACCTGCCAGTTGCCAAGTGTTCCAAGTTTGATCACATGACCATGGGAATGCTGCAACGGTCATGTGAAAAACACTCATAAGTCTCTTTGGTCACTAAACAAATTGTTGTAAGTCGAGGGCTCCCTATATTGTTTTCTGTTGTTAGGGGTTATGAGTCCACCACACGGCTGCTAAAAATCATGTTGGAGTAGGCATACTCCATGTTGCATTGTTTACTAGCGCTTAAGTCACTTACCTAGGGACAACCTAATGGGTCAAAGCTACAGAGAAATTTCCACGCACCCGTGCTTTCAAAACAGCATGATAAACTGGCAGGGAGATTCCTCAAGGAATGAGGTCAAACAAACCAGGTGACAAATCATTTACAGGTATTACAACAGTTTTAGGGAGTCCCCAAAAGAGTGCATTGCAACAGCCTCTACATGGAGGTATAGGAACTAGCTCTGAAGTCATTCAGAGGGTAGACATACTCAATGAGACACGTCTCTTTCCCAACCTATTGATGTTATTGATCTGCAAAGAATAAGCATATTAGGTATACTTTTCTGCCTTATGATATGCGTTACATTTGGCCTTCGGTGCTGAAGAATTTGCACAGGCTCTGTACTGGTGAGAAATGTCAAGAGGCAGCATCAAGAAAATGCAATTGTCTATTTAACTATAAAAGCTAATTGAATTGTTCTACCCATTCATAGGTAAAATTTAGAACTCGTAGTCCCCCAAAAAGTAAGTTCCATTCTCTTTAAAGACCAAACCAGCGACACTCTTAAATCATGACAAAATAATTTAGCTAGTCCGATTTCTGATCGTACTCCAAAGGTTTTTGACAATTTGAATGATTTACTTTCTATGCTCTTTAGCAGGATTGCGTCTTGTAATGTGTAAAACCCACAGGCTCCATGTACAATTTTGCCTGAGTATCTTCTACTCAATTTAGCGCTTTCAGAGAAACTATAAACTGTGTCATATGTATGGCATACAGATACAGAGATCTGACAAGTTGGTTGTAAAAAAAAAAAAAAAGTGGTACAATCTCAGTCGTGTCCATGAGGGCACGACTCAAGTGAATAATGGAAATATTATTATAAACGTGAAGTGTATTTATTTGTAATAGCCATCTTGCCAGGTCTATAAGCTAGCATAAACGTGAGAATAAACAATAGTCAACCCATGCAAAATATTCTAGGCATAAGAACAGCTTCAAAAGATAGTTTATGCCTAGGGGATTAAGAGTCTTTTACACCTAAAGATAAGGATCATTCATGTAAGCACACCATCCAACTATAGTAATCAAGAATTCTCCCAAATATTCAAAATTTTGGAAAAGACAGTTCACAATCGGTTGGTTTCACATTAAACAGCTGCCTAATAGTTTGCATTCAGAATACACACCGTGCATTCATTAGAAGCAATTAATAAGGTTAATAATTTAAGGAGTTAAATGTTGAAATTTTTACATCAGAGGAGTTCTCCTTCTAGGTATGGCAAGTAATAAATATTAAACAGAATTTTTCTCTCTTTAGACATATTGAATCGATCCTTTAATAAGGCATTTCTTTGCTGACTACAAAGTTATTTGTAAGATTTTCCTAGCCCAATGTTTAGACACTGTTCAGCAGAGTCGAAGGAAAAGCAGAAAGCAGCAGGAAAGGAATAACCAGCAACAATTTAAAATTAAATACTGGTTTTAACAAGCATGTTGTTGATTCCTCTCCTGACACCTCTCTTGAACATCCCCAGAAGACATTTCCATGGTTTTTAAAAGGAGGAGTCCCTAAAGAACAAAAATGTCCTCTAGTAGCTGAGCACAAAATGGACTCCCAAGCCCACCAAAGCAAGCAAGGATTCCACGCCAAAACCTTTCTGCAACATGCATGATATTCAGACACTTGGAGCACTAAAGCCTGTATCTTACAAAGCTTCTGCTGCTATAAATCTGTTTCTCTTTAAAAATGCCACAAGATGTCCTGGTGTTTTGTACTGCAATAGACTAACACAGCTTCAATAAGAAAATAGAACCTGTTCAAAACCATGGCTAACAAAGGGTGAACATCTGGACGAAGGAAAAAGCTCGACAAAGGACGTTTTCTTTTTTCTTTTAACTAAACCTCAACGTGTACCAAATTCATATTACTTTTCAATTGAAGTACAAACCCTCGGTGCACTTTCTTTTAAAGGTCTGTCAGCAATATTTTTTAAAAAATGGTAAAAATGTTAAGCGGACTGAAATAGGACTGAAATAGTCGAAGGTATCGGCAAACGCTGACATTTTAAAGCATCTGTTTATTTAAGAAAGAGTTATAGTCTTAATAAAAAACTGATGTGTAACATGAGGTTTATCAAACTGTGTGTGTGTGTGAGAGAGTGTGTGTGTATGCCATAAAATGTACCTTCCTCTATACTACACTTGCACAAATATTGGTTTATTCCATTTAATGTCAGGCTTCACACATTGAATAAACTATAGTCTATTGAACAAATCACAGCCGATAAGTTCACACAACAAATTAAACCCAAATCAAGCAAACCACAGTGTGGCTTAATATGATGGGCGAATCCAAATAAGAATTTCTAAATAAACATACCTAAAATTGGACAATGCTCACTAAGGAATCAAATACCTATCTATTCAGAGAGAGAGACCATTTGTGTGGCCCATAATGGTTGCGATCACACAATACATCGAGCCTCAAATTTTCCCATCTTTCACCCAAGTGCCTTACAAATATGTAGACATGCTGCCTCAAGCTTCCTCTCCTAAATTAAAGAATGATACGTGGATCTATCCAATGTGGTTGACTTCTACTTGGATAGGATACGAAAAGTCCAGATGCCGGGTTAAGTAAGCCATGATTCGGTTAAGTAGAAATATGAATGCTGTGCTAGAAATGGAGCAATGCCAAGGTAATAACGATAATCATGCCATATATAAAACCTTAGTAAATTGGGAGTTTATATGCCTATAAAAAGGAATAATTCTACCATCACCTCGCAATTTAAACTAATGAAAACTATACTGGATAAGCCCTCAAAACAGCCTTTGCAGGGACAGGAACGTCCTTAAAAAGATATACCAGAAAAAAGAGGAACGGCAGGCAGGAGTAAGATCTCTTATTTGGGGGAAATAATTCTCCTCTTTTACAATTCCCCTCAAATATAAGCAGAGGGAACAATCACTTAAATCAAGATTATTCCAGTTAACTAGCATGCAAGAAAAGAGTATCAGTGAAATTTGGGAGGAGGATGTTGGAAATGATCTGTTCCTTATCTCACCAAAATGACCAACGGGAACCTTATTGTCATTAACTTCACTTGAAAGATTTCTGATCCAATATTCACCTGTGTGCAAGTTACAAAACTATTGGGCATGGCATATGTATTGCATTTATTTCCTTCTATTTTTCTGGCAGTGGAGAGTGGTATAGGTAGAATTTGGGCCGTCCCTTCCTTTTATTCCCACGGTACACCTGTGAAGGAAATTGACAGGGTCTGACTGGCTCAAAGTCCCTGTTAATCTCTCAAGGTTCAAACAGGGACAGTCATTAAGTCTCCCAAATTATAGTTTCAACTTCTTCACAAGGATACTGTGCTGTTATGAAAACCTGAAATGACGCCGTGCCTCCATTCATTTATTTTCCCTTACCTCCTACACCAAGGGTCTTCAAACTTGGCAACTTTAAGACTTGTGAACGTCAACTCCCAGAAATTCCCGAGCTAACGTGACTGGAGAAGGAATTCTGGAAGTTGACGTCCGCAAGTCTTAAAGCTGTCAAGCTTGAAGACCCCTGTCCTACACTGGACGAGATGCGTTTCATTGTTAATTCGTGATTAAAGTAGCCTACTTCATTATCAGATTCAACACATCAAAGACATGTGGAAATGCAAGCACTTTCCTGGCTGTTCTTGCAACTGCTGAAGCATGTTGTTCTGTTGAAAAAAAGTAAGACTCCCACCACCACCACCGCTTTCACTACATTTATCTCAAGGATGAGAAACCAGCTCCAAATTTATACATTCCTAACTACGCTGTTAAAAAAAATAAGGCTGTATTAACATGCAGCCATGTTATGGTAGAAGACGGTCCTAGCACTGAAGATGTTTCCTGGTTGGGTAATGAAAAATCTGCAAGAAAATAACCACGTTTAGAAAGCACTGAGGACTCCACAGTATGGTAGAATTTCCATTCATTCCAAGAGGAGTCCTGCAGAAATGTATTGAATTCAATTGTGCAGCATAGACTCTGCTTGCGGAATACGCAAGATTTAGGCTCCAGTTAGAAGGATTAGGCAGCAAATGAAAATTTTCCATCCAGCACTCTGGAAAAAATACCTGTACTCGTCTATACCTGGGTTTCCCACTTAGGACTGCATTCCCACAATTCTCTGTAAAGGGTACACTGTTTGGGGAATTCTGGGAATTGAAGTCTAGGTCCATGTTGTCAAAAACATCTTTCCTTGACTCTAACTGTAAGAATTAGATCTAGGATGCTGAATATGGCAAAGGCTTCTTTTGAAATTAATAAGTACATATATGTTGATCTTAGATTGTCATAAGGTACATCTAAGTGAAATGTTGCATTCCAAAAAGACACATCCACATAAGGAAGTAGCACTTCCTATAATCAGATAAAGCAAAGGTACTTTGTGATGTCTATTTCACTTCCACTATATGTACATGTTTACACTAAGTGGCCTATAGCATTAGGATGAAAGAATTTCAGGAAATAAATGTGAGTACAAATGTTTTAGTAGTGGAAAGGACAATAAAGTATTTCTTTGATGAAACTATGCTGAAGTTTCATAGAGCTTTGACAAGTTTAGTATATCATGTTAAAATATGATATATTTAACTGCCCTTCACTAAATAACTGAAAACTGGATGGATTCACACAATCCAGTTTTGAGGATAAAACTCCACAAGTCACCTATTATGAAATCATTCACTACATGTTATTCAAAAATGATTAATGTCAAATCTGATGTGGCATCAACATTTTCTGCCCTATTGCCAAAAATATCCCATAAAGGATTCTACAATTTTGACTCGTAAACAAATGTTCCAAAGTTGTAGAAGGCTGTCTTAAAAAAACCATCTCCAATGACATCTCTATAGCTATTTATCTCTCCCATTGAATATACTAGTTCATCTGGGAAAACATTTTTAATAAAAGGACCCAGTGAAGACCATTTTATAGAAGTCCTACGGATCTCCATTTCCATAAATGCAACTGGTTAATTAAAAACAACCCTGAAATAATTAAATCCATGGAAATGACTTATCACTGCACCCTAATCAAAAAACCAATATTGGTGATTACAAAAACAAAAAACCCACCCTAACTCAGTTGATTCTAATTCAGAAATTTATACAATCCATCAGTTAAAGACAACAAAAAAATGGATCAAGAGATTCCCAGTCTGGAGACATCAGATTCACTCAAACGGCTTCTCTTTTCGCATCTCGAAAAGCATCAAAAATTATATTCTGGAAATGGACAAGAAAACATCGCGACTCACTTGTTGACTAAGAACCAGGCCGTGCCCAGGGACGCCAGATGCTAGATATATCCACGATGGAACTCAATCACCATGCAGCAATCCAAAAGATCAGATTGAGGCTTTTAAAGGAGGCTGCTTCTAAGATTATCAAGGCTGATTATAACGACAATCAATCAATTAAATTCTTGACTCATTCAGACCCGAGAGTGGGCCAACTTAAACCTCGAGCATCCAAGGAAGATAAAAACAAAAAACCAAAATCACTAAAAAAAAAAGTCAAGCAGCGGGAATAGCACAACCAAGCAACACTCCCAATCTAAACGGATTTCCCAATTTGAATCCAAGCCTTCTGGGTGGATTTTAACCCCACCAGATCAATTTGGGGTGGAAAAGAAAACCCCAGTCTGACAAATCACCTGTACCCCCATAATATACATTTTGGGGTCTGCTCCCAAGTGATGGGTTCACCCCGGATTCTCCTTCTGTATGAACTATCATTGGCTGTGGCGGCTGATGGTCTGTCTGCATGTGTGACCCATGTCCAGCGTGATGGGGTGTGGGGGGGGGGGTCTGCATGTATGACCCACCTTTTCCTTTTCCCGTGGGGGCAGCGCTGCCCCCACTGCTGCCCGTTCCACTGCTGGCCGCTGCACAGGATGCCTGGGGATCCTTCCTCAGCCTCTTGCTCTGCGGCCGGACGCTGGACCGGAGGAAGTGATGCTGGTCGTGGCCAGGGGCTGCCGGTGGTGGTCCCGAGGAGGACGAGGCCGGGGGTGAGGCTGGGACTCCCGAGGAGGGACCCCCGTTCGTCTCTCCTTGAGGGGTCCCCTCCTCCTCGCCTTTCTTGGCCCCGTCTCCTCCACATCCTCCTCCTTCAGGGCACCCCTCGTCCTCGCCGGCGGCTCCTCGCTTGCCCAGCTTCCTCAGGCCTTCCTCGGAGGCTCCAACGCTGCTGCTGTGGTCACCCAGCTTGACTGTCATCCTGGCAGGAGGGGGGGGGGGAAAGAAAAGAAGAGGAGGAGGAGGAGGAAGAAGAGGGTGAGGCTGGCGGCCCAAAAACAACCCAAAACAAACCCCGGGCCCGGCAGCCGAGGGACCCTCCCCACCCCACGGGGGTCTCTCCCCCCCCATCGCCGAGGCCTCCCCAGGCCCGGCCCGGCCGCCCCCCCCCCGCCCCCCATCCCCCCCGCGGGGAGAAGTTTCGCCGCAGACATTCCGCTCAACATGGCCGCCGTTGTTTGCCACTCCATTCCCATCTCTCGTCCCGACCCGAGCGCGCGGGCGGAGGAGGGTCCGCGGGGGGCCCCGAAGCCCGGCTCAAGGGGACCCCACACACACACACCCGGGCGCCCCCCCCCCCACACACGTGGTTGCCTGGGGCTGGAGACCCTCCGGAGCCGAGCCCGGGGAAGCGGCCCAAGTCGTGGGGAGGGGGGGGGGGAAGTGGCTGGGCAAGGCAGAAAAGGCAGAGGCGGCCTGGCCGGAGCGCGCGGGTGGAGGGTCCCCCGTCCCCCGCCGAGCGACCCCCGCCGCCCCGTCCTACCCATGGTGCGGGTCTGCCGGGCCGGGGGGGCTCTTCCTTCTCCTCACCATGGAGCCGAGGCGAGGCGAGCTGCCGAAGGGGGGGCATTCATGATCCTCGCTGCAGCAACCCAGCAGCAGTTTCTCCTCCTCTCTTTGCGAGCGAGGGTGTGCGCCTGCCTGTGCCTCTGGGTGTGTGTGTGTGTGTGTTTGTGAGTGTGTGTGTATGTGTCTCCCTCCTTTTCTCTCTTTCTCCCGGACGGGGGTTGGGGGGGGGTGCAGAGAGACAGTGCAAAGATTTCCAACTCTTCTTCTTTTGCCGCCCACCCCGCTTTTCAAAAAGCAAAAAAAAGGAAGCCCCCTCTTCTCGACGCGCCCTTCCTTGGGGAAAAAAAGGCACGCGCAACTCCTGTTTTTGCAAGGGAGGGAGACGAACAAAAGCCTGGAGTTGTGTTGGGGAGGGGGGGTCTGGGGGTGCAGAAGGCACCCCCGCCTAGGAGGGCCAGCCCCCTCCTCACCCCATCACTGTCTCCCACCCACCCCCTTTTAGTGAACTTACTTATTACTCTTGCATTGGAAAGGTGGAGAGAAGCTTTATGGGTGGGGGGCGTTATTGTGGGGGTGGGCGTAAAGACAACTTAGTGTGGGTTAGAATTCAGAATTTTATTTTTGCAAGGGAGGTCTAAACACTTTCCCTTCCCTCTTCACTATTGGGAATAAATGGCTGCCCAACCTTTTAGATTCCAGGCTCCGTTGAGCCATTTTTTCAAACCAGGAGCCATTCACTTGCCAGGTTTTCATGAAAGGGGTAATCTATATTTGAACATGACTTTTTTCTTTTGACAATTATATCCCTGGGTTATTGCTTTTTTTTTTTAGAAAAAAAAAAACCTTCTAGGGGGGAAACCTGCGAACTGATATTAACCACATAAACCACCCCTTCTCTTTTAAAAAAAGAAATACATGCAGTCGACAACACTGGAAAAGATGCAAAGCAAAATATCTTTCAACTTCTATCACAGTTCATATGAGTATCAGACATTTGGAAATATACCCTGAAAAATTAAGCACTCTTCGGGGTACATTGAGAATTAAAGTGGTCCTTATTTACCACCAAGCACACATAAGGATATTTTCAATTAGAAATCACAATACACCCATTGGCAAAGGGCTAGTCACCAGCATAACAAGGACACCAGCAGTAGAAAGTTGCTTTTAGCCAAAAGACTCAGCACCTCCAAAGAATATTAATAACCTTCCAAGAAAACAGTGCATATACATTCCTTTCAAAAGCTTCACTTGGGAGCACTTGAATGCAAAATATTCTATTTTGTGCCCATTTGCAAAACCGAATATACCAAGATGGAAGCTCTACAACTTCCCTGGAACTAAATGCCCAAAAGCATTAGAAGGCAATGAGCTTTTACAATCACATTCTCTGCTGCGCGTTTTATTCATTTGGGGACAGACATTTCAGTTCAGCCTTGAAATAGTTTCAAAAATGGCCGCACAAGAAAACCATCCAGCATGATAATCAAGGGATCAGCAGAACTGGCTACCCGGTTCCACAGAAGCAGAGAAACAAATCCACGGGCCATAAGAAGGCATATTAAAGATAATCTGAAATAATCACGAATGTTCTGTTTTAATATTGCTGTTTAGATATCTTAGGGAATGATATCCCAGATGGGGAAGTGGCATTGTCAGCAGACTGGAACAACTGGCCCGTCTGAACACGCCCAACTGCATAATAATAAAAAATAATTGAATTTTATCTGATCATTTCTCCTTCCCCCTTTCACACGGCTGCCAGATTTCCATCCCTTCCCGCATCCTCCCCACTCATTTTCCTCCCATTGCACCGATACCTCTGCTCTGCCACCATACTATATACTACGTCGGTCAATATTTACTCCCGCCACGGCTTATATTCCCTCCCCTCTGATGACACCTCTCCCTCCCTTTTTTTTCCTCCCCTTTCCTAATGCAAACGCCCCTCCTTCGCTTCCTCGGTGAAGCTGACCACCGTGCAAGCTACCGTTCCTCTCCTAGGAAGCCCAGCCCAGGGCGGAGGGGGGGGGGGGTTGTCCCCATTGTTATTATATCTCCTCTCTGCGCCCCCGCCGGCCGGGATTATCCAACCTTTGCAAGGCGAAAGTCAATCCCAGGAGCCGATATGCATTGCACACCCTTGATGGGGGGGGGGGGTTGCAGCAACCCAGCGTTGCTTTACAGACCGGGCTGGAAGGGCGAGGAGACACCTCCCCATAGACGACCACACACACACACACACACACACACACACACACACTACCGGGTATATGCAAGACGCCGGGCCTGGTCCTATACCTGATGCATGGGGATCCTCCGGCACCGGCGGCGGCGGCAGGGCAACCGATCCCGGCAGCCGCCCTGGGCGGCTTCTCCGACCCGCAACCCCTCGGCGGGCCGGCGGGCGCCTGGCAACGCCACCCGCTGCCTGCCCCGCGAGCTCCCCGGTTGCCTCTTCTTCTTCCGCTTCCTCGTTTGCTGCCACGCGCCGCCGTGCACAGATGGGGGCAGAGAGGGAGAGAGAGACCCGGCGCGCGCGAGCCCGGCAGGCCCAGAGGAGAGAGCTCGACAAGCCCCGCCTCCAAAGGGGGCGGGGAGAAAGAAAGAAAGAAAAAAGACAGGCAAGAAGAGAAAGGGGGGGAGAGGGGGGGGAAAGGAGGGGGAAAGAGGGTTGTTTTGTTTTGTTTTTCCAACCCCCCCCCGACTCCCAAACAAATGTTTTCATTGGTCGGCGTCGAACGGAGGGGAGGACGCGGAAGCAAAAGGCTTGACCAATCGGAGCGCCGCGCGCGACAGATGACACGGGACGGCCCAGCGCGCGTTGGAGATGCGGGGATGAGGGAAAGAGAGATTGGAGGGCAGCCAAGCCGTGCCGGAAGTGGTGGAGGGAGGAGCTTACACGGGCTCCGAAGAAGGGATGGGCGGGGATTCAGAAAGGGGAGGGGAATACGTCATTTTTTGGGGGGCAGCATTAATTGGCTGGATCCTGTTGGATGGGCAAGGCTAGGGACCAATGCCGAAAGAGGTGGAGCGATTTTTTTTTTTTTAAAGGTTGCAGTTCTATTTTTCCCGCGACTCTGCCCTATTGATCTGTTCGCAATCGAAGCAAACTTTATTCTGTGAAAGCTATTGCTATTATAAAAATTAAATCAATGAAATCGAAGGCTTTCTATTATCCTTGGAAGAAACTATAATTTATAGTTATAGAAGATTATACACATATACATACATAGACACACACACACATATATGTATATATGTATATGTGTGTGTGTGTGTGTGTGTGTGTGTGTGTGTGTGTGTAAGTAAATACAGGGTCTCCTGCTTGGGCGGGGAAGTTGGTCTAGATGACCTACAAGGTCCGTTCCAACTCTGTCATTCTGTAAATAAATTTTGTAAATAAAATACTGCCACTGAATCTGAATCGTCTTGGCTTGTTTAAGAACAAAACCTACAGCAACAAAACCCGAGGTGTGTGCGTTTATTATTTGTTTGGGCAGAAAGTCCAAAACGGAAGAGAGAAAGAGGAAAAAAAACCCCAGTTTTTCAAATCCCAAGAGCGCCTTTTCCACTGCCTATGCGAGCAAGCGATGCGCGAAAGCGCTCGGCAATTTCCGCCCGACCTCCTTTCCCCCCCCCCCCCCCCCCCCCCCCCCCCCCCACTTCGGCTCTCTTCGCTTCCCCTTCGGATATTTCCGGGGCGGGGCGCTCGCCGTTGCCAAGGCAACGCGAAGCCTCTCTTTCAAGCGGCCGATAGGCCCCAGCAGGCCTCGATCGGATCCGACTCGGGGAGCTGGTAAGGCGGTGAAGTCCGGGATGACGGGAGGACTCGCCTCGCTGCTTCCGAGGCCTTTTCCTAGCGGGAGGGGTTGGGACCGAAAAGGAAGCCCTTCGGCCCAACTAGCGCTCCGTGGGGCTTTCTATATAAGCCTGGACTCCTTCCGTAGGAAAAGCGCGGCTTTTGTGGAAGCATGGATGGGAGACCACCAGGAGATCCCTGGGCTGCCAGATCGGGGAAACATCCCAGAGGGAAGGCAAAGGCGATCCCCACACAGCCGTGTTTATTGTCACGCAGTCACAGCTGCATCCGTGAAGTCTCTAGGAATCGAGCTGGGCTTAACGGCCATACAGGAGATCCCCAATGGGGTGGAATGGGGGGGGGGGGGTAAGCAAAGGAGAACCCTTAAATTAATCATGGTTTAAAACGCCCCCCTCAATCTGTATCATCTCTCCTGGCCCTTTGCAAGGCTTTAAAGCAGTGATTTATCAACCTTGGCCACTTGTGGATGGACGGACTTCAACTCCCAGGATTCCTCAGCCTGCAAGGGTTGCTGGGGAATCCTGGGAGTTGAAGTCCGCAGGACCTGTGTCCTGTTTGTGATTAATTTATTTCTTAGTGATTGATATGCTTGTATTATCTGCCCTGTAAGAGAGATGGGCAGCACGAAAATGTAATAAAATGATTTAGGTGTGCTTGTGTGTTGTTATTTAGCTGCCCGTCACCATTAATTTGGAAGAAATGCAAAATGAAATCAGATCTAGTTAGTGTTTGGACATGACGCCACCAGGAAATCTCAGAGCTGTAGGCTAGACTATGGAGTTGATTGATAAGAGATTTTAGGGTTGTTTTTTTTAAATGATGTAGCAATAGCACTTAGACTTATATACTGCTTCACAGTGCTTTACAGCCCTCTCTCTAAGCAGTTTATAGTGTCAATATATTGGCCCCAACAATTCTGGGTCCTCCTCTCCATCACCTCCTCCTTGCCTTTCAAATGCAACCATCTGCAACATTTAATTTAGTTGATTTGATTTGATATGGCCACTCACTTCAGAGGATTCTGGACAGCTTTGAACAGGAACAGCGCTCTTATGATGGATAGTGATTTGTACAATTTGCTTGCTTGGAGTCTTCATTTCTCTCACATTTCGGTTGGAGCAAATTGGAGCACTCTTAATCTGTGTGTAGATGGGGGAAAGCAAGAATTTGCCCTCTGTGCATTTTCGTTTCTGGTTCGAGGATAGAGAAAGAAAATAAATATATTACTTAAATAAATTTAAGAGCTTAAATAAGGGGTGGGATTAATTCCTTCCATGTGCAAAGTACATTTATTTTTGATTTCTTTAGTTTATGTTTCAACATATAATTTGCCTTTCGGTGTCATATTTGGCTCTCACTCTTCAGCTGCTTATACAACAAATACTTTATCTCATAGGCGTCTGACCATGGCGGTCTACATTGATCATCGAATAGAAGCTCTTGAGTCCTGTGGACCCCACACCCACATAACGTGGCACCGTCTTCAGCCACTTTTAGCTGTTGCATCCATTAATGCAAACTCTGGCGGCAGTGTGGATATTTTTCAAGAACAGGCAAGTGTTTTAAAACTAATGGTTGTCTTGAGCTAATAAAGTGCTAGGCATTTGCATTACCTGCATAATATATAAATTTAGATTTATTTAGAGAGTCAGAGGTTTATTGATGCTGGCTGAGCAACTCTAGGAGTTGAAGTCCACCTGTTTTAAAGTTGATATGGGTGAGAAACAAATAGACAGGCAGACATATATTATAGTGATAGATAGATAGATAGATAGATAGGATAAATAGAGACAGTGATAGA
>NW_020769332.1:9072326-9084990 GCF_900518735.1 Pseudonaja textilis | reverse complement strand
ATAGATAGATAGATAGGATAAATAGAGACAGTGATAGATGATAGACATAGATATTAGAGAGAGAGAGGGGGGAGAGAGAGAGAGAGAGAGAGAATGTATGTGAGTGTAATTTCTCAACCATATCAACTTTAAGACAGGTGGACTCCAACTCCTAGATTTCCTGGGAGATGTGTGTGTGTGTGTGTGTGTGTGTAATGATGTTCTGTTTCCCTTTTCCCTCCCCCAGGGAGAGTATGTGGGTGATGCACACTTGGAAAAAAACTTTCGGGTCACGTATCTCAGTTGGCACCCCTCCAAACTGATTGTGGCCGTGGGTTGCGAAATGGGAGATGTGGTAGTAGTGAATAAACAAGACAAGGAGCATCATGCTGTACCCTCCAATCATAATGCTGATATTTCAGTCCTGAATTGGAGTACTAATGGGACCCGTCTCGTTTCTGGAGATAAAGTAAGTAGCAAAATCAAAATGGCTTTTGAATAGCACATCAATGCATAGCCTATATATCATTCGTTAACACAGATTATGGAAATTTCCCTCGTTGACATGTCAGGTACATTTTCCCAATCTTTTTATTCTATTTTGCCAACTTTCAAAGCACAAAACAAAATGATGGCAAACTGAAAATTGAATCATGTGACTTGAGCAATCCATTACCAGGATTGTCTGTATTTTAAAAGTTCAGAAACATCCATTTTTTGGTGCTCTTCTCGTTAATAACCTTCCCCCCCTGCACTTCAGAAATTGCCGACTGCTCCTCATTCCTGCATATGTATATTTGAAATTTTCAGATAAGTGAGACAATTTTAATAGTGAACATCACCCAGACAAAATTAGATTTTGGCGTTGCTTTTACCCTACAACAGAAATGTTTTTTTTGAAAATGTAGCTTTTCTCTACTCTGTAATTCCACTCCGTTATTTGACAATTATCTCAACTGGGATTTAATTCCTGGTGACCCAGTATAGCATCACACAATATTAAGAATTGTCTTATACATATACTCCAAAGGGCTGAATTGACCCTAAATAAGTATGGGAAATAGGAAAATGCTCTTCCGGTGAACAAGACAATTTTCTTTGACTGCTTCTAAACGTTAGGGATGGGATTTGTTTTATAAATGATTGGATGTAATAGAAGTAGAAATTAGGAGCTGGGAAAATTTTATTATGTAAGGAACTGACCCAGAGAATACACTGTTTCCAAAGCACTTATATAAGCACTGTTAATTGAAAATAATAAACTATATAATTAAAAAAAAAAGATACGAACTCATCTCAAAACCAGGACCATCGATTGCAGAACAAACGGTCCGTAAGAAAATATTAATAGATCTCTCTTTTGTAGCTCGGGGTTCTTGTATTGTGGCGGATGGATCAGCGGGGTAGAGTCCAAGGCCCCCCTTTGTTAAAACACGAGTATGGAAAACATCTTAATTTCTGCATTTTTCGCCCACCTCCTCCAGGAGAGTAAGTATGAAAGAATTGGCTAGAATTTCTTAGTCTGTAAATACTACGTTTCACTGGAACAAAAAATGTGAAACTTCTTTGATTTTTAGGCGTCAGTATCGATGATGAAGCAAATGCCAGTTTTTTCCCTGTGTTTCATTTTTTAAAAATCATTGTTTAGCGTTATCTATTTTTATAGCTTCTCAGGTTGAAACCTTTTATTTTTTCATCCTCTTTATCTTCCTAAATTGTCTAAAAAATTATGGTGTTGCTTGCGGTACAGTATATGTTTAAAATCCAATGGAGGCCTACTGTTTCCTTTTGTGCAATGCCAGCAGTCTTCAAACTTGACAGCTTTAAGACTTGTGGACTTCAACTCCCAGAATTCCTCCTCCAGTCCTGTTAGCTCAGGAAATCTGGGAGTTGAAATCCACAAGTCTTAAACTTGCCAAGTTTGAAGAACCTTGTGCTAAGCCTTAAGTGCCTATCAGAAAAAAAACCCTTAATATTAGAAAACATCTGGGACTTCCTTGTGGGGTGAGAAACCTCTTATTGTTTAAAGAAGTAATTATTTTTTTTACAAGGAATCCTTGACTTACAACCACAGCTGCGACCAGAATTTCCATTGCTAGGGGTGTTGGTTATTAAATAAACCACCCCCAATTTTATGACTATTTTTGCCGTGGTTGTTAAGCAATTCTGCTGTTGCTGAATCATGTGGTCATTAAGCAAATCCAGCTTTCACCCGTTGACTTTGTCAGAAGCCAGCTAGGAAGGTTGCAAATGATGATCACATGACCCCGGGACACTGCAACTGTCGTAAATACAAGCCAGTTGCCAAGCACCTGCATTTTGACTATGTGACCTTAGGAATGCTGTGACAGGCATAAGTGCGAGGACCAGTTTTTAAAAAATCACTCTTTTTCAGAGCTGTTACAGCTTTGAATGGCCACTAAATAGATGGTTGTAACTCGAGGTCTGCATGTAAAAAGGAAGCTGTCGCCTTGTACATAAATCCAAAGGATGCCAAAACTGAAATGTCTTGTTCTTACCTGCAGAGATTTGGTCCAGCTCGCCAAAGCTGCAGTGAGCGGTGATGAGAAGGCCCTGGATATGTTTAACTGGAGAAAATCTGGAATGGGGATGGCTCTGAAAATGGGACCCCAGGAAGGCCTGTCCTTCTTTGTAAGCATGATTGATGGTAAGAACAAAGCAGATTTAAAAACAAGAATGTATTGGCTGATCTTTATTCTTTACATTTATGTTCTATAATTTATACAAATATTTAAAGCTGTGTGATGGATTAACTTAAGAAAAAGCTAATTCTTCTGGTTCCTACAAGCTTCCCCAAGGACCTTTGAGGTCTACTTATATAAACTCATATATAGTAATATATTCCATATCATTTATAATCCTTATGATAAATCCCCAAACAACTGGAGCACTACTTAGCACCATTGTCGTTGACAAATTCATCAGTAATCAATTGCAAAAGGCAGCTGTACTTGGAAGAGCTTGCATCCTGCAACATTACCCCTAACACCATCAAACATCCAGGTCTGCCTATCCCAGGTCCTTGGGAAAGATTTCATAGATGAATTAAAATGTCAAATCCAGTCTGAACATCTGGCTGACTATGCCACAAACCAATCTTCATTCCCCATGAAATTCATATGGTGGTTAATTTGGAAGATCACAGCTCCCCCTATGGGTAAACCACAAATGCATGGGATTTAAATTTGGCAAGTTGCTCCTACCTTTTGAGATGTAAACAAGGCATGAAGAGAGCTCATTTTCCTTGCATCTTTGCACAAGTGGAGAGAGCGAAAGAGAGAGCTCTTTGAATCTGTTTCCTGCAATTTCTTATTTGTTCACACTCTTAATATTGACAGTGAGTAATGCCACTTTCCATGGAGTCTGTGGATTCCTTTTAGCCTACTTGTTTAGCCTGACTCTCTTTTATTTTTAGTCGTTATTTTTAGTCTTTCTTTTTTATTGATTTTCCAACTTTGTTATTTTTTCAAATAACTCAAGGCGGTGAACATACCCAACACGCCTTCCTCCTCCTATTTTCCCCACAACAACAACCCTGTGAGGTGGGTTGGGCCTGGCCCCAAGTCACCTAGCTGGCTTTCATGTCTAAGCCTGGACTAGAACTCAGGATTGTCCCAAAGTCAAAGTTGGCTTTCATCACAATCTCCCATAACTTCCATCTTCATAACATCTTACGTTAAGTTTCTTTCCACCGTTTTGAAAAATGCATCGGTTGATTCCGCTCTTGAGATAATTTGAGATAATTCTTTCACTGTTCATCCCGAATTTGAGACACCCTGAGCTTCATTAGGTGGCCGAGTTAACTGCCCAATTGTTTGCATTGCAGGAACTGTGCATTATGTGAGTGAAAGAGGAAAAACCAGTCAAGCGTTGATTATAGAAACTTCAATCCAAAAAATGCTGTTCATGGAAAAAGATGTTTTGGTAGTAATAACGGAGACGCTCCTCTTATCCCTTCACAAGATTTCTCCCGAAGGAGAAGCAGAAGAACTTCTGAAGGTGAGGTAGCAGGCTCTGTGATGCCTTGCTTAAGAAAATAGTTGATTATTATGGGTTTTGGCTAATTTACCAGCTGCCTCGAGGACGCTGGAGTTCCACTTCATTAGACATGCCTGAAATTGAAGAATCAAAATAATTGATGAGCAGAGACCTGGAACTGCCTTTTATAATTGTCAGGCACTTTTATTTCGGTGCGCATGGCTTACTTGGACCATGGTTTTTGAAAAAAAGGATTAAACTCAATAACTTGGTGCGCTGAATGCTTTTTGTCACCAGGTGAAGTTGAGTGGAAAAATGAATAATCCCGCTGATATCATTTTGATTGATCATAGCCTCCTTATCACTGCAATGAACGAACCCGTACTTAGGTAAGAAAATCATTTGGTCTTTTGAGGTGCTGCCTGGTTCACTTAAAACCTTAAATTATACCAAATGCAACATTAGATTTAAGAGCAAAGAGGTGCCTGTAAGAACTCCTGAGACCTTACTCCTCCTCCTCCTCCCCCCCACCTCCTCCTCCTCCTCCTCCTCCTCCTCTATCCATCATCGGACATTGGTGATCAGGTTGGCGATCCTATTTTTATCAACAGCTGCACAAAAAAGTGCTGCTGAGTTTTGTCCAAACCAGTCCCTTAGATTTTGTAGCTATGATGTTCTTCTCCTTGGACCTCATTTGCCTTCAATCTTTCCCTGGAGGATCAAGTGAAGTATGCCGTATTTTTCTGGGTGTCACATCCCAGGTCCAAAATATTCTAACTTTCGCTTTTTTCACTAACTTTTTCTTACACGACCTGATAAAAGATGGCTTAACTGGCTTGCTTAGTAGCTAACCAGAGTTTCTTTTAAACCACGACGTCTGCCTTAAATGCAATCTCTCTCCCTCTGTGAGGGAGATAGGCAGGCCTTAAATTGGATGGATGGGTAGACAGATGGACGGATAGGTAAAAAGTCAAATTTGGGGTCATATTTTCCCAGTTGAAACTATGGTTAAACCTGTCTATATGTTGTGAGATTGAAGGATTTTCATCATGTCTTCTGACTGCTAGTTGGTGTTCACGGATGTGTTCTGAAAATTACTCTCATATTACTTCAAAGTCACAGAACTATTAGGAGCAGAGAACAGACACGAAGAACAAGAAATGTCTGTCTCAGTTAAAGAACTAATCTCTCCCCTCCTGCTTCACCTCTTAAGCAGTAGGCCAGCTACTGGATGATTACCGTTTAGCCATTGTTATGATTATTTTTAGAGTGAATGGAAGAGTTTCTCACAGTCTTAGAGACAGATACAAGAAAAGAAGGCAGCAAACAGCCGAGGCAAGGCAGAAAAACAAATATGGCCACCATCGGGCTTTACAACATTGCCTGTTGATTTTTTTGTAAGCTATGCCCCTTATGAACAATATTTCTTGTACCTTCTCTGTAGGTTCTGGGACTTGGAACGGGGTGAGAATTATGTCCTTTCTCTGGATGAACAGCTAGGCTTTGAAACTGGAGAATGTATCCATTGTGTCTCCTATTGCAATGCCAAAGGTATACAAAAGATCAGATGGCTTTGACCTTTAGCATCTTAATTATCCATTTTTTTAAAAAAATCTCACTGGTTTCGGAAGTAATTTATTCCACAGAGGGAAGTCCAACTAACATTGATAAGGGGCAACTTAAAGACAAAATATACACAGCCCGGAAAACATTTATATCTAGAGAGATACGCTGCCGAAGAAGAACATTTAAACCCGGGGTCAGTTTGGCTACTTTAAGACTTGGAGGGTCTATGACAATTCCCCATGGCCAACTTGCCATAGGACAATTCGCCACGGCCAACTCACTAATATCACTATTGGATATTACACTAATATCCAAGAAATGGTTGAACAGAATCATTGCAGAAAGGAAGCAAAAAGAGGGAGCGGAAGGAAATGTGAATGTCAAAAATTAAAATTATTTGAAAATTATTTTAAATCATTAAATTGTATCGTTGAATTGTCCCGCTGCAAGTTGTCCCATGTGCTGCGGTGAGTTGGCCTTCAATGGCAAAGTTGGAATGAGATGCAGCTTGCTTTAATTTGGTCCGTTAGATTTAAGTGGGAAAATGATACTAGTAAGCCATATTCATATATTCATGGGAAACAATTATTTCAGCCAGTGGAAATTAAACTACAAGCTTCCCTTATCACCTAAGACTTGTTTCTCCCCTATGTTTCGTCTCTTTCTGTTGCTCCTACTGGAGTTTGATGACATGTTGGCTTTGGGCAGAAAGAGAGTGAGGGCATCCTGGACCAGATCTAATATGATCCATTTGGCAGGTCTTCTAGCTGCTGGCACCAATAAAGGGCGAATAGCGATGTGGAGGAAAGTGCCATTCTCCAGCCCAACCATCTGGTCCCTGGAAGGCAAGGACAGGTGGAAACTCCAGACACCTACAGAGCTGGACGGGAATATCATTCAAATCGAGGTAAACTCACAGATAGGATCCTTCTCTTTGGCTTCCTTGGATGCAACACCACGTGCCAAAGAAGGTGTAATCTCACATCAGGGATACTAAGAGTAAGCTTTTTGGCACAGGTGCGCAACCTAGAGATAAGAAGTCATTAGGGGATGCCATCTATAGGTAGCCCTTGACTTACGACCGTTTGCTTAGTGAATGTTTGAAGTTACAATGGAGCTGAGTGTCTAATGACTAGTTTTCACAGTTATGACCGTTGCAGAATTGGCAATTGACTCTTACTTATGATGGTTGCACTGCCCTGGGATGATGTGGTCTTCTTTTGCGATCTTCCAACAAGCAAAGTCAATGGAGAAACTAGATTCACTTAGCAACTGGATTACTAATTTAAGAACTGCAAGTGATTCACTGAATAAATGTGGCAAGAAAGGTCATAAAACGAGGTGTAATTCACTGAATAACTATTGCTTAGCGACAGAAATGTTGGCTCAGTTGTGGTGGGACTGCTGTATTTCTCAACCTTTGAGGTCCTGCGGGCTGAAGAATTCTGGGAGTTGAAGTCCACCCACCTTAAAAGTTGCCAAGGGGGAGATTGGATGGGGCCTTCCCTCTGGAAGGGCCTCCTGTTGAAGATTCATTTCTACCCAACCTTATCCACCTTCTGAAAAAAAAAAGAAAACAGACATTTTCTAGAAGGCTTTGGAAATGTGTTGCCAGCATTATATGACTAAGTTTTGAAAAGTCCTTTCTTAATTTTGGGTATTTATTTATTTATTGACTTTATTACTGTGAGCTCTGAGAGTCTGTTTGATGGCAATGGGATATTAATTTGGTTCAATAAATACATTTAAAGAAGGAGTTATTCCAATGAGGTATAAGAATGAAAGGAAACTAGAGACTCGTTGGAAATGTGAGCAAATAGATAAAGCCTTGTTGGGAACTCTGCGTGAAGTGTTTATTTGCATGTGGTGTTAATCTTTGGCAGATGAAAAGTACACTCATGTTTGCCTTTTAAGTTCAGCATACACTTAAATTAACAGACGTAACAATGGTTGTTCTTGTTCTCTTGATCTATTATGGTGGACAAATCATAACAAATGATGTAGGCTGCGCAATTGTCTTACATAAATAACCAAAACTGAATGCATTTGATTCGACCAGCTTGTTGCTGGATAGATTTTGGGCCTTGTTAGCTATACCTTCTAGACGAGTTTTTGTTTCAACCCTTTCAGTATATTAATTTCACATTTTTATAATGCTTCCTGGATTTTTTTTTTAATAAGAGCAGGCATTTGTAGATTTTCCACTTCTTTCCCCATGTTTTTGTAAGTTATTTAATAGACCCTTGACAGATTTTTCTATCTGGCATGAATTTATTACCAAACCAATTAAGCTTTTCGTCAAAAACCAGGTAGATGAATTGGCCAGAAAAAGCCACCTGTTCACAGTACAGGTAATCCTTGGGTAATGACCACAACTGGGATGAGAATTTACGTTGCTAAGCATGTTGGTTGTTCAGTGTCCCATTTTACCAGAATTTTGCAATGGTTGTTAAGCGAAATCCCACACGATCATGTGAATCTGGCTTGATTTTGCTTGTCAGGAACCATCTGGGAAGGTTTCAAACGGCAATCACCTGATTCTAGGATCGCTCACTGGTTGCCAAGTGCCCAAAGGTTGAGGCTGTGACTGGGGCATGCTGCCACAGTTGTAACTGTGAGGACCGATCCTAACTTACTGTTTTTCCAGTAGCCTTGTAGCTTTGAATGGCCACTAAATCCCGTACATCTGGAGTCCACAATCCCCGGGCCTTGGCCCATTCTGAACTGGATCGCACAAGGGACAGGTGAGCACACGTGTGTGTGTGCAACTCCTGCCTGAGTGGCAGGCAGGTGGGCACACTTGACAAAAATAAATAAATAAATAAAAGTTATCCCAAAAGGGCCTTTTTTCAGAAGGCAACTGGACTTTCTTGTTTTTTCTTTGGAAGACGTTTTGCTTCTCATCCCAGAAGCTTCTTCAGCTCTGACAGAATAGTCGAGAATGGGAGGATTCCCATTTTTCAGAGCTGAAGAAGCTTCTGGGATGAGAAGCGAAACGTCTTCCAAAGGAAAAACAAGAAAGTTGCCTCTTGAAAAAAAAAAAAGGCACCTTTGGGACAGCCATGACCTGGATGATTGAGAATCTCTACAGACTCTTAAAAAGTTATCGATGTCTGTCTTCTTTTCAACGTTTCTTTCAAAGAGTCCGTGGCTCTATACACAGTGCATTTTCTCACTAAGCCACCTGGTGAATCCTAATGTGTTTTTCTTCCTCGTGTTTCCAGTGGAGTTCCAAAAAGAACCTGTTGGCTGTAAACCTAAACAACTCGGTTGCCATCCTGAGGGAACAGGCCATGGCTTCACACTTCCACCAGCAAATGGCCGTGGTCCAGGTTTCCCCTAACTTGTTCAACATCACCAGCTTCAGCAGCAACATGATGGATAACCTCCGTATCGATACGCATGTGAATGGAGTCTGCGCAACCAAGGTATTTTCCGTCAGATCGATGTACAGTGGTACCTTGGTACTGAACTGCATTGAAACTCATCGAAATTGGTCCTCAGTGCATTTTGATGCAAAAATTTTGTCCCAGTACTCATCGTTTGTTGGTACTCGACGCACAAGCTAGAACTTGTTGGTGTGGGCTACCTTGTGAGTCAGTACATTATTTCTTGTAGAATAGGAATAGAATAGAATAAAATAGACTAGACTAGACTAGACTAGAACAGAACAGAACAGAACAGAACAGAACAGAATAGAATAGAATAGAATAGAATAGAATAGAATAGAATAGAATAGAATAGAATAGAATTCTTTATTTACCAAGTGTGGTTGGACACACAAGGAATTTGTCTTTGGTGCAAGTCCTCTCAATGTACATAAAAGAAAAGATACGTTTTTCAAGAGTCAAGAATCATCAGGTACAACACTTAATGATAGTCATAGGGTACAATAAGCAATCAAATCATACTAGGAAACAGTCAATATAAATCGTAAGTATACAAGCGACAAAGTTATAGTCATACAGTCACAAGTGGGAGGGGGGAGGTGATAAGGAGCGATGAGAAGTTTAATAGTAATAGCAATGCAGACTTTGTAAATATTTGGACTGTGTTGAGGGAATTATTTGTTTAGCAGAGGGATGGCATTCAGGGAAAAACTGTCCTTGGTGTCTAGTTGTTCTTGTGTGCAGTGCCCTATAACGTCGTTTTGAGGGAAGGAGTTGAAACAGTTTATGTCCAGGATGTGAGGGGTCCGTAGATATTTTCTCAGCCCTCTTTTTGACTCATGCAGTATGCAGGTCCTCGATGGAAGGCAGGTTGGTAGTAATTGTTTTTTCTGCAGTCCTAATTATCCTCTGAAATCTGTGTCTGTCCTGTTGGGTTGCAGAACCAAACCAAACAGTTATAGAGGTGCAGATGGTAGACTCAAGAATTCCTCTGTAGAATTGTAGAAATGTGCTTTTATGGGAATATTAAATATTAAAATTATGGGGGAAAATGTGTTTGGTACTCCTTATTTCTGGTACTCACTGCACCTCCTATAGCCAATGATGAGTACTGAGGTACCACTATCTTGGTTTTGGGGATGAAGATGAGGTATAAAAAACATTTTCCGAGGAATCCAGCCTTAAGGCACTGGTTGTGAATTTCATTATGTAATCTGATGAACTCAAATTCTCGTTGATTTCAGTGAGTTCACCCTTAATGGGCTTTAATGATTTCTATGTTGTCTCTCCCATCTCTGTTAAAAGGGCATTCGGGGAAGCTTAATGGAATTTGATCATAAAAGAAAGTAGTATATAAAATGGTACCTTTGTATAATAATATCTATCATACGATACATACTGACATGTGCAGCATTACTTGTTGAGGTGGGCAGCTATAAAAATCAAATAAATAATGAAAATAACAGCAGTTTGCCTGTCCTGCACAGCAAGGTAAAGCAAAAACAGAAGCTATAATAATTGAAGTTAATAGATTTAAATTTTTAAAACCTGAATAAACAGCATTTAGCTTGCCAAATTCCTAGGAGATAAATCTTTATCTCCCTAGAAATTTAGCAAGCTAAATGCTGTTTAGGTGAAGTTCACAGTTTGATATGGGGCGCAACCAGAACCAACTCCAGGAGGTGCCCATGAAAATTTCCTCTGGAAGCAAACACTCCTGAGAGAAAGGCTGCATATCATATAGCAACCATAATGTGTCGGTTGGCCCTGAAGGACTGATATAACCTTTTGAGATCTGTGGATTAATCTAGGAAATGGATTTTTAGTGACCTTTTTTGATCCTGTCTTTTAGGATGCTGTAGCATTCTGGAATGGAAAGCAAGTTTCTATCTATGAACTGTCAGCTGCCACTTTACGGAATTCAGGTAGGTTGAATGGAATTTTATTAGAAATTATATATAGAATGCCAATAATTTGCTTTTTTATAGAAAGAGGCAAGAAAAAATGTTTCCATACTAAAATGTATTCAGAATGGATACATACATACATGCACACACATACATACACACCTCTGTGTCTATGTGTGTATACATATACAGTATATATACATGTAGATATATAAGGTATTCAGCTTTGTTCGGGTATTTTCCCACATCATTGTAGTTGTGCTTTTAAAGTTGTAGCAACGTTTTGGCAGAATCTCATCTGCCATCATCTGGCTTCTGTATTGTGTTCATCTGTGAGTCAGATTATATATATGTATATCTATGTACATATATAGCATATGTGTAAGTGTGTGCATGTACTGTGTGTGTATGGTCATATATTTATTTTCTTTGGAGAATGGAGATCAGAATTTCATTTTTTTAAAATCTGTGCCGGCCTGTTCACAGAAAACAAAAATTACAACAAAGTTTATCTTATCGTATCTTAAAGAAAAGATAGGGGTTTTTTTTGTGTAGACATTTAGGTATAACTGATGAAGCTCTTAGCTGTACAAATAAAGAGAGAGATTAAGGCCATTTTAAGACTCTTCCTTTGAACGGTTCCAGGTTCTTTCCTCTGTGATTCCCCTGTGCTGGCTATGCATGAAGAGAACCTTTATACTGTTGAACCAAATCGGGTTCAAGTTCGCACCTGGCAGGTAAGCAAGTTGGCACTATAGGGGGGCAGTGACAGCCCCCCGCTTGAGGAAATAGTTTGAGATTTATGACATTTGTGGTTGGAGTAAGACTCTTCCACCCAAACTGTCTGGCCCGTTAACGGAAAACCGCCTAGCTAATTATAATAACCAAGATCTTGCGGGTGTAGAATCTGGCACCGTATACAGGTAGTCCTTGAGTGACGACCAGAACCGAGCCCAACATTCTCGTTGCTAAGCAAGGCAGCTGTGAAGCGAGTTTGCCCCATCTTACGACCTTCCTTGCCACAGTTGTTGTTCAGCGAATCACTGGCACTGTTAGTGACCCGGTCGTTCAGTGAATCTGGCTTCCCCGTTGACTTTGCTTGTCAGAAGACCGCTGGGAAATGTGCAAATAGCAGTTGGACAACCCTAGGATGCTGCAACCATCACAAATACATGGGCTGCCAGGCGTACAAATTTTCGTCACATGGCCAAGAGACAATGGAGATAGGTGTGAGGGCCGCCATAAGTCATTTTTTTTCCCACGCCATTCCAAGGGTGTTCATCCCAAATTGTATAGCTAAAAGTCTGCAGTGATGCTCAGTCATCCAAGTCACAATTGTCCCAAAGGGGCTTTTTTTTCCCAGAGCCAACTGGATTTTCTTGTTTTTTCCTTTTGAAACCATTTTGCTTCTCATCCAAGAAGGTTCTTCAGCTCTGACGGGATAGTGGGGAATAGAATCCTTTGGGACAACCGTGACCTGGGTGACTGACGATCTCTACAGACTATTTACTCAGCCGTTTATTTCCTTGTTCCTGGGGATCCGTCAGAGAGCGGCCATGATCTTGGTCAGGACAGGATGACCCAGGCCTAGCCTGAACCCCGCTGCCGCCTTCTTCTCTCCCAGGGCACCGTGAAGCAGCTGCTGACCTTCTCTGAAACGGAAGGCAATCCCTGCTTTCTGGACGTCTGTGGGAATTACTTGACCGTGGGAACCGACTTGTCTCACTTTAAGATCTTTGATCTTTCTCGCAGGTATGGAGCTTCGTTACAAACCTTTCTCTTTCTTTCTTTCTTTCTTTCTTTCTTTCTTTCTTTCTTTCTTTC
>NW_020769332.1:9032346-9071967 GCF_900518735.1 Pseudonaja textilis | reverse complement strand
TTTCTTTCTTTCTTTCTTTCTTTCTTTCTTTCTTTCTTTCTTTCTTTTTCCTTCCTTCCTTCCTCCCTTGTTCCTTCCTTTCCTTCCTCCCTCCCTCCTTCCTCCTCCTTTTTTCCTCTTTCTTTCTTTCTTTCTTTCTTTCTTTCTTTCTTTCTTTCTTTCTTTCTTTCTTTCTTTCTTTCTTTCTTTCTCTTTCTTTCCAATTGGAATGCCATCTTTGACTATCAGTTTCTCAGGGAAACAAAACCCAGGACAGGCTCACGTGACCTGTTCCGTCTCGTCTTCCCACAGAGAGGCAAAGGTACATTGCAATAGCAAGGCCTTGGTGGATTTGATGCCCGGCGCCCTGGGGATTGCATCCGTGAAGTGCAACACAAGCGGCAACAGAGTCAGCATTCTCCTGAGCAAGGTGAGGTGTGAACAACCCCACCTTTCACCTGAAAACCCAACCCTCAAGTTCATGCCACTCGATCTAATGCCTTGGTAAGAAGGCGCTTGGAACAGGGCATCCATTTTTGGTTGCCACGATGTACGGGTAGACTCACCGAGCAACCATGTTGCCCACTTAAACGCAGGGATCCATTTAATAACTGCTGCAAAAAAAAGTCACAAAATGGGACAAACTCACTTAACAAATGTTTCACTTGGCAATATTAATTTTAGGCTCCACTGAGTTTGTGACTGGAGGATTACCTGTAAAAAAAGACATTGAGGTTATAGGAAGAGTGCAGAAAAGAGCAACAAAGATGATTAGGGAACTGGAAGCTAAAACATAGGAAGAACGGTTGTGGGAATTGGGCATGACCAGTTTAATGAAAAGAAGGACTAGCGGTGGCATGATAGCAGTGATAGCAATAGCAAGAGCGTTTAGACTTATATACCTCTTTATACTGCTTTACAGTCCTCTCTTAGCGGTTTACAGAGTCAGCCTCTTGCCCCCAACAATCTGGGTCCTCATTTTACCCCACCTCGGAAGGAGGGAAGGCTGAATCCACTTGGAATCAGTCAGGTTCGAACTGCTGGCAGTTGGCAGAGTTAGCTTGCAATACTGCATTCTAACCACTGTGCACCATGGATGGAAGGAAGGAAGGAAGGAAGGAAGGAAGGAAGGAAGGAAGGAAGGAAGGAAGGAAGGAAGGAAGGAAGGAAGATAGCAATTTTAACTACCGGTTCTGTGGGTGTGGCTTGGTGGGCGTGGCTTACTGGGCATGGCAGGGGAAGGATACTGTAAAATCCCCATTCCCCCCCCGCTAACCTGCTTTCCAGCTCCGTTCTCCTGTGCAGAGCAACCAAAGAAGACCCAGCCGATCAGCTGGGACTCAGGAGGCAGAGAAGAGATGGGGTTGGCAGGGCCAGTCAGAGGTGGGATTTGCCGGTTCTCCGAACTACTCAAAATTTCCGCTACTGGTTCTCCAGAACTGATCAGAACCGGCTGAATACCACTTACCGCTACTGTTCCCATAGTGAATCAATCATCTCTCTTTTAAAAATTGTTATATAGGCTGATGGCAGTTTCGACCCTAGGATTTGTTTCTACGACATTGAAATGGACACGGTCACCCTGTTTGATTTTGAGTCAGGTCGACAAAGAGACGCTAAGGAAATGCTCTCCTTCGGACAGGAGACTGAAGTGTAAGGTTTCGTTTCTTTTTGAGTTAGGTACTGTGGAATATAGATGAGTTTTTTTAAAAAAAAAACATGTCTTATTCTTTTCACATCTTTACTCTCTTGCATATTTAAGTGTTACAAAGTTCTGATTGAACACAGGCCAATAGATGCTTGGTTTACAGATGGCATATATTTGATGCATGCATTCAGCACATTTCTTTTATACTGCAGAATCTAATAGTCCTCGACTTACAATTGTTTGTTTAGATATTGCGATGACACAAGAACAAAGGCACAAAAGTAGATGAAGTCCCTTTCATTCATCCAACTTGGCCCTCAATGTCCAGTTATCATCAGCTGGAGAAAAAAAACTCTCCCAGGAACAAGCCCAATTCAGGCCAAACCCAATTCAGGCCAAACCCAAAGTACATATAAATTACAAATAAAAACCAACACAGTCCACGCTGCAGCAATTAACAAGACAGGGCAGGGTAAGGAATCGCAGACTTCAAAAGATAACGAAACACACACAGTTGGGAGGATGCCAGAACCCAGATGAGACTTGACAAACCAAAATAATTCATGTTTTGCTTCCCGCAAGGAGCTGTGCGCGAACGCCCTTTTTAAATCCTGTTTTCCCAGCTGCAGCTCATGAGGGAATCAGGGCCTTTTTCTCCCCCGTAGCCCATGTTACTCCCTTCTCTGTTCCTCCCTGTGTACCCTAGGAGGAAGAGGGGGTGGGCCTGGGTCTTCCACTGAAGGCCCAGCCGGACTGTGCCCTTCCCCAGTTTCTTCCACAACCACCGGAGTCACACTCCCACTCCCTGTTAGCTGCTGGATCTCCCCCTCGGAATCAGATTCCAACAAACTGGTTTCTAGCAGTTACATTTTTTTTTCTTTCCAGCATGCTGGGGGATTCTGAGAGTTGAGGTCCATACCTTTTAAAATGACCAAAGTTGAGAAACATGGGCTTATACTAAAAGGAACTTTTGTGTCTCGGCGGGATAGATACGCTGCTGTCATGTAGGATGGTTGAGTGAATCAGCCGGTTCCTCATGGCTTTCATTTTATCTGCATTAGTTTTAGAGTAATTCACACAAACATTAAATTTACCCCGCGACAATTCTAGCTTTTCCCTTTCTTGCTTTGTCATTTAGAGAATAACTGCATCCTTAAAGTGGCTTTGCAAACTATTCCGAGCACCCTTTAAAAAACCCAAAAGTAATTTCTTAATGGAAAATGGAAGATCCAGCAGGGGTCACTGTGAAATTAAAAGCTCTATACCAAATGCTCAAAGAAAGCATGAACATCTTGGAATAGTTTTCTTTTTTCTTTTTTTTTATGGAATATATGCCTAGTGGAATACTTTCCTGCTGCGTTGTGGGTGCGTGCCAGACATAAACCCAGAGGAACTTTTATGTCATGTTGATTATTTTATTATTATTCCTTTTGTGATCTCAGAAGGTGGCTTCTTTTATTGGCCTATTCTTTTGGGGGAATGGAGGAAAGGAGAGTCTATTTTTTTTCTCTTCTAGTGGAAGATACATTTCAGGAATGGTTCTCTTGTTTTATTTGATGTTATTGGCTTTGAAACATTTGTACAATTGTTCTGATGTTTGCAAGCCAAAGTGCACACAATGGGGCAAGGCAGCAGGAGGCCAGCTGGTCGCTGCAGGACCATGGAAAGCTCCACCGTACATTACTCTCTTTGGTTGAATTCAGACAGAGCCCTTTTATGCCTCCAGGGCCAAATGCTGGATATTTATTTGTTTGCTAGCTCAGTACCCGTGTTTCGCTACGAAACTATGTGGTCGGGCTTAGTTTTTGGGGAGGAAAATAAAGGTGAGGGGAGGAATTCTGCCTCTGCCTACCAGCATCCATCGGTATTCATCTAGCGTCCTATCAGTGTATGAGAGAATTGAGGGCTGTGTGAGCAAGAAGGAGACAGCAAGGAGCCTGGGCGTGGCTTAGCTCAACTGTTCTGTACTAAAGCTGCTTCTGCCTTCCCCATTGACTTTGCTTGTCAGAAGGTTGCAAAAGGAGATCACATGACTCTGGGGGAGTGCAGCCGTCATCAATATTAGTTGCCAAGCATCTGAGTTTGGATCATCTGACCTACAACAGTCATAATATGAAAAATGGTCATAAAGTCACTTTTTCCAGTGCCATTGTAATTTCAGTCACCGAAAGAACTGTTGTAAGTCAAGGACTACTTAGATTTGTAGGCAATATATATTGCTCATATATATGTTGCTAGGGGGATGCAGTGGCTCAGTGGCTAAGATGCTGAGCTTGTTGATCAGAAAGGTTGGCAGTTTGGCAGTTCGAATCCCTAGCGCTGTATAATGGAGGGAGCTCCCATCACTTGTCCCAGCTTCTGCCAACCTAGCAGTTCGAAAGCATGTAAAAGTGCAAGTAGAACAATAGGGACCCCTTTGGTGAGAAGGTAACAGCGTTCTGTGCGCCTTCGGTATTGAGTCATACTGGCCACATGACCACGGAGATGTCTTCGGACAGCGCTGGCTCTTCTTCGGCTTTGTAACGGAGATGAGCACCGGCGCCCCCTAGAGCCGGAAACAACTAGCGGAACCTTTGCCTTTAAAGGTTACTAGTTAGATTTACCCATCTTGATTGTGTGGTCTGCCTAGGAAAAACACCTCTGTATATCCAGTACTGTGTAACCGAATACCTGCAAGTCACTTCTGGGATCAGAATGAACCAAGGCTGTTCGTATGTGAAGCCGTTCTGGACCCTAATCAACAATCACTGGATAAGAAGCAAGAATCCTTGGAAAACTTGGTACGTTCATCTTTTCTCTTCCTTTGAGATTTTGATCGTTGAGATGGTATTATTGTGACATTGTACTCGGCTGCTCTTCAGTGAGAGTCTTCAATGCATTATCGTAAAATGATCAATATTCAAGATCGTTCAGGTCAGGGGTCTCCAACCGTGGCAACTTTGAGCCTGGAGGACTTCAACTCCCAGAATTCTTTTGCTTTGCTTTGCTTTGCTTTGCTTTGCTTTGCTTTGCTTTGCTTTGCTTTGCTTTGCTTTGCTTTGCTTTGCTTTGCTTTGCTCTGCTCTGCTCTGCTCTGCTCTGCTATGCTGGGGAATTCTGGGAGTTGAAGTTCTCTCCAGGCTTAAAGTTTGCAAGGCTGGAGATCCCTGGTTTAGGTCATTCTTCATCAAGAAAAAAAAAAGCTAATGTCCAATCATTTAAAATTAGATTCTGGGGAGTATAATATGACATAGGAACTTTTTTAATGTGTCACATATTATACATTGGCCTGAGTTCCTCCTGTTATTCTTGAATTTCAGGCTCAGCCAAAGGAATAATTCCTCTGTGCTGGAATGAAATGCATTCTCTCATCTTTAGGTGACACTATCTGCCTGTAAATGCTTCTGCTGTATATTTGAACAGTCACTAAAAGAATGGTTGTAAGTCAAGGACTAGCTGTGGATGAAATTCAGATTTAATTTTTCCAAGAGTCTCTTTGTTGAATTGCAAAGCATGGGATTCCTAAATGGCAGAGCTGCCCAGTTTTGCATTGTAAAACATTGCACATTAGGGTCTTCCAAAGGAGAGGAAACTCTCAGCTCAGCCATCTGTGGCAGAGGTGCCTTCAGTTTCTTAACTGCAACCTCTGCCAAATTAAAATGGAAAATAAAAACAAACCTACCAAAGGATGTCTTACTATGAATCCCAAATCATGCTCCATTTCCCCTTCCAGGTGGATGTGCTGATAGTATCTTTCTTCAGCACCGAAGAGCATGGTCTTCTGCTCCAAGACAGTTTTCAGCTGCCATCAACTTACCAGTCTCTTCTGGGCATGGAGGTGCCACACTATTACTTTGCCAAAAAGGTGAGTTGCCAGAGTTTTCATCTTCCTAAAGGAGAAAGATCCTCCCCAGGAGATATTCCCCCTAGGGGATTTTTGTTGTCGTCATCGTCCTTCACAGAGGAGAAGAAACTAAATTATCATCATCATCACTTCAAGTGCTTTAGGCACAAAGGGGAAACAGTGAGAGGAGACGTTGCCATTACTGTTTGTACTTGTAGTAATAGTAAAAAGCCACATGAGCGGGATGGGAAGACCACAAATCAATTCAGGCACGAATGCTTCATAGGTTATATTATAAATGTGCGCCCTTTAAATATAGATTTGTAGAAGAAGAAGAGGCAGAGATTGGGGGTGGAGTCAAGGGAGGACTCAGCCTATAATCATTACGTTTCCACAAATGTTCCAAGTCCAGTCCCTCTTGAATTCCGTTGACTCTTAACTAATAACAATTTAGTGCTGCCTGTTAGTTGACTAGATTCTTTTACATAGACTTGAGCAATAAATCAGTTTAACGAGCTTAACATATGGTCCTGTTTCTTAATGCCTGACAAGAAGTTCGTGACACATTTTCTAAAAGGACAACAAAAAATCACTTCCCAGGCCATAATTTAAGGATGAGTAGCCCTTTTTTTTTGGCTGGGGTTGCATTCTTTCAGGGATAATTTATAGGGTACCCTGTGAGCTAAAGCAAGCAGGAGTGGGGCGGTGGTAGGTGAGATCCTTTAAACAACAATAACAAAAAATGACCGTTGTAAAAACAAAGTTTGGTTTGTGAATTTCACTCTGTGTTTGTTCTGTTGCTGTTTCTTTTTTTAAAATATACATTTTAACATATATTTTTTGCTGTTCCACTCACTCTGTTTCTTTCTTTCTTTCTTTTATTTCTGCTAACCAATAGTTGTTGTTTTGGAGAAATTCTGTCTATAAACCTCATGTAAGTCATTTGTAATGCTATTGTTTTCTTTCTCCGTTAGTTTTGTCACGCCAGGTTTTTCCACTTCATTGTCCACGTCTGTCCTTTGCTATTTTCTAAAAAATAAAACTTGGGTCATCATCCGGGGAAAAACGTTCCTCCAAATCTTCATTTCATTCTCAGTGAAACTAGTCACAATGTGGGGTTTTAGGGAAATGCCTTCTAGTTTAGCATATCTTGAAAATGAAGAGAAGGGCGGATTCCAGTTCTCACATGGATAGTATGTGAACATGTACCCACGTTGTGCATTAGGTCCTGAGAATGACACCAACCATCTTCTCCTTAGTGTCTGTGACCATCAAGGATCTCAGATGTTCATAGGGAAGGTATGACGATCAGTAACAAGTATCAGCTAGAGCCAAAATTGGTTCTTAGTAAAGGCACCTGACTAGAAACTGGGAGATTGTGAGTTCTAGTCCTGCATTAGGCACAAAGACAGCTGGCCAATCTTAAGCCAGTCCTTCCCTCTCTGCCCTAGGAAGCAGGCAATGGCAAACTACTTCTGAAATCTTGTCAAGAAGATCTCTCTCTCTCTCTCTCTCTCTCTCTCTCCCTTCCTTCCTCCCTCTCGCACACACACACATTATATCACAAGAATGCAATGATGCTGTTGATACTTGTTTCCTTTAGTCTTAAAGATGATTATAAATTGGTTAAGCCATAGCCCCACATGTTATCTTACCGCACTGCCCTTTGAGTACCATTAGCTCATCCTTATCACATAATAAAATAATATAATGGGATGACTTAATCGTTTATTCCATTCACTGGAGCCTGTTCTTTCTTCTAAGTATCATGCTGTCTGGGGCATTATTCTAGGCGAGGCCCACCCAATCCCCACCCTTCTGTTTAAGCACTTAGAACAGCAGGATGTGTCTTAAAGTCATAAATGACTTGTTCAAAATGTTCAGCAGTCAGACATTAAGACACAAGAAGTTGCTTTATTGAAAGGAAGACAACTCCTGTCCCACAAAGTTAGGCAGGAAAAAGTTGGTTTCTGTTTGTTCTATGCTCAATGACCTGAAGAAGACAAAAAACCAAAATCTTCCATTTGAAAAGTAAATTATTTGGAAGGAAAAACTTCGCCTCCCTTGCTGATAAATACAATATTTTGGTGATGGAGAGAAGTTATATTGTGAAAATGGTTTGAATATCGAGTTGCTGCTTCTTTCGAAAATACCAGCCTTGAGCTATAAATATTATTTATTGATCAAGAACAGGTTGTTGCTATCATATAACAGAATAACAGAGTTGGAAAGGACTTTGGAAATCTTCCCTGCTCAAGCAGGAGACTAAACCATTTCAGACAAATGGTTATCCAATAACTTTTTAAAAACTTCCAATGTTGGAGCATTTAACAACTTCTGGAGGCAAGTTGTTCCACTGAATAATTGTTCCAACTGTCAGGAAATGTCTCCTTAGTTCTAAGTTGCTTCTCTCCTTGATCAATCTCCATCCATTATTCCTTTTCTGGCCCTCAGGGGCTTTGGAAAATAGCTTGACTCCCTCTTCTTTGTGGCAGCCCCTGAGATACTGGAACACTACTATCATGTCCCCGCTAGTCCTTCTTTTCATCAAACTAGACCTACCCAGTTCCAGCAACCATTCTTCATAACTTCCTCCCCTTCCTTCCTTCCAACATCGCTCTCTCGGTCTCTTTCCCTCTCCCTCTTTCTCTCTCTCTTTCTCTCCCTCTCTCTCTCCCCCTCTCTCTCACACACACACCACAAATACTTTGCTTGCCATGTGTAATTAGTACTTTCTTTTCAGCTGGAAGCTGAGAAAAAGGATGAGGAAGAACCTGGCAGCATCCCGCTGCATCAGATGGTGGCTAGAAGACCGATGAGAGATTTCATCGGGCTGGAAGAATGTGACAAGACAACCTGCGAAGCAATGCTTAACTTCAGTTTCTACCTAACCATTGGAGACATGGATGAGGCCTTCAAGGCTATCAAACTCATCAAAAGGTAGGATGGTTTTGGGGTTTCCCTTTAGTTCTCTTTTTCTCTGGTGCGATTCCCTTGATTACTGGGAGAGAAAGAGATCAGTCGACGTCAGAGCAGTGGCGTTAATTGATCTTAGAAAGGTGGTGTTACTGGCGTTGGCTATGAAAGCTGCATTTACTTTGCCTTTTACGGCATTCTTTGTCTGCCTTTTCGTGTTTCGCTTACTCTGAAACCCAAATTTTATCGCATAGTTTTAGTTCCATTAGGTAAACCAGACAAAACAATCAACTCCACAGGAAGTCTATCTATACTGAGAGATGATGTAATAATAGAATTTGGCGAGTCCATTTGTGCTTCCCCTCCCTTCTTTTCCACATACCAGTGAATCAAGGAGATGTTTGCCTGGGTTGCTTCGGAATATGTTTTGCAGATCTTCAAGAATGCTTTGATCCTCTTTGCCTAGATAAAAAAGACCTGTACATTTCTGTTATTCTCCACCCACAGCAAAGTTATTCTAGGATGGCACATTGCAAATAGACTTGATGCAGGAGATTTGACTAACGAAAGCTAATTATTGGGCTGTTTATTATATAAACAGCTAGGTTGTCCGATAATATTCAGCCAAAGATACCAGCATTTTTAAAATGACAATATGGGACAGAATAACAGAATTGGAAGGGACCTTGGAGATCTTCTAGTCCAACCCCTTCTGGAGGCAAATCGCTCTACTTATTGTTTTCCCTTTCAGGAAATTTCTTCTTAGTTCTAGGTTGCTTCTCTCCTTGATTAGTTTCCATCCTTTGCATCTTATTCTGCCTTCAGGTGTTTTGGAAAATAACTTGATCCAAGCCTTTGATTGACAATCAAGCTTCTTATAGCTTGAAATTCATGTACTTAATGTACCGATTTTCATTTACACTGAAAAGCCATGTAACTAACTTCTAAAAGATAGTCTATTAACTCCTCCCCTCTCGTGAGTTTCCTGGAGTAAGGGCCAGACAGGTCTTTCTGGGGCAGCCCCCAAAATATATAAATATAAAACCTCCTTAGCTCTTTCCTTTTTTCCTTTAAAGGCAAATCTACTGTTTCAATTTTATTTCTACGTCTAAAACAAACACCACGAATTCAACTCTAATGGTGGAATCAGGGGAGAACCATTCGTTTTTAATTTCACATTATAATGATGGTTATTGCAATATTAGCAGAAATAATACATCTTAAATATTCTAGTATTTAAAATCTTTTGGTAAACGGCAGTTAATTAGAGCACATTTTTATGCTATAGAATTTTCCTAGAAAGCAGACAGATAAGTTGAAATGAAATCCAATTTGTGATTAAAAAATCAGTCTGTTTAATCCCAGCAAGACAGCTTTCTAAATCTAAAAAAAAGACTCAAAGCATACTTTGAAGTGGGATGTAAACTCTGGAACGTAAGTCTACTAACAACGTGAATTTTCTCACCCTAGTTGGCATGTTTAATAGGACAGGACTTCTGGGAGGTAGAAATATACTGTAGGTAAAGGAATTTATAACAACATTAAGGTGCCCAAAGGATTATATTGGTAGCCGTTTTACTATTTTCAATCGTAATTGTCCACATCTATTGTCTAGATATATTCTATAACACACAGTGCTAAAGATGCCAAAGTAGTTTGTAAATGTTGCACATATTCTTATATTACTTTTTCTCTAAAAGCAGGGTTTTGGTCCTCTAAACAGTTGGGTAACCTAAGGAGGAAAAATGCTACCCACAATTGTTTTAAAGAAATCAGTTGTTATATCCAGAATAGGAATAATTCCTCGAGAATTATTCCTCAAACTTTCCTGTTTGTTCCGCTTTAGGTCAGGTTGCTTATTAAGGCTTAGGTACTGAGTGACATACTTGTTTATGTCTTTTATTTGTTGTCCTATTAAGTCATACTACGAAGCTCAAAGGGCAAGCTTCGTTGTTCCCTTTCTGAATGAATAGCAATAGCACTCGGACGTATATACCGCTTTACGGAGCTTTACAGCCCTCTCTAAGTGGTTTACAGAGTTAGCATGTCACCCCCAATAATTTGGGTCCTCTTGAAGAAGAAAAAAGGATGGAAAGCGGAAAGCTAAAGCGAAGTTTTGAAGCAGTTATATTACAAAAGTCTCTAAGAAAGAGACATTAAATATTTAGGTCAACAGCCTCATCATCCAATCTGTTTTTTTTCTTCTCTCCGTCATTAGCTCCCTAGTATCATTCTTCACTAGTTCAATGTTTTGCTAAACGTTCTATCAAAGTCAAATATTCTTTGTGTGGTATCAGGGATCTATTCATCTGACAGCCATTTCTGATGGATTTCCCCCCCACCTTCCATAAATAAGGAATAAATTCTTGCCTCCCGTAATTTTAGTCAGCTGGTCTTCCCACCTCATTGAAGCACCTTCCGAAGCTGCACTGGTTTGATTTTAGATTTCAGCACAGGTAGTCCTCGATTTAACAACAGGTTGCAGCCTCTCCCTGCTCACCTGATCCAAATTCAGACTCATATTTATGACGGTTGAGTGCTTAAGCACTCAAGCAAAAATAAAAGTTACAATTTAGCGCCAAATTTGGAGAAGAAAAAAAAAAGCGCCCAGCCATCTATTCTCGATTTAAATAATTGCTAAGGATGATGGAAAGAGGAAAAAAGCCAACTCTTCTTAATGTGGGTAACGCAGATATGATGAAGAACGGCAGCTTTAGAATGAACCTCTTTATCAAGAGTTAAGTGGCATGGAAATGTTTCTACAAAATTGGCTTTAAAAGACAAATAAGCCTGAAATCTTAAATATTTCATGCCCCGTTAAAAGCCTTTCTGCCAAGCCTTCCAAAACAGTACAATTATCCCCAGTTGGCTTTGATTTGGGAACACTGGCATCAGAACGAGAATAGTTGTTCTGGCCAGATTCGATGCCTCTCAAATTTCGCGCACACATATATAGAAATCGCTACTCTGTGTACGGTGAGCCATACGCTAAATAATCAGTTTGCATAATTAATTCTCTTTAAATTAATTTTTTTTAAAAAAACAACAACAACAGCCCTCTGGGTTGCACCAAATGGGCGAAAAGAGAGAACAAGCTCTCATTTCTTCTTTTCAGACTGCTCTTACGGCTGGTTCCAAAGGAAGAACATTTCTGTAACTGAGCCTTTGCATCTGTTGGTAACTTTTTCATGTGAACAGCTTAGACTTGAAAGAAAGAGTTGCTTTTTCCCATTGCCAGATTCTCCCCCAAATCTGTCGGAGCCTAGCTCTGCCTCACTCCTTTTCCTTTTGGCTAAAAACCCATCCAGATGGTTGAGCTGTTGATATCTTAGGCTGTACATTGGGATCAAGAAAAGCATTGTATAATGTAGCGAGTTAGGCAGACAGACAGACAGACAGACAGACAGATACAGACGAACACCTAAGCAGTGCAGGTAGTCCTCAACTTACAACGGGGTTGGGGTTTTTTTTGGTCAAAGTAAACAACAGCACTGAAAACGGTGACTTAGAACCGTTTTTCACCGCTACGACCTTTGCGTCCCGTGATCAAAATTCAAAAGCTCGGCAACTGGTTCCTTTTTATGACCCAGGCTGCTATGTTCCCAAGGTCATGGGGAACCCCCTTTTGCGACTAGCACAGTTGACGTGGAAGCCAGATCCACTTCATAACCGAGTTACTAACGTAACAACGGTCTTAAGAACGGGGCACAGCTCCCTGAAGAAATGTCTCCTCTTAACCCCAGAGGCTCAATTTTGGTCGTAAGCGGAAGACTACCCATAATGATGGACTTCTCTTAAGGGAGGAGTGAAATTTGGGGTATTAAATTACATCGCCTATGTATAAGAAAGCAGTCAGTTGTGGTTGTTTTTGTTGTTGTTGTTTTAAGTCTGCCTGTGTGGTTGCAACTCCCTCTTTCCGTCTCCATATTCTCAGCACGGGGACTCCACGTAGTCGTTCTCCAGCCCTCGCCGAAAGCGAGCGGTCAGCGTGCGGCTGATGACAATGACTCTGGGGGCCATGCAGTCCTCCCGCCGATGAAGGATGTTCCATATGAGGATGGCTGCAGCCAATGTGGCTAAGAGACATGCCACAATGTTCAGATAGCAAGACCAGGACAGGCTGGTGTAGGGTCCAATGCGGTAGAAAGTCACCAGGCCAATGACCAGAACGAAACCTGAAGGAAGATGAAATTGGAATTTCGCGTTAAATAATATTCCTGTGATGTCAGAATCCAGGAGTGGCATTCAAACGGTTCTGACCGGTTCTAGAGAACCGGTAGCGGAAAATTTGCATTGTTCGGAGAACCAGCAAATACCGCCTCTGACTGGCTCTGCCCCATCTATTCCCTTTCTCCTGAGTCCCAGCTGATCAGCTGGGTCTTCTTTGGTTGCCCTGCACAGGAAAACGAAGCTGGAAAGCAGGTTAGTGGGGTGGGGAGGGAATGGGGATTTGGCAGTATCCTTCCCCCAGGAATGGGGAGGGAATGGGGATTTGGCAGTATCCTTCCCCCAGGAATGGGGAGGGAATGGGGATTTGGCAGTATCCTTCCCCTGCCATGCCCACCAAACCATGTCCACAGAACCGGTAGTAAAAAAAAAAATTGAATCCCACCACTGCAGGAGGGGCAAATATTTTGCACGAAGGACAACACTGTGATGTGAGGGATAGGATTAAGACCTACAGGCACACACATGCATGGACAGACAGTCTTTCTTTCAAAGATTCCTCAAGAAGCTAACCACAATAATTTGCTTCTTTTCTTCCAAAGTGCAGCTCAAAATGATTATTTAAATTACTCCATTCTAAATGATGTTGACCTCTAAGCTGGGCATGCCCAACCCTCAGCCCTGAACAGCTAGTAATGCAGCCCCAGAAGATACAACAAAAATTTTAAAATGAAGGAAATGTGTTATTTATATACATTTATATATTATATAGCAATATCACTTGGACTCATATGCCACTTCACAATGCCACTTTACAGTCCTCTAAGTGGTTTACAGAGTCAGCCTATTGCCCCCCAACAATCTGGGTCCTCATTTTACCCACCTTGGAAGGATGCAAGGCTGAGTCAAACTTGAACTAATTAAGATTGAACTGGCAGAAAGCAGTGAGCTAGCCTGCAAAATTGCATTCTAACCACCGCTGCTCTTATATATTTTATATTCGGTCCCAAACAATTCCTCTTCACTCAGATGTGGCCCAGGCAGGCCTAAAGCTTGGACACCCATGCTCTAGGCATTACTCAAGGAGGAGACTTCAACTGTATCTTCTCTGTTCTCCCCCTGTGATCAAGAATAGTTGAACGCACAATGCAAGTTGTGTTCATTTCCTTCAGAAATACTTGGGCGGGGAAAAGTAGCTATCTATACCCACGACCCGCATCACATGTACTCAAGCCTCGTTGGTTGGGACAGGAAATATATATCCTATAGATAGGATTGTGCTTTCAAGATTTCCTAAATCAGACGCAATCGTTGGAAGAATCTGGCACACTAGAGTATACCCTTCATGTATTTGTAGAGTCGCGGTTAGCCAAAATTTGTGGGTACAATTCTGTTGACACGTGGGAAGATTTCTGCAAGCTAGGCTCTCCGAATTTGTATCTGCGGATGTCTGTATTTTGTTTTTCATAAGATTTCTTAGCCACTCCGGGAATGCGCGTTGCATATTGCACACGATTTGAACTCTGTCATTGTAACAACAGTTTCTCACCGAAGAATATCTGATTGAGCCAAGTTAAATTACTGAGTCACAAAGAAAGATCCCCACCCAACAGGATTTGCCCCCCTTGGTTTTTTAAGTCAGAGAGGCCCAAAATTTAAGTCTCCGAGATGCTTTCAAGGAAGACTCCACAGAAGCATGGATATTTTTGAATGGGAAAACACATCCACAAAATTTTCCTGGGAAATTCCTTTATCTGGAGATGGATTTCCTCCTGCGAAATGGCAGGAAAGAGTCCAGCTTTAAAAGTGGGGCAATGTTTTCCTTTTCTTAACGCAGCCGGTCTTGAAGATCTTTATGAACATGAAGTATTTATCCCACCAACCGCTTCCTTCTTCGTGTGTATCCTACACATCCGGTTATTCATGGTTTCACCGCTGAGGAAACTGAGGTGAGGAGATGTGTCTAGCCACGCAGGAAATCAATCCAGGGGTCAGAAGTAGAATCCGAAACATCTGACCCACAACGTTGTGTGCACAACCAGAGAGCTGCCCTACTTCACATTCGGGCAGGTGTCAACAGTTTCTGAGGTCTTTCTGGACAGGTCTCTTGCAAGACCTCCTTCTCCTCCTCCTCCTCCTCCTCCTCCGTTTAGTTAATGAACTTATGGATGGAAGTAATTTATAGGTCTAATTAACATTAACGGAGAACAATATATAAAGAAGCAAATCGGCCTTGCATAATAGGAAGGCGGGTGTCAAACTCCAGCTTCCCCCTTCTCCCATAAACACTTCCTTAACCACCACCACAACAGAAGGGAATTCAAGCAGACAAAAGGGCCCCTGTTTCAGGAGGAGGCTAGGATAAGCACAAGGGGCGGTAAACAGACATCAAGATCTGCAGATACCATTTCCGTTAGGATTGCGGGCAAGGACGGGTCAGTCCTGAATGGGACTTGCTGTCTCCAGCTTGGCTGTGCGTCCCCCTCCTTCGTGCATCCGTGGGCAAGGCTTGCAAGCCTCCTGCGATAAAAATCTATTCTTGGGTGTCCCAGACAATATAAGATCAACCAAGCCAGCTCCAGTGTAAATTATTAGTCATAAGGATTAGACATCTGGGCCGCTCTAGATACGCAGGACAGATACGCAGATGATACTAAGCTGGCAGGAATAGCTAACATCCAAGAAGATAGGCTTAAGGTCCAGATGGATCTTGACAGACTAGAACACTGAGCCCTATCTAACAAAATGAAATTCAATGTAGAGAAAAGTAAAGTCCTACACTTAGGCAAGAAAAACCAAAAGGACACATAGAAACTAGGTAAAACCAGGCTCAGTAGCAGTAACTGTGGAGTCTTAGTAGACAACCAGATAAATATGAGCCAGCAGTGTGCAGCAGCCGCCAAAAAAGCTAATGCAATTCGAAATTGCATTAACAGAGGGATACAATCAAGATCAAGGGAGGTACTAATACCACTCTATAAAGCCTTAGTAAGGCCACACCTGGAGTACTGCATCCAGTTTCGGTCACCACACTATAAAAAAGAGGTTGTGACTCTGGAAAAAGTGCAGAGAAGAGCAACCAGGACGATTAGAGGACTGGAGGCTAAAACTTATGAAGAACGGTTACAGGAAAAGGCCTGGCTAGTCTAGTGAAGAGAAGGACCCGGGGAGACAGGACAGCAGTCTTCCAATATTAGAAGGCTTGCCACAGAGAGGAGGAAGGGGTCAAGCTCTTTTCCAAAACACCTGAAGGCCAGACAAGGAATAATGGATGGAAACTGAACAAGGAGAGATTCGACCTGGAAATAAGGAGAAATTTTCTGACAGTGAGAACAATCGACCCATGGAACAGAAGTTGCCCTGTGGGAGCATCATCACTTGACACCTTCAAGAAGAGATTGGACTGCCATTTGTCAGAAAGAGTGCTTGGGCAGAGGGTTGGACTAGATGACCTACAAGGTCCCTTCCAACTCTAATTATCTGTTATCTGATTTCCAAGCTCTTTTAAATCTCATTTGCAAGGTGGGTTGCTTTGGATTGTATCACTGGATGTTCCTGGAAGGGAAACGCGAAATACAGGTAGCCCTGGAATTTTTACAACAGTTCCTTTAGCGACTGTTTGAAGTTATGGCGGCCCTGAAAAAAAGTTACCTTTGCAGCATCCAAATTCAGGTGATCCAAATTCAGATACTTGGCAATTGGTTCATACTTGCGACCGTTGCAGTGTATGTGGCTCGTGTGATTCCCCCTTTTGCAACCTTCTGACAAGCAAACGCTACGGGGAAGATTCACTTCACAACTTAATCAATGCAACGATTCCCCTAACAACTGCGGTGTAACTTACTTAATAACCACCTTGCTCTAGCAAAGGAAATTCTGGCTCCCATTGCGGTCGTAATTCATATCAGTTAATATGGAAGTGGAAACAGGCCAAGTGACTGGAAACAGACTTCCTAGTCCGTAGCTGTGATTCCCTCTCTCTTTTTTCCCCCTCCGTTCCCGTCTCTCCTCGCTTCCGATCACGTAGAAACCCCAAAATGCAGTCTAAATGTCTAAGCAGAGACGCCTCCAGCTTTGCCCCTCGTGAAGGATCCATTATTCATCCCACAAAGCTCCTAAGATTTCCTTGGGCCACTCAAAATAATAATAATAATAATAAAAAAACCCCACTGATGTTAGCAAGGGCTGTTTCCCTTCACAGGACCTTTGGCTTGAACTCCGACTCCGCACATTAGTGAATGAATAATGTGGAAGGGATTTCTCAGAGGTTGACTTGCATCACCAGAATTTATTTTTTTTTCTTTTTCTTGAAAGCAAAATAAGGAATGTTTCTGTGGCTGGGAGAAAGGAGCTCTGGAAAGAGTGGGCACGATGAACCCCGGAGCCCTTCCTTTTCTTGAAATGTCACTAATCTCTACTTTAATGAAGGCCAAACTTCCTTTAACATACACAGGCACATCGATGCGTTTATTTTTTTATTGTGCAATTTTGATTTTTGACCTGTTGGAAGTTAGCACCCACCCCCCTCCTAGGAAAAGGAAATATTTTAGGATGTACTAAAAAGGCAGAATATTTCCCCTAAAAAGAAAAGTAGACACTCAGAGGCAGAAACTCAGCCAACCCTTCACCTTTGCTAATGGGCCATTACTCTGGCCTGGGCCAGTCTATTTTACATAACAAAGATCTACTCCGGGTAGAGCCATAATAATCATCATCCATCAAGGCTCAACCAAGCCTGGGACTTGGGACAGTCTACAGGAGGGGTCCCCAACCATCGGTCCCAGGACCGGTACCGGTCCGTGGATCATTTTTTACTAGGCTGCAAAGCTTGGGCACCGCCATCTTGTTTCGACGGAGCTTCCAGGTTTTCGGTTGCTTCCGGGTTTTCGGTTGCTTCCGGGTTTTCGGTTGCTTCCGGGTTTTCGGTTGCTTCCGGGTTTTCGGTTGGAAAGTGCTTCCGGGTTTTTGGTTTGAAAGCGGCGTTTGGGTGCTTGCGCCTTAGTTTCTTTGAAGAGACGGGGGGCGGCTTCGAACAAAGAGCTGTCCCGATGGCGGTGGAGTCTCGCGTTACTCAGGTACCGGTCCGTGGAAGAATAAATAATCGTGAAACCGGTCCCTGGTTCAAAAAAGGTTGGGGGCCACTGGTCTACAGAGTTGCCCCTGCTTGGCTCCATGGGAGTCTGACAACCAATCAGAATACGAGCTCCAATTCAAATCCCAACAGAGGGTATATAACTGAGGGTCTCTCTGCATCTTGCCCCTTTTTCTTTTCCTACACCCAACGTCTTGAAGTATGTGATCAACTTTTTCACTTTGGAGCGCCAAGCCACGTGGTCCTGTCCACTGTCAAACCATCCTTCCAAGTAGTCACCGTGTTTCCAGGTGTCTTTCTTTCCCACTTGGAACTGAACCCAGAAGGATATTTTTTCCAACAGAACCTTGGAATTCTTCAGGTGTTCATGTGTGTGTGTGTGTGTGTGTGTGTGTGTCTCTGTGTGTGTATTCTCATCCTCTATTTAATGACCTGTTACAAGTAACTGGATCGCACTTTTTAAATCTTATTTCCTGTAGTTCTTCGGGCTTATATTTTAACATTTTTTTCTACTTCTTTCGAAAAAAAAAATATTGTTATGGTTCATCACATAGCCAGCCAGATGTTTAAACTGGACTTGGCATTTTTGTCCATCTATTTATGTCCTTTGCAAAGGTCAGGAAGAGATAAATGTTCTTTGATGGTGTTAAAGGTATTGCCTCTGGATTTAAGCTGTTCCAATTAAAGCTTCCTTTTGCAATTGACTGATGGTGTGTTTGTCAATGCCAATAGTCTTCAAGGGATGCTCCAGAAGTTTTGGGATTGCACCCAAATTACCATTGGTACTTTACTTTCTTTTGCCTCGGTTCTTCTACTTCTATTTGCAGGTCTTTGTATTTGAGGGTTTTTCTCCAGTTTTTTTTCTCTTCTATCCTTTTGTTATTATTTAAATTTACATACTGCCCAACTGGCAGTGGCTGTGTAAGAGATATAATAAGATGAAGTATTTAACTGGCTTGATTAATTGACATGCAACTAAATTTGGTTAATTAGGCAGCAGGTTTATATATATATATGTATATGTATATATATACCATTTTTACTTTAAAAAGCATATTTTTGTAAATAATACCAAACTGGTTTTTTTTAGTAGTCAAGCATAAACATGGTGAAAATATTCGTTATCCATGATTTTTTTTTTTAGTGCCAAACTTGAAAAAAAAATACAGAATTGCTTTGAAATATCCTAATGTCTAAAACTGCTAAAACAACTTTTTTTTTTTTTTTTGTAAAATATTCACGGGCTCTTTAAAAAAAAAACTGTGTTCATTTTTCAATAAAAAATGATGATTTGGTATTTAATTTTTAGGCTGCTGTACTGTTTATCGGGACTTGTTTTCTCATCCCTGACCAAACAAGCCAGCATTTGGAGTGGGTTGCTTTTCCGTTGAGGAAGGAAACAGATAATGGAGTTGAGGAAGAAATTTGGAAAGGATAGTGTCAGTGATTGGACAGGCGAAGTAGGGACCACCTTACTTTGTGAGCTTGTGCTTGAGATCTGAACAACCAGCATCCTGTTCGAATGGTCCTGGCAGAGAGCCAGATCTAGTGCTAAAGTGCAAATTCTAATCTTTGTTTCTGTCAATGCTGCTTCCTCGGAATTCAACTTTTTTTTTTCAAATAAGCAAGACAGTGGCCGAAGATAAGCAACCCTACTGTTGCCAACAGGATCAAAGCTTGTTTGATGTTCCTTCTGTCTGTCACGAATCCTTTAAGAACATAAAATCATAGGGCTGGAAGGGACCTTGGAGGTCTTCTAGTCCAACCCCTGCTCAAAGCAGGAGACCTCATACCATCCTGGTCAAATGCTGGTCCAGTGTAATTTTGAAAACCTCCAATGATGCAGCGCCCACAATTCAGGAGGCAAGCTATTCCGTTGATTAATTGTTCTGACAGTCAGGAAATGTCTTCCTACTTCTAGGTTGGGTTTCACCTTAACAAGCTTTTCATCTCACTGTAAAAAAATAAATAAAAAATAGTTCCACCCAATTATCTTATCCAATTTTACTATTGACCAGAGAGCTGACGATTAGTTTTAAACCACACTAGCAAAATCTGGCAATAGTAAAGGTGGCTGCTGGAATGTTTAGAATTTTGTAGATTGCCTCAAGCTATTGCACACCAACGGGATCCCAGATTGTAGGTTATCCACAGTTGTAATGTTTCATTGTGGCATCTTTGTCACCAGTAGAAATAGGTCCTGCAGTTTGAGCTCTGATAGCAAATGGAAATATGAAGTCAAAATGAAAGGCACGAATTAGCATCAAAAGCTAAAAGGACATTCTTCAGAGTAAGTCCCACTATTTTTTCCCAAGAAAATATGTATGCGTGCAATTAGCCAGCAAATATAATTTGGGTGCTTATGTTAAAAGTGACAAGCTAATATGGCAAACCGCTCTAAAATTTGCCTTTTAATATGATACCTATCATCTCAATGTAATGTTATTCAATCCGAATCATTTGCTAGATACTTTATCCTGCAGCCATAAGGATGTGTCTTCTTTGTGATGCATAAATCATCGATAGCCGTGCAAGACTTTAAATGAATATACAGCTTTTCTGAAGGAAAAAATGAAGCCAAACTGGGTATAAAATAAAACTCAGAAATCCCTTCAGCTCCAGAATGGATTAAGTGTGATGATGACGATGAAATTCATTCAGTCGCGTCTGACTCTTGGCAATTCGATGGGCCGGGTCTCTCCACATCTTCCCGATCTTGCATTGCTTCCTTGAGTTGTTCTATGCTCTGGCTGGGGTCAGCTTTGATGGATGTCCAGCCATTGTGTTCTTTGATGGCCTGGTTTCCTTTTAGCAGTGGCAATAGCACTTAGACTTATATACCGCTTCACAAGGCTCTACAGCCCCGTCTAAGCAGCCTATTGCTCTCAACAATCTGGGTCCTCGTTTGACCGACCTCGGAAGGATGGAAGGCCGAGTCAACCTTGAGCCTGGTGAGAATCGGACTGCTGGCAGTGGGCAGAGTCAGCCTGCAATACTGCATTTTAACCAGCACGCTACCTTTTCCTGCTAACTCTTCCAAATATAATTGCTTTCTCCAGTGAATTCCTCCGTACGACATAGCTAAGAGACACGGTTTTGGATTAAGCGTAACAGACCACAGACCAATGTCACACTTGCGAGTTCCATTGTCATCATTGCCCTTCTTTTTACAAAACTTCATATTGTTATTCATATGGGATGTTGTTCTTGGACTGTGAGATTGCTTTCAGTGGTCTTCCACTTACGAGCAGATGCAGCCGTCCAATCTGCTGAACTTCTGCATCGGTTGTTCAGATTCTTACATGTGAATCAGTGGTGGGATTTAAATTTTTTTACTACCAGTTCTGTGGGTGTAGCTTGGTGGGCATAGCATGGCTTGTTGGGCATGGCAGGGGAAGGATACTGTAAAATCCTCATTTTCCACCGCACTCCAGGGGAAGGATATACTGCAAAATCCCCATTCCCTCCTCACCCCACCAATCTGCTTTCCAGCTCCGTTCTCCTGTGCAGGGCAACCAAAGGAGACCCAGCCGATCAGCTGGGACTCAATGGGAGGCAGAGAATAGATGGGGTTGGCGGGGCCAGTCAGAGGTGGGATTTGCCGGTTCTCCAAACTACTCAAAATTTCCGCTACCGGTTCTCCAGAACCGGTCAGAACCTGCTGAATTCACCACCTCTGATGTGAATGGATCTCTCTAAAGAGAAACCTCTAGAAGCAAACCTGGGGATGTTAGCTCAAAGCTCTCTCCGCACAAAACCGCTTTTTAATTTCACCACCGTCCTTTTCCAAAACAAACAGCTTTTTCCTGTAAGGTGTGCGGCTGGTTGTCCAGTCCTGGAACTGCCAGGGCAATAGTACTTCCTTCCCTCTTTCCTTCCTCTCCGCTTCCTAAAGTTGTATTTTGTTAGGGTTCTGTTTTGTTTTTTTTTCCAAAAAGAGGATGCACCTCTCCCGAGGACAGAGCCAGGTGGCCGAAGTCGAAGTGAGGCAGGGCTGAGAGCCATCATGTCAGTGAGATGGCGAGGGTTCGCTTGCCAAGGTCAGAGTTTTGTTTGGGGTATTTGAGGTAGGTTTGGCTGAAACGCTCTGCTTTCTTGGTAATGTTTCTTCTCTTTTGGGATGCGACCAATTGTAAGGTCTGCGGACTATGAAGCCAGAATGAAAATAAAGCTCTGAGCCAAATTATTATGTGCACATCACCTTGTTGGCTGTCCCCTCATCTGAGAGGCTTGCTGTTATGGCAACAACTCTATTTGTTGTTGCTGTTGTTAATTTTGGAATTATTTCTTTTTAAAAAAAAAAAAAGAATAATGTTTTCAGAGTCACTGGAATACTTATGTAAATTGGTGCTCTCTGAGCTTGGTGGGTTTTTTTTTTTGCAGACATTTCATTATCAAACTAGGTAACATGGTCAATGCTAGAAGGGAATGGAATTGGGTGGGGGGAGGAGGAAGACAACTGTGGGGTCCTTGGTGCTCTCGGAGCTTGGTGGTTTTCTTGCAGACATTTTGTTACCAAACAAAGTAATATATTCAGTGCTAGAAGGGAGTGAAGTTTGCTTGAGAGGAGGAGGAGGATCTCTGAGCATGGTTGTTTTCTGGCAAACACTTTATTACCAAACTAGGTAGCATCATCAGTGCTAGAAGGGAATGGGGTTTGCAGAGGAGGAGGACCGTGGGGCTCTTAGTGTTCTCTGAACTTGGTTGTTTTCTGACAGACATTTGATTACCAAACTAGGTAGCATCATAAGTGCTAGTGATAGTACCTAGTTTGGGTAATGAGCCATGGTGGCGCAAGTGGTTAAAATGCAGTATTTCAGGCTAACTTTGCATTCCCACAACCAGGAGTTCGATCCTGACCATCTCGAGGTCGACTCAGCCTTGAGTCCTTCCGAGGTTGATAAAACGAGGATCCAGATTGTTGGGGGCAAGTGGCCGACACTGTAAACCATTCAGAGAGTGCTGTGAAGCACCGCCAAAGCACTATATAAGTCTAAACACTATTTCTATTGCTATCGCTCTTGGTAATGAAACGTCTGCAAGAAAGCCACCAAGCTGAGAAGGCAACGAAATCAAACCCCATCTTCAGTGCACATCATGACCATGAAAATAAACACAAGCACACATCCTTCACAGTCCACACATTGAATTGAAAATCACCAACACTGCACCAACACTGCACTATACAGTAGAATTCAAAAGAGCTACTGCTGGGATAGAAGCTGTTTTTCAGCCTATTTTGTCCTTGTTTTTATTATCATCCTGTACCGTCTGCCAGATGGTAATAGTTCAAAAAAAAAAAAAGGGGTGCCCAGGATGAGATGGATCTTTAAGAATGTTTTGAACTTTCTTAAGGCAGTGAGAGCTATAAAGCTCTCCCAAAGAGGAGAGAAGGCAACCCATGATCCTCTGGTCAATGACATTAACCCTCTGGAGCGCTTTCCTAGCTGCCATGGTGCAATTGGCAAACCATACAGGGTGCAGTAAGTTAAAGATACACTCTTATGATGCAGCATTAGAAGGTCACCAGCTGTTTTTCGTTCAGTTGTTGTTGTCTCAGGTAGTATAATCTCTGCTGGGCCCTTTTGACCAGGGATGCAATGTGAGCATCCCAGGTCAGGTCCTCTTTTAGGGTAACACCCAGAACCTTAAAACTGGCCACTTGCTCCACTCGGTCTCCATTGATAAGCAAGGGCTGGAGGTCTGATCTGTTCCTTCTATAGTCCACTATAAGCTCCTTGGTCTTATTGGTGTGGAGGATCAAGTAATTGTCTCCACACCACGAAAGCAACCGGTCCACCTCATTTCGGTAGGCAGACTCATCCCCCCCAGGAGATGAGTCCCACCACCGTTGTTCATGTCCATTGCATTGATGATGCTATCTGTCTGCCTTCCTTTTCTCCTTTTTTGCCTTCCATCTTTCCCAACATCGGGGTCTTTTCCGGTGAGTCCCAAAGAGGCTTCTTTTCAAGAGGCAACCGGATGTTCTGTTTGTTTTTTTTTGTCTTTGAAGACGTTTTGCTTCTCACTCAAGAAGCTTCTTCAGCTCTGACTGGATGGTGGGGCATGGAAGGATTTACACTCCTTGCAGATAGCTGGTCATTTGCTTCCTTTTTAGAGAGTCGTTGAGGCCACTTGGAGGTTTCTCTGTGTTCTCGGGTCACCTGAGTAGTGCAAATGTGACTACAACACAGTCCTTTCAGCAGTTCCAAGAAGGCTCCACACACCCATTTGCACGACTCATCTGAGGACCCAGATAAACCTCCAAGTGGCCTCAACGACCCTCTAAAGGATGCAAATGACCAGCTGTCTGCAAGGAATATAAATCCTTCCCTTCCCCACTTTCCAGTCAGAGCTGAAGAAGCTTCTTGGATGAGAAGCAAAACGTCTTCAAAGAAAAAAACCAGAACCTCCAGTTGCCTCTTGGGACAGCAGGCCTGGATGACTGAGAATCTCTGTGGACATTTCTCTTCCCTTCCCTTTGCTCTTCTGCTTTTCAGACCTCAGGCTCAATCCTGGGTCTCACCATGGCCGCTTTTCATAGCATTGCATGAAAAATTCTAACTTCAAGTTTCTCTCTCTCTGTCTCTCTCTCTGTCTCTCTCTCTCTCCCTCTCCCCTTTCCACTCCCAGCGCTGAGGATTTCAAGGTTCAGCTTGCATAACAGGTAACAGCAGGCATTTCCTTCTCCTGTGTCGGGAAATCCTGGCGCCCTTCTGTCTCTCTCTGACTGTGTTTAAAACAGACTGTAGCCTAGGCAAAAAAAAGAAAAAAATTATATCCCTAGTCTAAAATTAGCAGCCGTGATAGAAGAAAGGCGCATGGCTGCCCTCTTGTACTGTTTGTCAATGAAACAACAAATCTAAACCCAGCCAAAATGCATTTCCCCTTGGCGAAAAAAACAGAGGAGCCGAGCTCGGACAGCGGACAGGCGGGCAGAGCAGCGGGAAGAGACGTTCAGGCTGCTTTTGATGGGAATGAGTAGGGAAATGGAGGCAGGATTTTCTAGTAATACAGAATAAAAGAGTTGGAAGGGACTTTGGAGGTCTTCTAGCTCAACCCCCGGCCCAAGCAGGAGACCCTATACCATTCCGGGTCCATCGTTGTCCAAGCTCTTTTTTTAAAAAAACAGAGCTGTCGGTAGCTCACGGCTGTCTGAATTTCACCCAAGATTCAGGGCAGTGGCAACTGGTTGTACTGCACAGGCAGTCCTCAACTTAATGACCACTGTCGAGCTGCAAATTTCCCTCGTTATGCAGGACAGCGGTTGAGTGAGTTTGGTCCCATTTGATGTCCTTTCTTGCCACCGTTGTTAAGTGAATCGTTGCAGTTGTTAAGTTAGGAAGGCGGTTGGTAAGTGAATCAGACTCCCCCATTGGCTTTGCTTGTCGGAAGGTCACAAAATGGGATCACACGACCCCGGGACACTGCAACCGTTGTAAATAGGACAGGGAGATAGAGAAAGAGAGACAGAGACAGGGACAAAGAAAGAGAGAGAAAGAGAGACAGAGAGATAGAGAAAGAGAGAGACAGTGAGACAGAGAGAGAAAGAGAAAGAGGTAGAGAAAGAGAGAGAGACAGAGAGAGAGAGAGACAGAGAAAGAGAGAGAAAGAGAGACAGAGACAAAGAGAGAAAGAGAGACAGAAAAAGAGAGAAAGAGAGAGACAGAGACAAAGAAAGAGAAAGAGACAGAAAGAGAGAGAGAGACAGAGACAAAGAAAGAGAGAGAAAGAGAGACACAGAGAAAGAGACAGAGAAAGAGAGACAGAGAGACAGAAAAAGAGAGAAAGAGAGACAGAGACAAAGAAAGAAAGAGAGAGACAGAAAGAGACAGAAAGAGACAGAGAAAGAGAGAGAGAGAGAGAGACAGAGAGAGACCGAGACAATGAAAGAGAGAGAGAGAAAGAGAGAGACAGAGAGACAAAGGAAGAGAGAGACAGAGACAAACAGAGAGAAAGAGAAGCAGAGCAAAAAGAAAGAGAGAGGGAGAGAGAGAAAATAGCCTCACAGTACGAGCAGTGCTCACAGCAACCTAGAAACACACTGATTTATCTTGAAAAAAGAAGAAAAAAATTCCTGGCCACCGATGCTCTAGAGGAACGCCATCATTCCACTGAAGTTCTCCCCTCCCTCCCTCCTTCCATTTTTATTTTTGAATGGAGAAGGAATGGGGGCCCATACATCATCCACCGCGGCTGTAGTTATGGAAAGGGATTCCTACCAACGTGTGCCACGCTTCCCCCTCACCGGAAAGTGTTTGAAACGGGGGAGCCCTTGGTTTCTCCCAGGCGAGGCCCTTTTCGGCTCCCGCAAGCGAAGGTACTCACTGGCAAGCTGGAAGACGGCGGCGATGGCTTCTTCCCACCACTGGGTGTCCTGGGAGAGGATGGGCAGTTCCACCAGTCCCAACACGAAGAGGAGCTGACCGGCCGTCAGGGCGACGGTGGCGATCAGGTTGCAGGCCCGCATCATGTCGAATTGCACTGGAACGACGGGAGAGAGAAAGAAGGCAGGTTCACTTCAAGACCGTGTTGCTAGCTTATAACAGCCGGAAGGATTTGCTCAACAACGGTGGCAGGGAAGGGCGGTAAAATGGGGCAAACCTGAAGCTCAACAACCGTCTGGCTTGGAAATTTTGGGCTCGGTTGTGATCGTCATAAGTTGAGGGCCGCCTGTGTGGTAAAACCCAGTTGGCGCTGACCTGATATTGGGGGACAAATTCAAAGGGCTATACGCTACCCGCCGATCTTTTCAAAGGGGACCATCAGCAGGCCACAGTGTGCCAACCCTATCCGTTTGTACTGGTGTCCTCTGACTTCCAACAAATGGAAGGATTGACAGTAAGAAGAGCGGAGCGGATATAACAAACGTCCAGAATACTATTACAGATACACTGGGATAAACAATTGAGTCTATAATTAAATCACTGCAAACAGCAGCCTTTGGGATGTGAATCGAATCTTGGGTAACCTGGCCAATGGGCTACTGAAGAATTCTACTATTACGACTACTACTACTACTGTTGTTGTTGTTGTTGTTGTTGTTGTTGTTGTTATTATTATTATTATTATTATTATTATTATTATTATTATTAGACACAAAAAACGACCGTGTAACCGTGTACACAGCAAACGAGATGACTATGCTGGGTTTGGTATCACAAATCACTAGTCAAACACTTCCCAAGCATTTAGAACTGCGTGATGTATCGGCGGATTATGTGAGCAGATCCCAGTAAGGTGGCCTTCTGCAGCTGATCAATGGTGATTTTGTCAGCACCAATTGTTTCTAAGTGCTTGCCGAGGTCTTTATGCACAGCATCCAGTATGCCAAGTACCACTGGAACCACCTGCACTGGTTTATGCCAGGGTCTCTGCAGTTCGATTTTCAAGTCTTGATAACTGATGATTTTTCAAGTTGTTTTTCATCGATTATTATTATTATTATTATTATTATTATTATTATTATTATTTTATTCTTTCTCACATTTTTACAAATCTTGATCTTAACATTAATGGTACAGTGACATCATTATTACATATACTAATCTCATATAAATATATACATTTATATGTATTCATATACATTTGTCTACAATTTTCTTACCCCTATTATTCTTATTTCTATCGTTCGACCATTCGTACCAATTGTCCCAAACTTTGTAATAATCTGTCTCTTCTTTATCCTTTAATTTTAACATATGCTTATTCATTTCAGCACAATCTAAATTTTTTTGAGTTACTAATTCCTCTGACAGGCGTGTTATCTTGTTTCCAGCATTGTGCAAATGCTATCCTTGCTGCTGTCAGATAACAGATAATCAGAGTTGGAAGGGACCTTGTAGGTTATCTAGTCCAACCCCCACCCCACCCCAAGTGGGAGACCCTACACCATTTCTGATAAATGGCAGTCCAATCTTTTCCTGAAAGTCTCAAGTGTCAATATATGTAGTAGAATATATTTAATCTTTTTACTATATATTCCTTTAATTATTCCCAGCAAGAACAATTCCAGTTTAAACTCTATCCGATCTTCCACTGTTTCTTGAATCCAACTCCATATTTTGGTCCTGAAGAATTCTAAGCGTGCCATAAGCCAAGTTATTCTCTCCCTGTGAAGTCTTGTAGGAACTAAAGCGTTGGATTACTAAGGATAACTCAGGGATTGCTTATTCGTCGACCTCCATTTAAAAAAATTAATATAAAGCTAAAAAAAAACAAGAGGGGTGAAGACCGCAATAACCAGAGCTGTATATCTATATTATATCCTGATCTCCTTCCAGGAAAATCATGAATAAAATGTGAAAGCTGGGATTTAAAGGAGGTGAGATATAAATTGACGCCTGTTCACATTTGGTTCTGTGTTTATATTCTGAAATATTTCATAAATATTTATACTGTGAAATATAAATACAAATGACTCTCTCTCTGTGATGGATACTTAACGGAAGCCGTGGGACCCTGAAGAGTCGAAGCCGACTTCGCAACTGAACAACAACGACAACAATATCATCCGATCGCCAGCCCTAGGCAGGCGAGTCAAGCATTTCTTTTGACTCGCTAAAAGGCCCAGTTGTACTTTTGGGAGTTGTGTCCGTCCATGCCTTGAGAAGCCTGAACATGCAATCTCTGAAGGATAATAACTGGTGTTTATTTTGAAAAGGGGACATTAGCAAGGCAAGCTTCCAGGCATTGTTCCAGAGGTTGGACATCCCCTGTCTGAAATCTCACACGTGCGTTTCTGTTATCATCATTTCTATCCCTCACGTTGCTCGCCGCTTGGACTTTAGGGGCTAATTTAAGAAGTGGAGCGAATGAATCACCTCCAACCCTATACAAATGAAACTGTCTATAATCCCTCATAATGGAGTAAGGAATCTTCTCACATAAATCATCTTCACTGTTTTGAAACAAAATCAATGGTACACCGTTAAGTATTTTCACAATCCAGGCATTATTGGCGTGGATCTTCCTTAAACAGAAACCTAGTTTGATTATCAATAGGTTGTTCTGAAGGGGGAATTCCATGGAAAAGATTGGAAACTTTTCCCCTGGGAGCAAAACGACGTGTACAAATATCCACGTGCATGAGGCACGTCAGTTCAGTAAGGAGGCTTCTGTTACAGAAGGAATGGCGGCGGCAACCCAAAAAGCCAATGCAATCCTAGGTTGCGTTCACAGAGGAGTTAGAATCAAGATCATGTGAAGCTTCGGTAGCACTTCATAAAGCCTTAGTAAGACCACGTTTAGATACTGCATCTGTCAACTAAAAAGAGACTCCTTTGGTCTTTTTAGCCGCCAAAAAAAGGGAGTGGCAGAAAACAAGGCATTCTTGAAATGCCTAGATAATCAACTCAGCAGCCCAAAGTTGTCGGAGCATAAGAAGGTTATTGGAGAGCATGATGGATGACTCTTGGAGACGGATGTGTCCCATTGGAGAAGTCACATCCAGGGGGTGGGGGAAAGACCAGGGTCAAAGGGGGAAATGTATGACGTGATTTAGTACTGGCTGCACCCAGCCATGCACCCCCGTGGCAATTTCTAACAAACCAATTGACTTTTTCTGAGATGCGGCTAGAGACTTTCGCTTTGAACGAGGGTGGATTTGTCGGTGCCCTGACAGCATCTAGTTTTGGTCACCATATTATAGAAAAGATAATAAAGAGACTCCAGAAAGAGTGGAGAAAAGAGCAACAAAGATGATTAGAGAGCTGGAGGCTAAAGCACACGAAGAACCGTTGCAGGAACAGGGTATGTCTAGTTGAATGAAAGGAAGGACCAGGGGTGACATGATGGCAGTGTTCCAATATCTCAGGGGCTGCCCCAAAGAAGAGGGAGTCAAGCTATTCTCCAAAGCACCTGAATGCAGGAGAAGAAGAAACGGGTGGAAACTAATCAAGGAGAGAAGCAACCTAGAACTAAGGAGAAACTAATCAAGGAGAGAAGCAACCTAGAACTAAGGAGAAACTAATCAAGGAGAGAAGCAACTTAGAACTAAAGAGAAATTTCCTAACAGTGAGGACAATTAACCACTGGAACAACTTGCCACCGGAAGTTGTGAATGCTCCAACACTGGAGGTTTCTAAGAAGAGACTGGAGACAGCCATTTGTCTGGAATGGTATAGGGTCTCCTGCTTGAGCAGGGGGTTGGACTAGAAGACCTCCAAGGTCCCTTTCAACTCTAATTCTGGATGGGATGGCTTAATCTCTCTGATTCAAAACCACTTCATGTCGTTTATATGGATATATCAAGACTCTTACGCGAGAGCAGCGGCAGCTGATTTCTAGGCCAAAATAGCTGTGGGTTCCTAAATCAGCCAGCCTGTTTTCCTAACCTAAATTGGTTTTTCCCACAAGAGGAAAGAGTATATATATGTGTGTGCAATGCCTGAACATGAGCCAGGAATGTGTAAACATGGAGACACACAAGAGTTATCAGATTTCAGCGTCCTATCAATTGAACAAATCACTTAATTTGCTGTATCAAATCCTCTATGCAGACGGCTCGCGCTTTGAAATCCGAATACCAGGAAGGAGAATCAATACGCTGTTAAAAAAGATATTGGAGAGGCTGCGTGGTCTAGTGGTTAAGGCTTTGAACCAGGAGCGGCAAGCCCTACTTCTAATTTCTCCCTTAGTCATAGAACCTCACTGTTTTTCAGCCTACCCTACCTCCGGAGTGGCTGTTGAGGGGGAAAAAACAAGAAGGCAGGACCCATTCATTGCTTCGCACTTCTGAATAAAAGGTTGGATATACAGGTAGCCTTCAGCTTGCGATCACAATTGAGCCCATACGTTCTGTGACTAAGTGCCACAGTTCTTCGGTGATCTTTGTTCCATTGTACAACCTTCTTTGCCGTCGCTGTTAAGTGAACCCCCGCTGCTCTTGAGATGGTAACGCGGCTGTTAACAATGACTTTGCTTGTCAGAAGGTTGCAAGAAGTTGCTCACACGAGCCCAGGACACCACAAATGTTGAAATATGAACCCAGTTGCCAAGCATCCAAATTTTGATCATGTGATCATGGAGTCATGCGGTGGTCATAAGTGTGGAAAACTGTCACAAGTCTCTTTTTTTTCAGTCACCAAACAAATGATTGTAAGTCAAGGATTACTTGTACATTTAAGAAGCAACGAACGTCTTTCCTTTACGTTCTGTCAACTAAAAAGATACTCCTTGGGTCTTTTTAGCTGCCAGCAGAAAGGGAGTTGAGGGGGGAAAACAGTGCATTCCTTAAGTGCCTAGATAATCGCCCTGGCAGCCCAAAGTGGTCGGAGCGCAAGAATATTACTGGAGAGCATGATGGATGACTCTTGGCTATGGATGTGTCCCATTGGAGAATATACATCCAGGGTGTGGGGGGGAAGACTTGGGTCAAGGGGGAAATGAATGGTGTATTTTAGCGTCGGCTGCATCCCGCTAACGCCAACGTGGCCACTTCCAATAAACCAATTTTCTTTTCTCTGAGATGCGGCTAGAGACTTATGGTTTGAATGGGGGTGGATTTGTTGGAGCCCTGACAGGTTTTCCTTTTGAACAGAACAATGTCCCCACGTCTTTTTCATGCAAATGACACCATGAAGTTATATTTTTAAAGTCTCAAACAAGCCCCCTTAAGCAACGTGTGAAATTAAGTCGGGGTTTCGGCGGGCGTCACGCATCGTGGTTTCTTTAACCGTGGCTTATCGAATAAAACGGAACCGAACTGGGTTCGCCCGACAGTTCAACCAGAAGCCAAGTTTAAAAAGCAAAACCGGCTGACTTCACACAACACTCTTAAGGCAAAGATAAACAAGCCACATCATGGCTTCAGATTAAGCCACGGCGAAGCAGGTCTTAAGAAAAGCCCAAGATGTGCTACTGCAAAAAAAAAAAACCCCAAAGTTTGAGCCGTTGCAGGAAGACCAGTTTTAGTCGTTGAAAGTCCGTTTCTTCCTTTTTGGACTAAGAAGACATGAACTTCCAAGAACTTTAAAATTTTTGGATAACTCTTCTGGGTGGTTGGTTTATTTTTTTTGGTTTTTTTTTTTTGTGGCCTGGCTGTTTTCCAAAGCCTCTGAGACGTGATTAATAAATCCCAGCATTATCTGGTCTGCTGCCTCTGTAAACATTTCTTTCTTCCCCATTCCCACACAGAGCTGCTGTGCTTTTGGCCTGGTTCCCTCTCTCCCCGCCTCCACCCATCACTTCATCTGGGAAATGTACTTCTGTAAATCATATAATTCAACTGGACAGGTGTTTATATTTAGCACTCCCTGCAGATCACGTAGCCCCTCTTCCCTCCGAACCACTCCCCTCTTCGTGAATGCTTGACCCAAAGAGCTATAATAAGGCCGGCTAGCCTGGCCTTGCCTCACTGTTCCTCCTTTCCCAGTCTATAGGAAACCAACTTTCCATCGCCTGCTTCTTTCCTGTGTCTTTTGAAAGAAACTTTCATGCCTTAGTAACGCCACACCAAGAGTGCTGCATCCCGTTTTGGTCCCCACACTATAAAAAAAGACGTTGAAACTCTAGAAAAAGAGCAACCAGGATGATGAGGGGACTGGAAGCTAAAAGGTACGATGAACAGTTGCAGGAACTGGGCCTGGCTAGTCTAGGGAAGAGAAGGATCAGGGGAGACATGATAGCAGTCTTCCAATATTTGTGGGGCTGCCCCAGAGAGGAGGAAGGGGTCAAGCTATTTTCCAAAGCTCCCAAAGGCCAGACAAGGAAGAATGGATGGAAGAGAGATTCAAGCTGGAAATAAGGAGAAATTAACTGACAGTGAGAAACAATCAACCCATGGAACAGAAGTTGCCTTTGGAAGTTGTGGGAGCTTCATTACCCACCTCAGAAGGATGGAAAGCTGAGTCAACCTTGAGCCTGGTGGTGTTTATTCTCTTATTGTGTTATTTTATAGGTCATCCTCGACTTATGACCACAGTGGAGCCCAACATTTTTGCTGCTAAGTGAGATGTCTGGGGTTTGTAAACTGCCTGGATAACATCTGCGTGAGAATTTTCCATGCAACAGACAGTTCTGGTTTTGAAAAGTAGCAAGCTGGGTTTCGTTGTTCTAATCAACTGCTCCAGAACAATAGCGGCACCAAAAAAAAAAATGAAACTTTTATTACCTTGTCGAAACAGCCAAAATAAGAAAAAGCTGATGTGTTGGAAAGTTCTGTCTCTTAGAACAGGACTCTCCAAACTTGGCAACTTTTAAGACTTGCTGGCATGGCTGGCCAAGGAATGTTGGGAGTTGAAGTCCACAAGTCTTCAAGTTGCCCGGTTTGGAGATTCCCTGTCTTAGAAAAAGGAGCAAGATATCGGATAAACCTTTATGAAATAACTGGCCAACTCGGGAGAAAAAGAGCCATTTCCCTCACCATGACATAACTCGGGCCTCTGGAAAGTTCCAGTGCCTTGGCTACAGATCTGAGATGGATGGAAGAATCCTCCATGCACATCATGTTTGAAATTCACTGTCTCAAGATGTGTCTGTCCTCTGGCTTAGAAGGCTTAGAAGAAGAAGAGTCGATTAGAACAGGGGTCTCCAACCTTGGCCACTTTAAGCCTGGAGGACTTCAACTCCCAGAATTCCCTAGCCAGCAAAGCTGGGAATTCTGGGAGTTGAAGTCCTCCAGGCTTAAAGTGGCCAAGGTTGGAGACCCCTGGCTTAGAAGACTTAGAAGCAGAAGAGCTTTCCTGTCTAGAAGCAATAAGCCACCAAATACTGGTTCTTGCAGAAAAAGGTGTCATTTTGCCCCACTGTGAAGCCTGATAGGACATTAAAGGATAATAAAGGATGGAATTGACTCTTAACAAAGTTCTAGCAGGATCCATTTTCCTTTTCCTTTCCGGCATCAACCAAAGAACCAAATATTCTTTCCCCTAAGCGTCTTCCTATTCTCTTTAATTTGCTGGGATAGGAAACAGCTTTCTCTTGTTATTTCTCTTGAGTTGTAGCTAATCCCTCTCTTTATAAAAATCATTCAGTAAAGGCACATATGCTTCTCAGACAATAGTGGCAATTCTTGAGTAGAATTCTTGAGTTGAGAGGATGGCCGCGTGCCAAAATCTTCCTAATGGGGCCAAAATCAGGATTAAAGGAATTTTTCCAGCCACAAGAACTACACCAAAAACTACAGAAATAGTGATGACTTTCTCTCTCTGTCTCTCTCTCTCTCTGTCTCTCTGTCTCTGTCTCTGTCTCTCTCTCTCTCTCTCTCCATCTGTACTCTGTCTACATTCGCTGATGTCAGCACAGTTAGTCCTCAGTTTATGACCATTATTGAGCCCCATATTTCCATGGCTAAGCAAGACAGTTAAGTGAACTTTGCCCCATTTAAAGACCTTGCTTGCCACCGTTGTTAAGTGAATCAGTGAAGTTGTTAAGTTAGCAACACGATTGTGAAGTGAATCTGGCTTCCCCGTTGACTTTGCTTGTCAGAAAGTTGCCAAAGGGGATCCCATGAAATTAGGACACCGCAACTGTCATAAGTACATGCCAGTTGCCAGGACATCTAGATCCCCACAGCTTCACCCTGGCTACTCTAGTTAGTCTCTTGATGCCTATGGAGAGTCATCCAGGTCAGGGTTGTCCCAAAGGTGCTTTTTTCAACAGGCAACTGGACTTTCTGGTTGTTCTTTGAAGATGTTTCAGAGCTGAAGAAGCTTCTTGGGTGAGAAGCAAAAGGTCTTCAAAGAAAAACCAGAAAGTCCCAGTTGCCTCTTGAAAAAGCAAAAACTTTGGGACAAGTCTCTTGATGTTTTTGCAACGAATGGGTTTCCATAACACTACCTTTCTTCTGAACCTGCTTCTTTCTTTCTGGCTGGGTCAATGAAAGAACTCTTTTTCTATTTATTTATTTTTGAAAGGGCAAACCTTTGGTCCTGGTGACCGACCCAAATTCTATCTTGCATCCTTATCCTGCGCCACGTATATTTGCCTTAGTTGGCGAGAAACATTAGAGGCATCAGAGTGGAATGTGAATGAGATCTTGCAAGGCTGCATTTAAAAAAAAAAAGAGTCCCTGCAGTTAATCTTTGGTACAGTCTTTTGCATTTTAACAAGGGCCTCATTCTTTGCTGAATGTTTAGTGTCTTGTGGCTTAATGTATTTAGGAAATGCCTAATTAAAAGCAAAGGAGCAGATTTCCAGTGATAGAGGAGTTGATATCCTACAAAAAAGGGGTTCCCATGAAGATTTGTAGTGCTTCTTTTGATCACTGCATCCTGCTTTTCTTGAGAAAGTATGTGAACTTTATTGATAGGCAGGTTTTCTGAATGTACAGTTGCAAATCTATACTTTTCTTCCGATTGCTGGCGTTGCCTGCTCTGGATAACTAGCAAAAATACCCAGGCACAGTGGCAGCCTCATTTCCTCCATTAACTTTGAGAGACGCACCTCAAATATCAAACACTATCATATGACTCTTTTTCTTCCCATCTGCATGACTATTTTATATTCCGGAATGAATTCTGACCCAGATGAGCACCAGAAGGAGATTGTATTCGGATTAGAGAGCTGTACGGTCAAGAGCTGAATCGGAACTGTATAAAACAAAGCAAAACAAAACCACACAGCAGAGAATTCCAACAGATTTGGCCCTGATATTCTGGAAGGAAGCCTAGAAGGATCCACTTTTTAGATTTGGAAAGCTCTGTTTCGGAAACAGCTGGAATGCAGTGGGGTGGGGAAATTCCCAGGTAGTTCCTAAGCAACAGATGACATGGATGTCCTAAAATTTTGGGGGAAGCATAGTCAACAAGGAGCAGACAATAATGGATGAAAGGGACCAAAGAAATCAACCCGCTGGGAAAAAAAAAAAACCTTCCTATATTCCTCTTTGAATTGACTTCCCTAGAAATTTTCTCACACCTTGCCAAGTATTGCCACCTAGTGAACTGGAAATAGCACGACAGAAGGTCAAACTTCCCGTGTCACGGAGCCGTGTATAGTTGTTCTCTAGCTTCCTTTTTTTTTTTTTTTTAAGAATTAATGAACAGTTGAGAACTCCGTCGCCTGCAGCAGATTTACAAAAGGGGGTCAGGAGGGAAGAGTTTCGTAACTGGTGGTTCTCTCTTCTTTTTTTTCCATGCAAAAATGATTCCTTTTATCGTCTCCCGCCAGGAAGATTTTGCAAGGAGAGTTCTTTAACCACGTTTGCTTTCTAACCAAGAGTTTGTTTGGACCGGGGCACGAAGTGGGAAGATCACACAGAGATTTCATCTTGTCTCCATGGTACCCATCTTAACAGTGCTACATTTGGATTGCAAGCCTAAAAGGAAAACAGCCAACATCATAGAAATCACGGGATCCTTTTAGTCTGCTGTTTCTCAAATCTTGTCGACTTTTAAGTTGGGTTGGACTTCAGCTCCCAGAATTTCCAAGCAGGGAAATGCTTGGGGAACCTTCTGGCAGCTAAAGTCCATGCATCTTAGAGTGGACAAGGTTGAGAGCCCGACTCTAGTCTAATCCTTGGACCAGTGCAGGGATGAGCTACTACAAGCAAATGTTACACCCATTGCAGATGGCGTAGAAGTCAAAACAGATGCCGGACTTGCTTGCAAACCTGTTCATTTTATCTAGCTTTGAATACGGCTTTTACTCTGCCTCCTGCATTTTCTGCACCTTTCTCCATCTCCTGTAGCCCAATTGTGTTATTTTTTTTTTTCTGGACCCAATTTCTTTTCCTTTGCCCCCCAAATATCTTTCTCGCTCCATTCTGAGAAGAAAGCAAGGCTTCTGCCTTCAGCCCTTTCCAGATAGAACCCCGATGGGAGCAAATATTTCGCAGTCCGCCTTCCAATTTTTCAGCTGTCACTACCTTAGCCAAGCTTTCTGCATAACAGACCCAAGGTCTTTAGAGATGCTCAATCAGCCAAGTCACGGTGGTCCCCAAAGGTGCCATTTTTGGAAAGGCGCCTGCGTGACGTGCATCCCAGACCATTCTTAAGACCAAGTCAAGAGGGAGAAGGAGAAACGAGACTTACATTTGACAGTATTTCGGGACTCCTGGAAACCAGCTGGCTCCGAACCCCAACTCAAGGCTTCACACTCGTGCTGCTGCTGCTGCTGCTGCTGTTGCTGCTGCTCCACCCCTTGCCCGTGCTTGGCACCTGCGCCCACCCCTCCTTTCCCCTTCTCTGCCAGCCAGCACATCTTCCACAGCCCCACGCTGCGTTTCCGCCCATCCTCCAAGGTCTGGTACACCCAGTTGGGGGTAAAGGCGGCCGCGTTGTTGAGAACGAGGGACACCAGAGCGACCAACACGGCTGTGGCGACCAATTTCTGGACTGTCATATCTGAGGGTCACCCAGCCACTCTCGGTAGAAGATCCGCACGCGTTTCACACACCACACACACGCACACACACCCCCAATCAGCTGCAGCGCATTGACTTCGCTCCGTTCGGTGGAAGAGGAGAACGTTAGGGATGGTTAGAGTACATCGCCATTCATTCTCCAAGTCAGCTGCTGGGAAGGTCCTGGCTGCCCAAAGAGCCACAAGGCAGAGCGGAGAACTCCATGCGAAGGAAAGGCAAGAACCAGGCGTCCAGATTGCTTGTCTTCCTTTGCGGGGGGGGGGGCTTGCTTTATCCTCCTTCCTCCCCTTTGAGCAGGACCAAGCTGGTGTAGAGTTGAACGTTGAGGAGGCGCATTCTTTCCGAAACCCAACTGGCAAAGGGTCGACGTAGGCAGGGTCTACGCCGATCGAGTTGTGTTCACGGACAGCTGAGGGTCTCCCCACCCCCCACCCCCACAAAAAAAAACTATGCCCCTAAAGGCAGACTTCTGTAGCACGGGCCGTGAGAAGAAGCTGGGAGATTGGACAGCCAAATGGTATAGGGTCTCCTGTTGGAGTAGGGATTGGACTAGAAGACCTCCAAAGTCCCTTCCAACTCCAGTTTATTCTGATATTCTGATGAGAAAGACCTGCATAAGAGGCATCAAGAGATCTCGGTTTTGCTGCCCCCCGAATTTCAGAACGGCTCCAAGAGGGCCCTCGGCTTCAGCGCTTCGTGCCCCAAGCAAATCCCAGAGAGGGCCAAAATAAAAAATAAAACAAAAATAATGATTGCATCCCCAAGGAGTCCTGCAAGACTGGAGTCTGTGTTCCCAGGGTCTCGCATCCACCGCTGCTGCTCTTCCCTCGATGACGGGAGCCCGCAAACTGGCAAAGCAGGAAAACAGAATCCTTTGCTGCGAGGAAGTTTGGTTTCCCCCTCCTATCTCTCCACGCAAAGGAAACGGTTGTTTGTGCGGCTGGTTTTGGTGAAAAAACCTCAGGGCGTAGCCGACTGCAGACCGACAAGAGCCACTGCCACGGCCGTCCGATGTGAACAGGATATGTTTCCTGAAAGGAAAAGTCAAAGACAGACTTCTAAAGTCCCGGTCTCTCTCTCTCTCTCTCTCTCTCTCTCTCTCTCTCTCTCTCTCTCTCTCTCTCTCTCCACCCCCTCCTCACTTCCATCCCTCCCACCTCATTCCTTTGCTGTCCTCCTCTTCCCCCTCCCTTGCTTCCCAGAAAGCAAAAAATTCATTCGGTAATACTTGCATTAGGAAGAATCGTTATTATGATATTGGAACGCTCAAGGAAGGATATCGTAGAAGGACATAGATCTTGGTGGGGTCCTTGGTGCTGTCTGAGCTTGGTGGTTTTCTTGCAGACGTTTCATTACCCTAACGAGGTAACATCATCAGTGCTGTAACAGGTTAGGGTTTGCAAAGAGGAGGGAGGAGAGGAGGAGGAGGAGAGACCAGTGGGGTCCTTGGTACTCTCTGAGCTTGCTGGGTTTTTGTTTTTTTTGCAGACGTTTCATTATCCAATTAGGTAACATCATCAGTGCTAGAAAGGAGAGGGATTTGCAAAGAGGAGGAAGGAGAGAAGGAGAAAGAGGTTGAGGAAGAGAACTGTGGGGTCCTTGGTGCTCTCTGAGTTTGGTTGCTTCCTTGCAGACGTTTCATCACCCAAACTAGGTAACCTCATCAAAAAAATAATAATAATAATGGATAGATCCTCCAAAATAGACCCCACTCTGTTGTTAATCCCTCTGGTTTGGGATTCAACAGTTGGGTCTCAATCCATCAAATCTAATTTGGGAGACTGAAGCACAAGAAATATGTGGCTCTCTTGCCAGGCACTCTCTTAGTTCAGTGCTAAATATTGGAAAATATTTTTGGTTTTGTTTTTTTTTCTTTTGCTTGCTTCAACAAAAACAATCAGAATTGTTTCTATTTTTCTGCAATAGTTTGTTGGATGAGATGGAAGGATCCAGTAGGATTACAGGTCTAGGAAAAATTTAGCATTTCATAAGGAGAGAGGGGGGAGGGAGAGGGAGAGAGCAAGACCGAGAGAGAGAGAGAAAGAAAGAAAAAATAAAGAAAAAAGAGGAAGAGAGAGAGAGAGAGAGAAAGAGAGAGGGAGGGAGAGGGAGAGAAAGAAAGAAAGATAGAGAGCGGGAGAGAGAGAGAGAAAGAAAAAATAAAGAAAAAAGAGGAAGGAAGGGAGGGAGAGGGAGAGAAAGAAAGAAAGACAGAGAGTGGGAGAGAGAGAGAGAAAGAAAAAATAAAGAAAAAAGAAGAGAGGAAGAGAGAGAGAGAGGAAGAGAGAGAGAAGAAAGAGAAAGAGGGAGGGAGGGAGGGAGAGGGAGAAAAAGAAGGAAAGAGAAGAAAGAAGAGAGCGGAAGAGAGAGAGAGAGAGAGAGATAGCGATGAAAACCAGATAGGTGGCTTTGTCATTCTCTCTCTCTCAGCCCAGCCCACCTTACAGGGTTGTTGTGGGAAAAATAGGAGGAGGAAGGAGCCTTTGAGTTACTTATAAAAAAAAATAAACATGGGGATATAACTGAATAAATTTCATACGACAAAGCTGATGGTTTGTAGAAGCAGCAGTCTTGCAGAGGCTCCCTGGGCGTCATTTCCAGCTACTCTTCAGGCAAAGACCTGCCAATTAAGGTTTTGTGGGCCTTCTTCTTCTTCTTCTTCTTCTTCTTCTTCTTCTTCTTCTTCTTCT
>NW_020769332.1:8945403-9029251 GCF_900518735.1 Pseudonaja textilis | reverse complement strand
CCCTTTTGTCTGTCTCTCCTTTTCTCTCTCTCCTTTCTCTCTCTCTCCTTTCTCTCTCTCTCTCTCCTTTTCTCTCTCTCCTTTTCTCTCTCCTTTTCTCTTTCTCCTTTTCTTTCCCTCTCTCCTCTCTCTCTCTCTCTCTCCTTTTCTCTCCCCCTGTTCCTCCCTCCCTCCCTCCCCCCTCCCTCCCTCTCTCTCTCTCTCTCTCAATATCTGAGTCATATCTGAGTGAACACAACCATCCTTTGTTGAGCCTGGGCAATGAAAAGAGAGCCTGTTGAAGATTAAAAAAAAAAAAGAAAGTTCAGAAGTTGGATTCAGTCTTTGGTCCTACTCGGGACAGACTCAACTGAAGCCAATGTAACAAGCTAGCCTGGCTCAGTTAGATCCGTTGAGTTTTACTATTAGGTCTTTGACCTTCTGCCTTGGTTCTGGACACCCCTCAAAGGCAGGGCTCCTCAAATTTGGCAACTTTGAGACTTGTGGCCTTCAATTCCCAGAATTCCTCAGCCAGTCATGCTGCCCACAAGTCTTCACGTTGCTACGTTAGGAGACTACTGCTCTGAGGTAAGATTTCTAAAGAGACAAGAGGTTTTATTTATTTTTATTTTATTTTATTAGTTTTGTCAATTGCTTACAAGATAATAGGTATAAGTAAAAACATAGTTATGAATACATGGATACATATAAGAAAAATAAAAAATATATAAAAGAAACAATAGGACAGGGACAGTAGGCACGTTGGTGCACTTATGCACGCCCCCTACAGACCTCTTAGGAAAGGGGTGAGGTCAATAGGAGACCGTCTAAAATTAAAGTTTTTGGGGTTTGGGGAAGAAACCACAGAGTCAGGTAGAGTATTCCAGACATTGACCACTCTGTTGCTGAAGTCGTATTTTCTGCAGTCAAGTTTGGTGTGGTTTACCTTGAGTTTGTATCTATTGTGTGCTCTTGTGTTGTTATGATTAAAGCTGAAGTGTTCATTGACAGGTAGGACATTGCAATGTATGATTTTATATACTATACTTAGATCGGACCGAAGGCGGCCTAGTTCTAGGTTTTCTAGGTCTAGAATTTCAAGTCTGGTGGCATAAGGTCTTCTGCAACGAGTAGAGGAGTGGAGAACTCTTCTTGTGAAATATTTCTGGACTTTCTCAACTGTGTCAATATCAGATACGTAATGCGGGTTCCAGACTGATGAGCTGTATTCAAGTATTGGTCTAGCAAATGTTTTGTATGCCGTAGTTAGTAGTGTGATATTACCTGAGAAAAAGCTATGCAGGATTAGGTTAACAACTCTTAATGCCTTTTTGGCTATGTAGTTACAGTGGGCTCTAGCACTTAGATCATTAGAGATGAGTACTCCAAGGTCCTTGACAGAGTTTGGATCATCAACAAGGTCTTGTCAAAAAAACCAAACAAACAAGGTTTTGCCTCCAGTAGAAGAGCCAGTTCACACCTCCGTGTTCTTGAAAGTCTTCATAGCTTGACTTGAACCATGTGCCTTCTTGCATTCTGTAGTGAAGCTAACATGGTCCCCATGTGCGTGAAGCTCCAAAGGCCAGGTGCACATCAGTCTTAAGCTATGGTCCCTAAAGAGGTCTTTTCTCCTGCAGAAAGGCCAGTTCACACCTCCATGTTCTCGAAGGCCTTCAGGATCTGATCGGGGACTATCTCCCTTCTTCTTCTTCTTCTTGTATTCTGCAGCGAAGCCGTCTGGGAGAACATGGCCCGCATGTGCATGAAGACCCAGAGGCTGGATGTTGCCAAAGTCTGCCTGGGGAACATGGGCCATGCGCGGGGAGCCAAGGCGTTGCGGGATGCTGAACAAGAGCCAGAAAAGGAAGCCCGGGTGGCCATGCTAGCGGCTCAGTTGGGCATGCTGGTGAGTGGAAAGACTTTCCTCCCATTGTTTCTTTACTTGATTGGTCGACTGATTTTATCTGCCGTCCGTTTCACTATCCAAAGTGTCTCCAGGCAAGCTTGCCATACATGTAGTCCTCAACTTACAGCCCTTCATTTAGGGACTGAAGTTGCAGCAGCACTGAAAAAAGAGACGTATAGCCGTTTTTCAAACTTATGACTGTTGACCATCTTATGACCATCTCAATCAAAATTTGGACACTTGACCACTAAAATAAAAAGGTTGGCTTTTACATCCAGTTGCTTCGTTACCATTTGAAGTTTTACGAGGACACTGAAAAAACAAAAAGAGGCTTATGGAGGTTTTTCACACTTACTATGGTGGCAGGCTCTCAATTTAAGAGATTTAATAAATAATCAAGAGTTGGAAGGGACCTTATAGGTCATCTAGTCCAACCCGCTGCCAAAGCGAGAGACTCTACACCAGAGGTCGCCAACCTTTTGGACCTCAGGGACCACCAAACTCACAATTTTAAATCCCAGGAACCACTAACTGGTTCTGTGGACGTGGCCTAATTTGTGGGTGTGGCTTGGTGGTCATGTGACTGGTTGGGCATGGCTTGTATGTAAATATTATAAATATTTGTATAAATATTGAACTTTTTATAAAAAAAGAGCAACTTTTACCCAAAATCAGGCAAAGCAGGCAGGCAGATTGAGTTGCTGACAGAATCATTCAGTGATCTAGCTATCTGCCATCAGCTAGCTCAGTCTATCAAAATTTGCTGGCCGTGAGTCTGCACTGAATAATAGAAACTTGAGTCCTAAGGGAGGTTCGGCTGTGCTTAAAAGCAGAGCCGAAGATCTAAAGACTAGCTAGAAAGCAAGAAATCCAATTCCTAGCTAATCTAAATCTCTCAGCACAGCAGAACAGCTGATGGTCGGAAAAATAGCAATTTAGCAGGCAAGTTTGTCGGGTAAGGAGTGAATGGGCAGGAAGGGTTCCCATGGGCAATGTGGGTGGGCGCAGCCTTGTGTTTCTGCGCAGCCTGGATTAATTGCTTTGGGGGAGGTCTTTCTCTGCAGCCCACCAAAATTTTCTCACGGCCCACCAGTTGGCGACCACTGCCCTACACCATTTCTGACAAATGGCAGTCCAATCTCTTCTTGAGGGTCTCAAGTGATGGCGCTCCCACAACCTCTGAGGGCAAGTTGTTCCATGGGTTGATTGTTCTCACTGTCAGAAAGTTTCTCCTTATTTCCAGGTTAAATCTCTCCTTGTTCAGTTTCCATCCATTATCCCTTGTCTGGCCTTTGGGTGCCTTGAAAAATAGCTTGACCCCCTTCCTCCTCCATGTGGCAGCCCCTCAAATATTGGAAGACTGCTATCCTGTCTCCCCTGGTCCTTCTCTTCCCTAGACTAGCCATGCTCTCTGTGGTCACGTGATTGAAATTCAAACACGGCACTTGGCAAGTGGCTCATATTTATGATGGTTGCAGGGTCCCGGGGGTGGGGTGGGGGGTGGGGTCACGTGATTTCCCTTTTGTGACCTTCTGAGGAGCCAAGTCCATGAGGGAAGCCAGATTCACTTCACAACCGCGTTACTCACTTTTAACAACCGCAGGGATTCACTTAGCAGCTGTGGCAAGATAGGTCGTAAAATGGGGGCCAAATGCCCTTCCACTCAGCTGCAGAAATTAACCCATTAACGGAATTGGAAGGGAACTTGGAGGTCATCTAGTCCAACCCCCCCCCCATGCAAGCAGGAGACCCTACACCATTTCTGACAAACGGCAGTCCAATCTCTTCTTAAATGTTGGGCTCAATTGCAGTTGTGAGTCAGGGACCACCCGGGTTGTTTTTTTTTCCTGCCAATATAAATATAAATAAATATTAAAGATATTTCACCCTGCGTTCAGTGGCTTTTATTCTCAGTCTGATTATTATCCCTGTACACTTTTTACAAGCCAAGATCCAAAGCCTTTCCTTCAGCGTCAGACATCCAAAGTCCCATTCAAGGGCGACTGTGTTTCCAAGCCCCCAATTCCGCCACCCCCACCCCGCTAGCAAATGGCTTCCGAGATAGCAGGGGCTTTAATTCAGTAGGTTTTTTTTTTTAAGTGTTTATTATATGTTGGTCTTGAGTTAGTTGATGAAGGTAATAATGTGTAAGGTAAAATAAAACAGGTGGTAAGCCGAAAATGGAGATAAATAAGGGGATAAAGAATTGGAAATATACGCGAGGAAATGATTTTGATATTGAATTAATGAACTGAACTATGAAGTGGAAATTTATTTGAAGATTAGTGGAGTGGATAATAACTTGATGTGATATTAAGTAAGAAAGTTGAAAACGTAAGGATGGTTATGTATAAATGTTGTAATCTGGAATCACATTGCTCACGTGAAGACGTGTAAAAAGTAAAAATGAAAAAAAATGTTATAAAAAAGAAAAGGAAAAGGAAAAGCCAGAGCTGGCCATGTGGACCATCCCCTTGTTCTTGAAGTGACCTGCAGGTTGGATGCCTTAGCGCTTCCCCCCGCTTGCTTTTATTTAAACATCCTGTTACAGTCATAATGATTCTATTTTGGGCGTGTAAGGCTCACTCGGCTCCTCAGATTCCTCCTGTAATTAACTCCCTGTAAAGTGTCAGAATGCAGAGCCTGAAAGAGGGCCTTTATTCCTCTGTCCTTCAAGGAGACTATTTGAAGAGAATACCTTTATTCTCATTGCGTCCCATGAACGCAATGAAATTCGAAAGCTGCTCCAGCACAGCGCCCCAAACACCACATCGCAATCATACTACAGAGCAACGGGGTCTCCAACCTTGGCAACTTTAAGCCTGGCGGACTTCAACTCCCAGAATTCCGCAGCCAGCTCGGTGGCTTTGCTGGCTGGGGAATTCTGGGAGTTGAACCTCCGCCAGGCTTAAAGTTGCCAAAGTTGGAGACCCCGCTATTTAAAAATGAAAATAATAATAATAATAGGAATAAATCACAAATGCACTGTTTGATTCAAGACAATTACTGCCCTGGAAAAGAAACAGTTTCTCAATCTATTAGTCCTCATTTTAAGACAGCTATAACGCCTCGCTGATGGTAATAGTTTGAAATATGAATGTCCAGGATGAGAATGGTCTTGTGGAGATTTTTGGAGTTCTAGAGAGGAGTCTGGCCTTCGCAGTCTCTTCCAAAGAAGAAAGAGAGCAACCGATGGTTTTTTTTGTGCTGTGTTTATAACTCTCTGGAGCATCTTCTTATCCACCGCAGAGCATCCAGCATACCACACCGTTACACAGTGTGCCAAAATGCTCTTGATGGTAGAACGGTAAAAAGTAACCAGCCACTTCTCACCCAGACCACTTTTTTTCCGCAATCTTGGGGCTCAGGGTTGACATGTCTGGTCCTTGGTGCTCTCTGACCTTAGTTGGTTCCTTGCAGACGTCTCATGACCCAAAGTAGGTAACGGCATCAGTGCCTTGGGACTTGGAACAGTCACTACAGGAACTGTTGTAAGTTGAGGACAAACCCGCACATGTGAACGAGGAATTCACTGATGAAGATGAAGATGATGATGATGCTTGCATTCAAAGCAGCATCCCTCCCTTCGCAGCTTTCTGGTCTCTCTTCCAGGAAGACGCCGAGCAGTTATACAAGCAATGCCAACGATACGACCTCCTGAACAAGTTCTACCAGGCTTCAGACCAGTGGCAGAAAGCCATTGAGATAGCCGAGACCCAGGACCGAGTGCACCTGCGCACAACGTACTACAATTACGCCAAGCACCTGGAAGCCATCGCTGAGCGCAACTTTGCCATCACCTAGTAAGTGTTTGCAGGCTGCCATGTGCCAGAGCTTATCCAGATCCGACTTACGATTCAATCAGACTCATTCTGGAGTAAGGGAGTCCTTGGTGCTCTCTGAGCCCGGTGGCGTTCTTGCAGACGTTTCATCACCCAACTAGGTAACATCATCAGTGCTAGAAGGGGGTGGGGTTTGCAAAGAAGAGGAAGGAGAAGGAGGTTGAGGAAGAGAACTGTGGGGATCCTTGGTGCTCTCTGAGTTTGGTTGCTTCCTTGCAGACGTTTCATTACCCAAACTAGGTAACCTCATCGAAAAATACGATAGATCCTCCAGAATAAATCCCGCTCTGTTATTCACCCCTCTGGTTTGGGATTCAACGGTTGGGTCTCAATCCATCAAATCTAATTTGGGAGACTGAAGCACAAGAAATATGTGGCTCTCTTGGGAATGGAGGGTGAACAGGGACCAGTTGGAAATAGAGGAGGAAGAGGAGAATTGTTGGGGTCCTTGGTGCTTTCTGAGCTAGGTTGTTTCCTTGCAGATGTTTCATTACCCACTAGGGAACACCATCAGTGGCAATAAGGAATGGGGTTGGCTGTCAGTTTAACCGCTAAAGTGCTTGTATGTATGATGAATGCTAGCTGATCGTGTGAGATCTCACAAGTCCAAGGAGGTTGAATTGTAAACAGCTTCCCTTCACTGTAAATACTCTCCATTCATTGTAAATACTCGTCCTGAAACGAAACTAAACAGCTGGGCTTTTTTTTAACCTCCCGTCGTCCTGGCTTTCTGACCCCGTTTTTCTTTCCGCACAGCTATGAGAAGTCTGACACCCATAAGTTTGAAGTGCCTCGCATGCTTTCAGAGGATTTGCAGGCCTTGGAGTCCTACGTCAACAGGATGAAAGATAAGTGAGTGTCAGCCTGGCCAATCCTCTTTGAGAAGCTGACTCTGCTGCTAACGGGGTCATCCTCGACATTACGGCCACCGTTATTGAGCCCAGACTTTCTGTGGATAAGTGAGACCAGCCGTCAAGTGACTTCTGTCCCCTTCTACCACCTTTCTGGCCACCGTTGTTAAGCGGATCGCTGCGATGGTTCAATTTGCACTACGGCAGTTAAGGGAATCCGGCTTTGCTCTCAGAAGGTCGACGAAGGGGATTATGTGGTCCTTGGGCCACTGCAGCCATAAATATCACCCGATTGCTGAGCGTCCAAGTTTTTGGTGACCATGGGGATGCTGCAATGGTTGTTAAGTGTGAAAAACTGGGGGGGGGGGGGCAAAGTCCTCTTTTTCCATGTAACTTTGGTCACTAAATGAACATCTGTAAGTCAAGGATTTCCTGGGTTTGCCTGGAGGTTGAGCTAGAACTGCTAAACCCGTGTCTTTCCTCCCCAAATGCCAGATTTGCTCTCTATGAATAGCTCAACACTTTGCGGAGAGGTCATCCATCTGGATTCTGATTGATTGATCGATCGATTGATATCCACCCTCTCTCCCACCCTTTGTTTTTCCTCCTCCAGAGGTTTATGGAAATGGTGGGCTCAATATCTAGAAGGCCAGGCCGACTTAGAAGCAGCTTTCAAATATTATGAGCTGGCTCAGGATTATTTTTCCATGGTCCGTATCCATTGCTTCCTGGGTAACATCCAGAAGGTAAGTTTGCTTTCTTTTAACAGATTAACAGAGTTTGAAGGCATCTTGTACTGTAGGTCATCTAGTCCAAGCCCCTCTGCCCAAGCAGGAGACCCTACACCCTTTCTGACAGATGGCAGTTCAGTCTCTTCTTGAAAGCCTCCAGGGATGAAGCTCCCACAACTTCTGAAGAAAAGCTGTCCCATTGTTCTCACGGTCAGAAAGTTTCTCCTTATTTCCAGGTTGAATCTCTCCTTGTTCAGTTTCCATCCATTATTCCTTGTCTGGCCTTTGGGTCCTTTGGAGAATAGCTTGATCCCTTGATCCCTGGAAAATAGTCGATCCCATCTACTCTTTCAGAGTCCCAAAAGTGCTTTTTCCAGAGGCAACTGGACTTTCTTGGGTTTTCCTTGAAAACGTTTCGCTTCTCATCCAAGAAGCTTTCTTCAGTTCTGAAGAAGCTTCTTGGATGAGAGGTGAAATGTCTTCAAGGGGGAAAAAACCAAGAAAGTCCAGTTTATTTAAAAAAAGAAAAAGAAATTAAAACAAAAACAAAAAACAACAACAACAAAAAAGCACTTTTGGGACAGCTATGACCTGGATGACGGAGACTCTCCATAGTTGTTCCCTCAGAGGTGCCAGTGTGTGGTTCCAAGTGGAGAAAGCACTGGCTTTTGTCTCTCTTTTTGCTTCAGGCTGCCGAAATAGCAAACGCAACAGGCAACTGGGCAGCTTCTTATCACGTTGCCCGTCAGTATGACAGCCGCGAGGACATCAAGCAGGCGGTGCACTTCTACACCCGGGCTCAAGCGTTTAATAACGCCATCCGTTTGTGTAAGGTACGGGCAACTTGCAACGTGTTCTGACCTCGGCTTCACAAAATCACGAAGCAGGCTCCTCGTCCCGACAACCCCCCTTTTGATTAGGCTAATGTGAATTCCTCTCCTTCACATCCAGCAAAGTCCCGGCAAACCATCTTTCAAGAGGAATTGCAACCACAGACCTTATCAGGCTTGGAGAGCTGCCAGACTGATAGCTTCCAAGCGCAATGCTGTGCGAGAAATACTTGGCAAGGAGTCTCTGAGAGTCACAAACAAATCTTCACACTCATTAAAGGAACTAATTGTCTCCTGCAAACACCACCACTCTTTCGTTCCTCTTTATTTCGTATGGGAGAGGCCATTCACCAGCCACCTGAGCCTTTACTCCCAAGTTGACACTTGTTCCTTAAGTGTTCCCTTCTTCTGGCAGCTCTGTGCATGCGCATACTGGGAACAGGCTCCAGCTGTTCTTCTGCCTCACTGACGTCCAAATCCGAAAGCAGCTGATAACTGTTGGATGGCCCTGTCCCCATCTCTGCCTCCGACCCAGAGCCCTCGTCAGAGCCTTCCCCAGACTCCAGGACTGCCCCATGTTCCTCCCCAAACTCTCCAAGTCTGCCACCAGCTCCACTGCCTCTGGCGGCCCGCAACACAATGATCCCCGAGCTGCCGAGGTTACTATTGTAGACTTTCTGAGTTGTGCTGGGAGTAGCGACTTAGCAATCTCCATCAAAAGGTGAGAGGTTTCCACCCGCCGGATGAGGCTGAAGACCCTTCTGAGCCCATAGCCCAGCAGAGCAGATGTCCTGAGAAGACGCCACCAGGACCAAACACAACAGCTGGGCTGGTGGCCACAGGATCGTGTTCCTTTTGTCAAATTTTGACAAATTACAGCCCCGAGTTCTGCCAGGGTGACGAGGTGTCTAGAAAAGGGACGGGACCTTTTATCACCTGACTCTCAAATTACAGTCGGTCCTCACTTAGCAACGAGCTTCTTAAGCAACTGTTAGGACAGTGATGAAAGAGTGACATTCCTCCCATGTAGGACCTTTGCAGGTCTGTAAAGCAAAGGAAAGCTGAAGTAAGATCGTCAGCACAGTTGCAGTTTTAGAAGAAAAACACTGGAAAGAGCCTTTTAACCATGGAAAAACTGAAAGTAGATTTGTTTGTTTGCTTAAAACCAGGAAAACCAGCTGGACGACCAGTTAATGAACCTGGCTCTTCTCAGTTCCCCAGAAGATATGATAGAGGCTGCCCGCTACTATGAAGGAAGAGGAGAACAAATGGACCAAGCCGTGACGCTCTACCACAAGGTATTCCTTCACCCCCGGGTGGATGCAGAGTATAGAATATAAGAGAGTTGGAAGGGACCTTGGAGGTCTTCTAGTCCAACCCCCCCTTGCTTGAGCAGGAGACCCTATACCATTTCAGACAAATAGCTGTCCAATCTCTTCTTAAAAACCTCCAGTGTTGGAGCTTCCGCAACTTGTGGAGGCAAGCCATTCCACTAAATAACTGTTCCAACCATCAGGAAATTTATTCTTATTTCTAGGTTGCTTCTCTCCATGATTAGCTTCCACCCATGGCTTCTTGTTCTGCCTTCAGGTGCTTTGAAGGATAGGTTGACCCCCCTGTTCTCTGCAACAGCCCTCAACTATTGGAAGGCTCTTACCATGTCAACGCAAGTCCTTCTCTTAGTTAGACAGGACGCATCCAATTCCAGCAACCGTTAATCATCGGGTTTAGCCTCCAGTCCCTTAATGGTCCTTGTTGCTCTTCTCAGCATTCTTTTCTAGAATCTCAACATCTTCTTTTTTTTTTTTTTTGGCTCTCATGGTGACCAGAACTGGACATAGCAGTGATTGAAGCTAAAACAAATCCCGCATCGCCATGAAGAAACTTTCTCGAGGAAGATAAGAGGCTGCTAGAAACTCAAAATCTCTCTCTCTCTCTCTTTTTTTTTTGGCTTGACAGGCTGGGCACTTGTCCAAGGCTCTGGAGCTGGCCTTCGCCACCGAGCAATTTGCAGCCTTGCAACTGGTTGCAGAAGATCTGGATGAGAAGTCTGACCCAACCCTCCTGGCTCGCTGCTCCGATTTCTTCATCAAGCATTCTCAGTATGAGAAGGCCGTGAAGCTGCTGCTAGCTGCCAAAAAGGTAATGTAGATAGATGGATGGATAGATGGATGGATAGATGGATGGATAGATATAGATTAGATATACATGAGAGAGAGAGAGAGAGAGAGAGAGAGAGAGAGAGAGAGAGATGGATAGACAGATGGATAGATAAGATAGATGGATAGATAGAGAGAGAGAGAGAGAGAGAGAGAGAGATATTAGAGATATTTTAGATAGAGATATTAGAGATATTAGATATAGACAGATATAGATATAGATAGATGAGATAGATATAATAAGAGATATAGATAGGTATAGATATATAGATAGAGATATAATTATTAGATAGAGATAGATAGAGATATGATAGAGATATAGATAGGTATAGATATATAGATATAGATAGATATGGAAACATATGTCTGAAATTCAAAGTCTAAAGTCAACCAAGAATGGGGTTTCTGGTTTTTTTTTTACACCTTGTTTCTTTCGGTCTTCTGGTCCCTTTCCTATGCCAGTTTTGTTACTTCATGCCAAAAATCCTACACCGATTAAAGATGCGGAGTCTTCTTTCAGTCATGTCTCAACCTGCAAGGTGGTGCTAGAAATCGCCAACTTTTCAGCGGTGGCTTACACCAAATAAGCTTGCCATTGAAGTTGGTGAGCATATTAAGGTGTCCTTCTCTTGCTGGAGGTCTTACCAAGCTGGGTGTGAAGCGCCCGGGACATCAGGGGATTCAGGCAGTTCAAATGTATATAAATTTATTACAAGCTTAGGTTCTCTACAACAGCCGGTCATCAGGCAGATCATATTAGTGGTCTGTGGGATTTAAAATTATGAGTGAATGGTCCCCGAGGTACGAAAGGTTGGTGACCCCTGCTCTACAAGAAGCTGACCAACTAGCGGTCAAGGGAAATGAGTGGGATATAAGAAAGGCATTCAAGGTGGGCTGGACTCGGAACTTTTGCGGGCGCTCAGGGATTCGTGACTGATGACGTGTTTGACTCCTCCTTCAGGCTCAGCCTGGTCATGTCCTACATGGCGTAACTTGATTCTCTCCTCCTACCAGATGTTTTAGCTGAGTTGGCTCTTACCACCCTTCTCTCTGTGTCCCAGTACCAGGATGCCCTGCAGCTTTGCCTGATGCAGAACCTGACCATCACTGAAGAGATGGCGGAGAAGATGACCATTTCAAAGGACTCCAAGGAACTCTCAGAGGATTCCCGGCGGGAGCTCCTGGAGCAGATCGCCGACTGCTGCATGAGGCAGGGCAATTACCACATGGCCACCAAGAAATATACCCAAGCAGGAAACAAGCTGAAGGTAAGAAGGTGGGAGAAAGGAGACCCTCAGCTCCTTTAACAGTCCTCGACCTACGACCACAATTGAGCTGTCTGCAGGATATCGATATATGGGTATTCAATTGTTAGACCCAGTTCAACTGTCATGACAGAACATGACCTAAAGAAGCCCCTGCTTGGAGTCTGTATTGGATAGATGTTGTCATCAGAATAACAGAGTAAGAAGGGACGTTAGAGGTCTTCTAGTCTAGTGATCACCAACCAGCGGGACGGAAAATTTTGGTGTGCGCAATGTCCCCCCCCAAAAAAACAATTAATCCTTGAACACAAGGCTGCGCCGCCCACACGCCCCACCTAACCTCTGGCGCCCCCACCCTTTGGCCGAGTGCAAACCTTACCTTGAGTAGAGCCACGCGAGCTGGAACTGGAAGGTAAGACCAATGGCGGGGAAGGGAAATCCGCCCCGGGGTGGCTTGCTGACATTGGTGGGAAAGTCGGTCCCATATTCCAGAGCTGCTGGAGTCACAGGAGTGGCCCTTTGGTCATCCCGGAGCAGCTCCTCCAGTCCATGGGAGGCCGGTGCACCCAGGTGGAGGAGTAGCTACTCCAGGATGACTGAAGGGCCAGTCCTGTGACTGCTGCAGCTCTGGAATATGGGTCCAACTTTCTCAACAAACGTCAGCAAGCCACCATCAGTCAAAATGCATATTAGCGGTCCGCGGGATTTAAAATTATGAGTTTGGTGGTCCCTGAGGTCCAAAAGGTTGGTGGCCCCTGTTCTAGTCCAACCTCTGCTCAAACAGGAGACCCCATACCATTTCAATTGGCTGTCCAATCTCTTCTTAAAACCTCCAGTGATGGAGAGCCCCCAACTTCTGAAGGCGAGCCGTTCCACTCATTAGTCGTTCATACTCAAGCTATATCGTGTTTGATTTTGACTTTTTGAACAGTATCAGAGCCATATGGGCTCTTTAATAAACTTTGCTTTAAACGAAGTGCTTTATAGGGGTTGAAAGATGTAGCATCTTATAAACGTAACTGAAACACTGAGTATCTCTTTAGGTCTTTGCATCCTACCTTCTTGCTCGCGCTTCCTGAAAAACAAGCGGCCTCAATTCTAACCCCCTTATACTGGTCTGTGACCGTAATGAAGATTGGATTTGATGCCCCTCTACCCCTTTCGTTGTGTAGGCCATGAGGGCTCTGCTGAAATCCGGCGATACCGAAAAGATTGTGTTCTTTGCTGGCGTCTCGAGACAAAGGGAGATTTACATCATGGCTGCCAATTATCTGCAAACTCTGGACTGTCGCAAAGATCCAGAGATCATGAAGAACATCATCAGCTTCTACACCAAAGGAAGGGCTCTGGACCTCTTGGCTGGCTTTTATGACGCATGTGCTCAGGTGGGTGAGATCCTACCTCAGATCCTCCATGCCAACCATCCCAACTTGGGTCAGTTAGGGAAGAAAGACTCCTGGCCCACGATTAGCCAAAAGGATGCTTTACTAAAGCCATGGTGGTTACCAAAGAGGCAAAGCTGGATCTGAGATTTTCGCGCGCAAAAGATATAGTTAACTTTCCCTTGTTCTGGGCCAAACCCCAGCTTATCAGTCATTGTCCAATCAGGTGTTAACAAAATATTTAGGAAATGGTCCATCTTCACGCTTGCTTGCTGGCTCTGTATTCTTTTGGTGTGACTGCCATGCCCCTGTCAGGATCTGATTCAGAGGCTGAGCAGCTGACAGGGAGTGGGAGTGTGGCTCCATTGGCTGTGGAGGAAACTGGGGAAGGGCAAAGTCCGGCTGGGCCGAGCAGGGGAGAGGTAGAGCAAGGGAGAGGGAATTCGGAAGAAGACCCAGGCCCACCCCCTCTTCATCCTAGGGCACCCAGGGAGGAACGGAGGAGAGAGCAACGTGGGTTGCATGGCTTATGGGGAAGGAAAGGGCCCTGATTCCCTTCATTAACTGCAGCTGGGAACACAATGTTTAAAAAGGGAGTTTGTGTTCCAAAGCATGAATGAATAAAAGTATAGTCAAATGATACCAACGTATTTAATATTGGATTGAAAATATGAGATCATATACAATGTAATTGTAATTAAAGACTACGAAATGGAAGCACAAAACAATTTGTAAACCAACCGGCACACTGTATGGAAGATATATGGAAGATGGCCTCATGTTTTTATGTTTTGTTTGTTTATGTTTGTTTTAAAAACCAATAAAAATTTTATTAAAAAAGGGGGGGGGGAGGAGTTTGCGCACAGCCACTTGTTGGAAGCAAATCGTAGAGTTTCCTTTGTTTGTCAAGGCTTCTCTGGGTTCCTGGCGTCTTCCCAACTGTTGTGTGTTTTGCTGCGCTTTCAAGTCTGCAATTCCTTCTCCTGCCCTGTCAAGTTAATTCCTTCAGCTTGGTTTGTGTGGATTTTTAGTTACAGTTTGTATGTACTTTGTTTTTGGACTGAATTTCCTCCACTCAAAGGCTGTTCTGGGAGAGTTTTTTTTCTTCAACGGAAGGTAACCTGGACATTGAGGGCCAAGTTGGAGGTACTAAAGGGACTCTTCTTAATTATGTGACTGTGTTGTCTTTGTGCCACGCCCCTTTGGATCATCGTAATGACCTTTAGGTGGCTGGTGCTTCCCATGGGACAGTGCTGCTTCGTTTTAATTCCTCTTGAGTTCTCTCCCTACATTCTCTCCCCCTCCACATTGCTCCCTCCACCCCCGCCCCCATTACTGATGTCAGGCTGCCAGCTTGCGACGCTTCGCTTAGCAGAACGGCAACCGGTCCCCAAGAGAAGCAGAAGAAGCAACCGCTCCTCTTTCCTTCCTTGCAGGTGGAGGTGGATGAATTCCAGAACTACGAGAAGGCCCTGGGAGCCCTGACCGAGGCGTACAAGTGCATGTCCAAGGCAAAGACGCGGAGCCCAGTTGACCAGGAGAACAAGCTGGCGCACTTGCAGAGCAAGATGACCCTGGTGAAGAGGTTTATTCAAGCCCGGAGGTGAGGAGGAGGAGCCCCCTGAGTTCTTTACAGCAACGTTTCCTCAACCGTGGCATCTTTAAGATGGGTGGACTTCGACTCCCAGAATCCCCCAGCCCCCAACGCTGCTTTATAGTACAGGGAGTCCTCAGCTGAAGGTCACAATCTTAAAAATCTCCAATGATGGAGCAACCCCACAACTTCTGGAGGGCAAGTTGTTCCACTGGTTAATTGTTCTCACTGCCAGGAAATTTCTCCTTAGTTCTAGGTTGCTTCTCTCCTTGATTAGTTTCCACCCGTTGCTTCTCATCCTGTCCTCAGGTGCTTTGGAGAATAGCTTGACTCTCTCTTCTTTGGGGCAACCCCTGAGAGACTGGAAGACTGCTATCATGTCACCCCTGGTCCTTCCTTTCATTAAACTAGACATACCCAATTCCAGCAAACATTCTTTTGTATGTTTTAGCCTCCAATCCCCCAATCCTCTTTGTTCCTGCTATGTGTTTTTTTCCCCCTCTCAGGCTTTACTCCGAGGATCCCAAAGAGGCCATCAGGCAGTGCGAACTGCTCCTGGGAGAACCGGATCTGGACACCACCATCCGCCTGGGGGACGTTCTGGGATTCCTGGTGGAGCATCATTTGCAGATGCAAGAATTCCAGATGGTGAGCATCTCCAGGGCCCATAAGCCACTTCAATGATTCTTATTCAGCAGCGCCCACAGCAGAGGTGGCATTCAGCCGGTTCTGACCAGTTCTGGAGAACCGGTGGCGGAAGTTTTAAGTAGTTTGGAGAACCAGTAAATCCCACCTCTGACTGGCCCCGCCAACCCCATCTCTTCTCTGCCTCCCATTGAGTCCCAGCTGATTGGCTGGGTCTCCTTGGGTTGCCCTGCACAGGAGAATGGAGCTGGAAAGCAGGTTAAGTGGGGTGGGGAGGGAAGGGGGATTTTGCGGTATCCTTCCCCTGCCACGCCCACCAAGCCACACCCACAGAACCAGTAGTTAAAAAAAAAATTGAATCCCACCACTGAACCACAGCCCTGTTCGTTGCTATGGAACTGTACGGCTGCAGATGCTGGCGGGAGGATAATTAAATGCTTCTCTATGTTAAAAAATGTAAACATTCCTAGATTATTCTTCATTTTCCTGTTTATGCCTGGCGTTGGTTTGGACAGTACGTTTTAGTGATTCGCCTGAAATTTTGAGTGCTCGGAAAGTATATGCCGTTTTTATGTTATAGGATGTGTGGCAAAATAACTGCCAGAAAGTTGTACTGTGTCCAATTGTTTTAATGTTTATTCAATCATTTTTTTTAAAAAAAAGTATATACTGCTATTATAGGTAGCCCTTGAATTAGGACCATAATTGACCCATCGTTAAGTTGCGGGTGTCATAAAACAGGTAGCCGCCTGATCAGGCCCAATTTTATGACTTTCATGGCAGTCGTTAAGCGAGCCCCCTTGTTTGCTATGGGTCATTTTTTGCTCCATGGTGTAAAGGAAAAATGTCATAAATCGGTGGTGACTATGGGGTGCTGGGAACTCTTAACGTGGACCAGTTGCTGAACACTCAAAATACAGTCAGGTGATTGGAGAGGTGACGGACCAGAGATGGATATTCAGCAGGTTCTGACCAGTTCTGGAGAACCGGTAGCGGAAATTTTGAGTAGTTCGGAGAACCGGCAAATCCCACCTCTGACTGGAGATTTTACAGTATCCTTCCCCTGCCACACCCATCAAGCCACACCCACAGAACCGGTAGTAAAAATTTTGGAATCCCACCACTGTGACGGACACCAGAAGTTTAAATCTGGATCGTAAGTAGCTTTTTTCAGGATCCATTGTAACTTTAGTCACTAAGCAACCTGTACTTCTAATTTCCTCTATGTAAAAGTAGGGAGATTCGAGATACCATGCAAGAGATTCTCCTATTTGCCTTTTGCAGATTTTTTTTAAAAAAAATTCTGAATCCCCACGTCTCTTGTCCATCCTGAATAACTGTCAGTCTTTGGTGACAGGACCTGGGGAGAGGTGTATAAATACAATCAATTCAGGCCTCGCTGTGCTACAGTATTGTGGTACCTCTTCTCCCCCACCTGGATGGACTAGGACAGAGGAAGTCAGAGGAAACAATTATGTAGGGCCATCTGGAGAAGAGATGATTCACACGCTTCCAGCAGGAAGCGTCCGCATGGCCCACTTTCAAACAGGGAAGCCAGAATTACCAGGCCAAAAGGAACTGCTCTTCTCAAACCCCCAGGTGCTCTCTAGCGTTTCAGCGGAGAAGAGACAGCGTTAAAATACGCAGCAGATTCAGCGTACGGCTGTGTGCCTTATTTTGTTGGGAATGAGAGTTGGAAGAAATTGTAGAAAAGACCAGCGCAGCGAGGTCCGCCTCTTTCCCATTCCCATGGCTGTCCTGGATCATGGATTAAGGTTGCACCAAGGCTTGTGTGATTGTTCTTGCGTACGCCTTCATGACAAAGGCCTCTAGGTTGTGGAGAAATTGCTTGATGGAGTTGTGCTAATTGCAAATGAACATGGATGTTTAACTTTAAAAAAAAAAACAACCCCAATTCCACAGGTTGGGTTGGAAACCGATTTATGGATTATTAGCCTGTTGTGTGAAGCCAGGTGATTGCTGATTGCTCTACAAACCATGGCTTAGCTCCACGTCTTCTTTCTGCGAGCTCTGTTGTTGACAAGAGAAATTGGTTCTCTTCTCAGCTTAAACGCACGAGAGGTAGTCCTCCACCTACGACCACATTTGAGCCCTGTGGCTAGGCAAGACAGCCTTTAAGTGAATTTTGCCCCGTTTTAGGACCTTTCTTGCTGCACCTGTTACGCAAATCACTGCAGTTGTTAAGTTAGTAGTAACACAGCTGTGAAAAGAACCTGGCTTCCCTGTTGACTTTGCCCGTCAGAAGGTCACTCGGCAAAGGGGATTGTGTAACCCCGGGACATGGCAACCGTCATAAATAAGAGCCAGTTGCCACGCATCCAAACTTTGATCACGTCACCCTGGGGATGCTGCAGTGTCCTAAGTGTGACCAACAGTCGTAAGTCACTATTTTCAGTGCTGTTGTAACTTCGGTCGCTCAACAAATGATTGTAAACCAAGGACTGCCTGTATGCATTAATCCAGGGGTCTCCAACCTCTGGTCCGTGGACTGGCAGCGAGCCACAGCATGCCAGTAACCGGTCCGTGCAAACAAGCGAAGCCCCCTCCGCGGGATGGAGGCAGCGTGCAAAACCACGCCTCCTCCGGTCCGCAGAAAAAAAACGTTCTCCGTGGAACCGGTCCCTGGTGTCCGAAAGGTTGGGGGCCACTGTATTAATCCAGAGTGCAAAGTAAGTTGGCCGAGGCCTCTCCGGCTTCTTTAAGCTTTCTGGGTTGGCCTCGGATGGTGGCAGAACAGCCTCTGAACACGATCCCTCCTTTTTCAATCAGGCCTACCGGTACCTGGAAGACATGCGGAAGAAAATCCCCTGCGTGAATCTCAACTACTATGTGAACCAGCAGACGGTCGAGGCCGTGCACAGAGGGCTGGGCATCCCCCTTGGCCGAAACGCTGCTCCAGAGAGGCTTCGCCACAACAGCGTGGAGGACAAGGAGATCGAAGAAGTGGCCGACGAGGCCGAGCCCTCCTGAACAGCTCAGCGGGGACTGGTGCGGGGGCAGAGCGCCGTGTTCCGGGCGTGGTTAGGAGAAAGACAAAACGGACTCCGCCTTGCTCTGTTGTAATCCTTGTGATCCAGTCGATCCTTGGAATCTGGGAGGTGTTCGGCATTCCCAAAGCCACAGGTTTTCACCTCCCTTTTTCAAATACTCCCGAGACGGTTCTGAAGAGATCTTCCTATTTGTAATTAAATATTTTAGATACACAACTCGCTTGTGTCTTTTTGTGCGGCCTTAAGTCTGAAGAGCAAGAGGTTGGGGATGGCAGAATAGTAGTACAAACTAGCAGGCGTAAACTAAATTCCAGGCCATCTTAAAAGGCTCCAGTCTGGATCGGCCCACTGGGACCAGAGATTTAGTCGACCGAGCTTTTGCACTCATGCTAAAGCCCATCCTAAGGGAACTTCTCTCTCATCGGAATGTGTGCTTTATGTGTAGTACTTATGTGATGCCTGGTTAGATGTGGCTTCTTATTGGTTGATTGGGGTGTTGATGGCCGGCTATTGGCTGTTGTTTCCTTGGGCTGCCAAGTCCTTGGCTCCTCGGTAAACCGGTATTAAATCAGCATTCCTGTTGACTGTTTTGCAGGCATCAAGTCATTTCCCTGGACATTTTTGTACCTGCTCAGCCAACAATCTGAGTAGCTGCGAAATTGAACGCATGTCCTAAAATTAGGCTTTCCTGTTAAGAAAAGATCCCCTTATACGGTATTTGTCAAAAGGATCCACTTTCTTTGGCCACAAGAACCCTTTGTAGAAAACGGACCCTTTAGGAAAATTGAGCCTGTCCTAGCTCAACACGGCTTTTAATAAAGTTTTTCCACCTTTATTTGGCTTGGGGAAAATACACAGTCCAGCTCACCCTACTTCAACACCCAGAGGATGGGCATCATTCAATTTGTACTTGGAGCAAATGTGGGGGGGGGATTTCCCCCCTCTGGAAAAATGTCCTGCAGTTCTAAAACTTTGCTTTGGACTTTCAGTAAATTGGCCAAGACCATTAAATAACTAGGACCAAATTTACATGTCGGTTAGCCACAACAGGTTGTAAGTGCCACACGGAGCCCAGATCTCTCTCCTTTCCAGCTCCGTGCTCTTTTGTTCCTTTCTCGTAAAGGCCTGGGGACATTTGCAGCCACCTGGCTTTTTAGAGAGTATCTTTAGGAGCAAGCGGTCTTATAACGCCAGAGGAGCCGTTTCAAGCTTTTTTTTCTTCAAGTTTTCCATCAGGAGCAGATTCTGCATCGCTAAATTTCTGCAGTCCCCATCTGGGTCCTTCTCGGCGACATCTATTTAAAAAAAAAAAAGGAAGAGACAGAGAAGAGAAGAGAGAAAAACCGACTTGAGGAAATTCCTGTGAAGCATTAGTCGAACTGTCAAGCGGAGGAACAATAAACGGAAGTGAAGCTGGATACGAAAAGGGTATTCTGAGTTTGAGTGCATTTTATTTAGCAACTTTTATGGCGTTGTGTTCTTCCCCTTACAATCGTTAACTTTCTTGGCAGTGAGATCAAAAAAAAAAATAATTCTATTTTTTACACCACAGATAGTCCTTGACTTACGACCACAAGAGAGCCCAACATTTCCGCTGTTAAGTGGGACATCAGTTAAGTGAGTTCTGTCCCATTTTACGGCCTTTCTTGCCACAGTTGTGAAGTGAATCAAGGCAATGTTAGAAACCCCGTCATTAAGTGAATCCATTGGATTTGCTTGTCAGAAGGTCACAAGAGGTGATCACATGACCCCAGGGACACAGCAATGGTCATAATATGGACTCATTGCCAAGCCTCTGGATTTTGACATGGTCATGGGGACGCTGGAAAGATCGTAAGTGTGAAAAACGGCCACAAGTCACATTTTTCAGTGCCGCTGTAACTTTCAGCGGTCATTAAATGAACATTACAACAAATGAACTGTTGTAAGTCAAGGACTACCTGTATTTTCCCTGGCCACGTGGCTGAGTAAATATTGAGGATGTTCTGGTTCTCATAAACATGATTTTCATCGGAAATATAAGTAACTTCTTATTGTTGGTTCCCCCATTAAATACCTTTTTCTGCAAAATATTAGTCGTTATAAGGGATTTGGGCATCCTTCCAATGAAGACGCATTTATTTATATTTCCTATTTCTTGCTTGCCGTCTCCCTCCGAGATTCTCTTGGAAGACATCCAAGAGGTGAAGGGTGAACTTCTACTCTTGATCTCCCAGAGGTGCCCTTTTTTAAAATGGACACCAAGTCTGCAATAAGAAACTCAACACAGCCTTCCCCAACCTTGGACAGCCAATTGAAATGGGATAGGATCTTCTGTTTGAGCAGGGGGTTGGACTAGAAGACCTCCAAGGTCCCTTCCAACTCCAGTTATTCTGTTATTCTGATTGGCCTCAGCAAAGCTTCTTCAGCTATGAAGAGATATGCACTCCTTTGTATGATGGTGCATAAACAGTCCTTTTGGACATAAATGGTCCAAAATACAAAAAAAAAGAACCAACCCCCACTTATTATACAGCAATGAATCCAATCCTTTTCTTCAGCCCCCGCCCCCAGAGATCAAAATATGGGGAACGGAGTTCCCACGGCCCCTTCCCCACAATTGTAACGGTTGAAAACTAGGAGAGTTTTCTGCAACTTTGAGGGAGGAAGCACAGGGGAAATTTAACAGTGTAATCCCCAAAACTTTAAACAAATACAACCACAACAAACCCCCCTTTTCAGGTTAAACTCTTAGTTCAGCCCTTGCCTATGAGATGTCCTCCCCACTTCACTTCATCGCTACAAGAGGATGATGGCCTGCCCTCTCTCTCAAAGTTGGGTTACAGGCCGTATCTAAGGCAGCCAAAGCTTGCCCCCCAAATGGGTGCTTTGAATGCTATGCAGAAAACCTAAGAGAAATCAAAATGACCGACGTCTATGGAGATTCTCAAGCCATCCAGTTCATGGTTGCCCCGGAGGTGCTTTTTTGCAAGAGGCAACTGGACTTTTCTGGTCTTTCTTCGAAGACGGTTTCGCTTCTCCAAAAAACATCAGCGCAGCTCCAACTTCTCCATGAAATTCAGAGCGGAAGAAGCTGCGTGGATGAGAAGCGAAACGTCTTCCAAGAAAAACCATTGGTGCCTTTCTACTCTTCACCCAACAAGGATGCAAAAGCCGCCATGAAACACATCTTAATCTGCTTGAGTTCTGGACCGAGACAGCTGTTGGTAGGTGGTTTGGAGGGCGCGGGGAGAGCAACTCTGTGTGTGTGTGTGTGTGTGTGTGTGTGTGTGTGTGTGCAGCCTGGCATCTTTGTTCCTGATCCGCTTGCGACGTGGAAAACCAGGATATGAGACCAGCAAAGTCCCCAAAAGCGTGAGGATATCCTGTGCGCCTAAGTCGAGCACTCGACTCCAGCACCAGGTCAAGCTGGGTACATGACTCACTCCCACAGCCCCCGCGCTCTCTCTTGCTAAAGCGGCAGGAGACTTTGAGAAACCGGAGCTAAGGGCGCAGGAAAGGCCATCATCCACAAGTGCTCCCAAATTACGCCAAACTGCTAAACAAATCAAAAACGATTGGGGTTTTCTTTCAATGCTAGGGACCTCAACCCAAGGGGCAAATTCGCTCTGCTCTATTTTCCTGCCTCTTCTGCCCGCTGTCAACCCTGAAGTCGGCTGAACGGTGGCCATTTTCCTTTTTTTATAGCTTCCCTCTAGGGAGGTGTCTCTTCTCACTGCTTCAGGGCTGACACAGGGCTGGAGCTAAAGGGACAGGGAGGCGGGGTGTAGAGATAGCTGGGGTGCTGTAGCCAAAATAAAACTATTTCCCCTGGGAATCAAGGACGTTGGTGCAGGTGTTCGAGAGGCGGAGACTGAGGTCACCTAGCAACTGGACGACATGGTGATTGGACCGTGTGACTGGAGACTCCGGGGGGGGGGGGGGGGAGTGACAAAGTTTAACTTTCAACCGGGTGCAAAACTGGCGGGAACTTAGAGCTGGTTTTTCACCAAGAATGTGCCATTTTGATATGTCCCAATAAAAACGTTCTGTGAGGAATTTGCCTGCCTCGGAGTCCTTATTGAATGGGATGTACCTTGACATCCGCTTCTCTTGTTAGCCCGGAAGTTCCTGTGAGAAATTTACTTTTATTTTTATTTTTTTTACACGTCAGCGTTCAACAGTTGTAGCATTGTTCTACGGTACCCCGCCGACAAGCAAAAATGTTCATCTTCCATTTTGGCTGTACAACAGAATGACAGAGTTGGAAGGGACCCTTGGAGGTCATCTAGTCCAGGGGTCCCCAACTCCCAGGCAGCAGACCAACACTGGTCCATAGCCCCCACCCCCAGGAACTGGGCCATGCAAGCGAGGTCGTGCCACTCCTGTCTCAGAAAAAAAAACGCTCTCAACCAGTCCCTGGCCCCCAAAAGATTGGGGACCGTTGTTCTAGCCCACGCCCCCTATTCATGCAGGTGTCAGGGTTCCAGGTAACAGACCCAACACCATCCAACCTTTGAGGCCCAGGTGTTCCTCCAAGTACAGGTTTATTGGCATATCTGGTGAAAAGCTGAGTCTGAAATCACACCCTGGTCAGCACTTCTTTCCTCTCCTTCCCATCGGGCAGGAGATATAGAAGCACAGCCAGCCGAACAAATAGGCTGAAAAATAGCTTTTATCCATGGACTGACAGACTTCTGAACGCAACATAAAACACCACAATTAGGTTTAATATGATAGACTTGCAGGGCCAGCGCAACAAGCAACACGTTCATACCAGTGTAATATAATATAATGTTACATACATACAGATATAGGGGAAAGTGTGTTAGTTATTACTTATTTGGGTTTAGGGATTCTATTTCTTTCATTTATTGAGTTATTCAGGTGTATTTTGTGGGGGGGGGAGGTTGTGGGGGGGGCTGCACCAAGGGAGGCTCATTTCAGTGTCATTGTACACGTTTGTGCATTGACAATAAACGTTTGATTTGATTTGAGGTCCCACGGTTTTCCCCACCCGAATTAAAAGTCAAAAGTTCTTTCCCCCCGGTCCACGTGTCCATCACACAGTCCAATCTGGTCACAGCCTCAACCCCAGTTGGTTCCAGTCCACGCCTTCCCAGCGCCTGGTGAAATTGTCCTTGGTTCCCGGGAGAAAGAATTTTATTTGGGTGACAAGTCCCCGGCTCTCTCTATTCCCACCTGGTTCCCACAGCTCCTGCTGGGGCACCCCTGAAGAGGCTCCCAAATGGCTGACAGCAGGAGGCCCTATTTATGAATCTTACACTCCCCGCAGGACAAAACTCTTCCACCCGGAGCATCGAACACCCCGTGTTTTTTTTGCCCAGACTCCTGACTGGCTCAAAATGTAACTCTCGTTCCTTTCGGTTCCGATGTTCAGTTGAAGACAGTTAAGGGGTTCCCCCAACTTGGCAACTTTTAAGACTTGTGGACTTCAACTCCCGGAAGTCTCCAGCCAGCTATGCTTCTGGGAGTTGAAGTCCACGAGATGCCAAGTTTGGAGACCTCTGAGATTGCTGACTCGGCGAGGTCGGCCCAGAGGAGGAGGAAAGCTGCTTTCTCCGTCGTGTCATGGGAAAGGAGGATTCTTGGTGGCCTCTTCCCTTTTAAGGGCACAGGACATGGGCTCCCGAGGCAGGGATCAAAGGAACGGCTTTGTCAAACGTTACTTCCTCTCCGTTCCCCCCCCCCCCCCCGTGGGAAGCCAGCTTGCTTCCTGCCGATTCCTGGCATCTCACCCTGCTTCAGGAGTGAGAGGTGCCTCCAGGCCCCATGCTTGGTGACCTTCGGGCCACGCGGAAGATCCCGTCGTTCATTCCCTCCCGGAGCTTGAGCGCCAGGAGAAACCAGCCTAGTTGGAGGATGTGCCAAACTCGCTATCCATTCTGAGGAAACGGGCTTCTGCCCAGCATCAAACCACACACACACACACACCAGCTATGGGGGTTCAGGAAATCGCAACCGTGTTTATTGTAAAGGTGGCCCAATTTGGGGTCAAAATGGCTCCTCTTGCAAGGACCGACGGCTGGTGCAAACAGGCCTCGGCTGTGCTCCGTAGGAGAAGCTATTTTGCATCTCCGTGAGATCAGAGCCAGTAATGGGATTCCAAATTTTTTCCTACCGGTTCCATGGGTGTGGTGTGGCTTGGTGGGCGTGGCAGGGGGAAGGATATACTGCAAAATCCCCATTCCCTCCCCACCCCCCTAACCTGCTTTCCAGCTCTGTTCTCCTGCGCAGGGCAACCAAAGAAGATCCAGCCGATCAGCTGGGACTCGGGAGGCAGAGAAGAGATGGGGGTGAGGCCAGTCAGAGGTGGGATTTGCCGGTTTTACGAATTCCTCAAAATTTCCGCTACTGGTTCTTCAGAACCGGTCCAGACCGGCTGAATACCACCTCTGATCAGAGCCACTGCAGGGAGATCTTCTCCACTACATACAGATAGTCCTCGACCAATTGGTGGCCGTTCCAAGTTACAATGGAACGGGGAAAAAAGGAACTTATGGCCGTTTTTTCCACACTTACGACCGTTGCAGGTCAAGTGAGTTACATTCGGACGTTTGGCAGCCGATTCACATTTATGATGCTTGCCGTGTCATGGGATCCCCTCTTGCGACCTCCTGACAAGTGAAGTCCGCGGGGAAAGCCAGATTCGTTTAACAACCGCAGAGATTCGCTTAACAACGGTGGCGAGGAAAGTCGTAAAACGGGCAAGGCTTGCCTAATGACGATCTCACTTAGCCACAGAAACATTGGGGGGGGAGGGGGTCCGTTGCGGTCATAAGTCGAAGACTACCTGTATTATGGCCTCAGAACTCCTGGACCAGCCAAGCTGGTTGAATCTACTGACCTTCTGGCAGGTGGCAGAGTTTCTAATTCTGGCAAAAATGTTCCTTTCCCAGATAGATCTCCTTCCTGTCTCGGGGTTTAATTGCTAACTCTCTTTTTGCTGCCTCCAGCTCCCTTTTCAACGGCAGCTCCTTTCAGCCTTGTTTAAGAAAAAGGTTTAGCTGAGATACTTTTTAAGAAGTGCATTCAAATTGCAGCGTTTCAACCTTAGTTGTGTCTGCCTTTGCACACACAACTGCTTTGGTTGGGCTTAGCAAGGCCATTGATCACACTGATTTCTCCGCCCGTAGCAGTTGTCTCAGGTTGGCACTGAAAATGCGCTGCGCCTAGCTAAAGCTTCAACGGAGATAACAAAACGTTTGTAACCTTCTCCTTTCCAATGGCCCCGTTTCCCCAGCTTCTTCTCACCTGCCAGCCAGGCTTGAGTCTCTAGAATTTCCTCCGTCATGTCATCCAGAAGGTACTCAGCAGGTACACTGAGGAGTATGGAGGAGACTGAAGACAGGAGGCCATGCCGTACGTATCTGCAGAAGGATGAATGTATGCAGGAATAGCAAGAGCCCTTAGACTTATATACCACTTCACAGTGCTTTTACAGCCCTCTCTAAGCGGTTTACAGAGTCAGCCTGTTTCCCCCAGCAATCTGGGTCCTCATTTTACCCACCTCGGAAGGAGGGAAGGCTGAGTCAACCTTGAGCCTGGTGAGAATCGAACTGCCAAATTGCAGGCAGACGTCAGGCAGCAGAGGCATCCTGCAGTACTGCACTCTCACCACTACGCCACTGTGTCTCAAAGAACAGGCCATATTATTTTGCTACTGAGAATACCAGCCCAGTGCCTGAATGTCTATTTTGCATTCTAAAGAACCCCGGCTTTGTACGTCTGGATCGAAATCCCAATTTTTTTTTAAACTGGTCTTATAGAGTAGGAAATATTACAACGCCCACAAGTTACAATAAAGCACCTTTCCTAAGGGATGCACCCTTGTGAAAAATTCAGAACAAAAAAGGGAACAGAGATCCCCCCAAAAAACCCTACTCTACGTTCTCTTGACTTCTATGGATGGAAACTAATCAAGGAGAGAACCAACCTAGAACAAAGGAGTAATTTGCCGAGAGTGAGAACTATCTGTGGAATGAGTTGCCATCAGAAGCTGTGGGCACTCCATCATAGGAGGCTTTTAACAAGAGATTGGACAGCTATTCATCTTGAATAGTATAGAGTTTCCTGCATGGGGTTGGACTAGAAAACCTCCAAGGCCCCCTGCACAATACTGTTATTTTGTTATTTTGACTTTTGTAAAAACTAGAGGAAGGCAGTAACGACTTCAAATTTTTCCCTTGGCTTCAGGCTTTCCACTCTCTCTCTCTCTTTTTTTTTTTGTAAATTTATTTATTTATTTATAAATAAAATAAAATATAAAAGGCTTTCCACTCTTAACGGCCATTCCTTTTCTGTGCTGGAGAAAAAGGAACATTCAGAGCTTTAGTGGAGATTGGAGATCCAAGAACAGAAAAAAAAGAGGAAATTAGGAAATTACAACAAACATTTTGTTCTTCTAGGCTGTGGATTTTTCCTGTACTGTTCAAACTCGCCTAGGTCAGTCTCTCTGCTAGCTGGGGAAATTTGAGAGTTGACATCCACCCATCCTAAAAGTCCCTGAGAAGCACAGTTTTAGGTATTCATAAAAACTTACGTGTCGGTGTGGAAACGCAGAGCCCAGACAAACTCCAGCAACGCCTTCCCCATTGCAGGCGTTATCTACCCGAGAGAGAGAGACAAAAAACATGTAAGAGAATACAGTGAGGGGAAAAAGAGAAGAACCTCAAGGAGATGCAGGTAATGGAAACCAAGATGGTCCGGGATAGGAGACATCCTCAGGCAGAAAAACCAAAGAATGATAACGTTAACACGAAGGAAAGGGTTCGGCTGCTATTTCATCATAAGGAAGCTGAGATGGGCCATGTGTCAACTCGTAAAACATTCCTATGCCTGTTTTCGAGTTACCATAAACAAGGGGAGGGGGAGGATATCCGAAGGAGCAGTAGGCAGTTTAAAACCAGAAGCACATTCCACCCTTATCTTACAAAGATTGTAGCTAGGCTACCGGATCTTCTGCCCATGAAAATCCTTCACTGGAGAACATGATTGAGGACACCCAGCCCGGTGAAGGTGCTTCATTGGAGAATCTGATTTATGATACACCCAGGGAAGAGGGGGGAGGGGAAACAGGGTCACAGGTGACTGTAAATTACGTATGCCAGGGTTGGCTTCATTGAGGTTAATGCCAACATGTTGCTCCTAATAAATCTTTGGAATTCTTTTGAAGCTTGGCCTGAGGTTCATCATTTAATTAGGGCAATCGCCGGAACCCTGACACCATGTCCATTCTGCCTAAGGCCTTGGTTTCAGGCAATAGGAGCTGTGTCCACCCTCTGAAGGTTCCCATGCCCCCAATGGCAGAGGAAGCAGAGGCCACTTTCAAAGCCCATGAGAAAGCTCTCCATTCTTCTCACCGCAGCATGGAGAGCAAAGTACATGAGAATCGCCAACGTGTGCACCAGTCGTCCTAGGACCAGGTGATCGTCCCCCAGAAGGTCAAAGGTGGTCAGAGGCCTGGAAGGCAAAGAGAAAGCACATGTTTTGATCGGCTTAGCAAGCCATGGGCCGGGCAACAGTTCCACTTGAGGTTCACCTCGAATCATCTGAAGCTCAAGGTGATACAGAGGTGGGAAACTATGACCCCTTTATGACTCTTGGACTTCAACTACCAGAATTCCTACCAGAGCGAACCAACATGGCTGGCTCAGGAATTCTGGGAATTGAAGTCCACAAGTCATAAAAGGGTTGTAGTTCCCCATCCCTGATGTAATAGGCTATGGTAATCACACAATTTGTTGCAGAGCAGGGCTGTCACTCAGGGCCAAAGCCCGATGTGTCACATGCTGTCCATGCCCACACCCAGTTTAGCAACGGGGGAAAAAAGTCGTGATATGTCACATTGCCATCATGGCGAATTTGACACCTGTGTTGTAGAGGATGTGCAAGGGTTGTGCAATGCTTCAGAATAACAGAAGAACACATATACAGCTCTGGCTTGTGGCCCATTAAGAGTGGCAGAACTTTCCTGGATTGCGTATGATCTGCAACTCATTAAAGCAGCTGCATCCCTAAGAGGAAATCTGTTCCAAAAGGACCTGAAGATTGAGGTGGCCTCACCTGTCAAAGTTCCGAAGAAGTGGGAAGAAGAAATGGCCAGCAATTGGAGCAAACTGGTTAGGAGTGCCCAACTGTTCTGCTTGGAACCGGCCCTGTTTCAAACAAAGAATAAGGGTTGGATACCAGGCAGAAAGAGACACCTTGACAATAGGGCATGTGGAGTTCTCCCTTCCCACGTAGACCTATAAAAGAGTTCCTTTGCTTGCAAGAGATTGTTTTGTATTCGGTCAATGCCCTTATAAGCATGGGAAACAGGAAAGAGGCTGAAAAACCCATATTTCTTTTCTTGTTTAAAAAAATCCATTTGTAAAGCTGCCCATCTTAACGTTTTACTCTGGGTGGTAGCAAACAGAATAAAAACACATGGATCCTGAGGACAAAAAATATGTAGCAGCCAAGAAAAACAACACAGTAAACAGCACAAGAGGAAGGTCCTTTCTGGTGGCCCCCAGGTCAGGCCCCACACCACATCTTCAGGGACCAACCCTCCAGCACTTCTCCTTCCCTACTTCTATCAAATGTTCTCACTGTTCATCATCCTTTGGGTCCTGATTCTTAGTAACTTGGATTCCAGGATGTAGATTGACTAACTTGGCATCCAGGAAGTGCTGAATAAGCTCCCACCATTCCACTAGCGTGGAAGAATTAAGGCCGAGGACATCTGACTAGCCCACTTACTGAATGAAAGGAACAATGACTGAGACAGCATCAGGCGACACAATGAAATCCAATCAAGTTCAATATTTGCTTACACTAAAAGACAGAATCTTGCCAGACTAAAGCTATGCTTTTCTAACCTAATGGATGGGTCCTGAAAAACTGCAGGGTGTGGCTACCCTAAACCTCTTCCTCCTTCCCCCATTCAGCTCAGGATTATCCAATCTGTTATTTTGGGCTTTTCTCTGGAATGTGCCATCTTCCCCTTGGGAAACTGTGGAGCTGCTGAGATGCCCCGCGTCCTTCTGCAGATCTACATTTCATCACGCGGGGATTGAGTTGGATGTAGAGAGAAGTACAATGTTCTACAAGGCAGGATGTTAGGTACAAGAATAAGTACCACCCATAGGTTGTGTTTGACTCCAGTGCCGTTTTTTTGGCGGCCTTCGGTCCTGCTGAATAAAGACCAAGTGGTTCAACCTGGGTGGTTGTGAGACGCTTGAGAGATTGCTGAGGTTAAAGGTTACACTCAGTGGATTTTCCTGTCCCACCTTTGCAAACCTTCGGGTCTTGCTTCTAATCCTCTCCTCCACCACTTTCTTCCAGTCTGGAGAAGAAGAGTTATGAGAGATGATTTGGATCCTGGGGTGACTGGCATTTGGTTTTGAGGGAGATGAAGCCGGTCGAGACAATTCCTGGGCAGACACGGCCAACACCTGGATGGAGAAACCAGAAGCTAGGAGTAGAAAGATGGCTACAACAAGCACCTTAAAGCTGCCGCGGTTGAGAAAGGCTGAACTGAACCATCTCTGGCAGGTAGCTATCAGCCTCTTCTTGGCCATCGCCAAGAATTGGAGAACTCGCCGCCTCCATAGATATACCATTCTCTTGTTGCACAGATCTTCCCATTCAAAACTTTATCCCCCTTTATATATTTACAGGAAATTGGAAATGACTCTAACTTAAACAGTTTCTGAAAGCAGGAGTCACCTACATCCAGGATGTCCATCCGCTGACGCAGACTGTAATTCAGGGAGTAGAATTCTGAAGTTAAATATTTGGCCACCTAGAAAAACAAGGAGACGGAGCATTTCTTCAGATGTTTATCATGGCTTCTGCATTTTTCAATTCTCCTTTTATTTAATTTTCAGGACAAGGTAGGCAGGGCAAAGAATTCCAGTGGCAACCTTAAAGTTGCTTTGTGTCTTAGAACTTGGAATTCCTTGCTCCTTCCTAGAAGGACTCACGAGCCCTGCCCTTCTAGCGCTGACTTTCTCCTGCTCTGGAATGTAGGAAGAGGGACTCTGTACCCCTCCAGAGTCTAAACTGGACTTCCTTGTGTGAAGTTAAGGTAGCAGAGTTTTCCACAACCCAGGGGTGGGATTCAACCGGGGCAGGCCCAACAGCTGATCGTTGGAGTTACCAGTTTGCCCAAACCAGCCCAAACCGGTGGAATCCCACCCCTGCCACAACCCCCATAGAGCGCCAAGAATTCTGCACCCTTTTCCCCAGCTGCTTAGCTAACTCCAAGAGTTTGAATCCTTTCACCCAATGGTCAACACAAGGACTTACTCGGATGGGGTCTGCGACAGTAACAGCCACCAAGGCACCTTGCCGAAGCCCCGCGAACCCTTCGATGTAGCTCTTCTCTTCCAAGTGGAGCAAGACTTTTGCCAGTTCCACGCTCATCTGTGCAAAGAAGAACACAATCCAGAGGCCATCCCGAATTTACTATGGAATTTACCCTACACGCTCAATTTAATTCAGGGTAAATTCATAGCCCCGGAACTGGCTATAGAGTGCTGGGTGGCGGAAGACAACTTTATGACAACCTCCTGCTGAATCTAGGGGACGCTGCAATCTGAGGAATCAGCAACTCCACCTTTCCATGTTAATGGAATTATCTCACCTACGTTCTACAAAGCAAATTCAGAAACCTGTCCTAAAGTAATAGTTTTTTGGTCATCAAGGGGCATGCACAAATTCTAAAAGAGCACCATTGGCCTCTCTCTTCTGGTTAAACCCAAAAAAACTACAGACACAGTGAATAAACCATGATTTATCCTCCAGACAGATATGAGCCTCCTATCCTTAGAGATTTTTTAAAATGCATTTTGAAGGAAACGCATTGTGAATTAACCGATCCGTGCTGCAAACACAATTACTGAACTCCTCAACTCGTCTATCCCCCCCACCCACACACTGATACTTCCCCCGATAATATATATCTTGTATAAACTCTCTGTGCATTATACTTATATTCAATATGTTCATAAACACTCTGTACAGTCGTATATATTCCTTCCATAGATATATATTCTGTATATTCATAGATATTCTGTATATAGTTATATATTTTGTATATCTGTATTTATATGTTTATACTTCATTGCTGTTTTACACTTCTGGTTAGATGCTAACTGCATTTCGTTGCCTGTGTTCATGTGCAATGACAATAAAGCTGAATCTAATCTAATCTGCAATCTAACACTGCAATCTGAGGAAATAGCAACTCCACTTACTTAACAGGATAACAGAGTTGGAAGGGGCTTTATAGGTCATCTAGTCCAACCCCACCACCCAAGCAGGAGACCCTACACCATTTCTGACAGATGTCAGTCCAGTCTCTTCTTGAAAGCTTCCAGGGATGAAGCTTCCACAACTTCTGAGGGAAACTTCTGTTCCACTGGTTGATTCTTCACACAGGCGCCTTCCCACAATTCAAAGGAAGGAGTTCACTTCTTTTCTCCTTTTGGGTCCATTTTCAAGCCTACATTTTAACCCAGCTGGTTTTAAATGACCTATAAGACTAGTTTGCTGGGTTGAACAAACCAATACGTTATGGTTAATGTAATATGGGTGGTGGTGGTGATCCAATTCCCTTTTTGGCACCCCGAGACTCACTTCACACATTGCTTCTCCCTCTTAAGCCACGGTTTAGCAGGCAGTCTGAAGTGAGTCTTGAAAAGGCTTTCATGAAGAGAGTGTTGTTAATTAAGCCTTAACTTATATATAGGTACTATTTCTTGTCATTTTCTTTTTCTTTCTCTTCAAACGTATCTCATAGGCCCGCCAGGACAAGTCTTTGAACTATTCTTGGCAAGATAATCAGAAGTGGTTTGCCGTTGCTTCCATCCTAGGGGTGGGAGAGAGTGGCTGGCCAAAGGTCACCCAGCTGGTTTTGTGCCTAAAGTGGAACTGGAACTCGCAGCTTCCCAGTTCCTAGCCTGCTGTCTTAATCATGACACCAAACTGGTTCTCTTCGTGTTATTAACTATGGCTGTAAAATAACTATTACCCCACAGGAAATCCCTAATCCATAACAACCCCAGCTGACAACTTCCAAATCCAAACTTCTATGCGAAGAGGCGCAAACTGCATTTACCTCTTGAGTGGTGGCTGTGTCCCTCCGGATCAGAGTTTCCAAGACACCCAAAGTGGCTTCGTATTTTTCGGCATCTTCCGGTCCCGTCAGAACTGAAGAAACGGAAGAGGACCGTTTGAAAATGCAGAGGATCTTCTGTCAAATTCCAGACTAAGAAAAGGAACGGCTTATTTCTCTTATTTCTCTTCCTACTGTCCTTATAGGATGGTTGTAACACGGAGTTCGCCCTCTGGCTTGCAATTTAAAGATCAGCAAAGAGAAGTGTCATATCCCTAAAGTGATACTGCCATTCAACTGGGAAAAGGGGGAAAAGAAATAAAGAAATATAATCGAGTATATTTCTTTATTTCTACTTTTGGCAACTGTTGTTTTATAACCTTTATCCTGGCGCCTAAATGCCCTGAGATTTTCTCACCTTTGGGGGAATGTATAAGGGAGGAGGGCCATGTGGGTTGTTCCACTCTGAAAGCCGGCAGATGATGATCCTGGGAATGCTTGCTTATTTGGTTCTCAGGACAGCCGTTGCAATAATATCTTCACACTTGAGGATTGGCTGAATCCACATTGGGTTGAAGGGAGGGGTCTCTATTGCCTTAATTCTAACCATATTGCCTGAGGGAATTCAGAGTCTGAATTCTGAGTTCTGGTGTCACTTCTGCTCAATAAAAGGTTCCTTTTGAAATACCAAGTTTCAAGAGAGTTTTTTTAGTTTTGGGAGTAAGGAGGAGAGGCAGGGCCTTACAAGAAGGAAAATGGCAAACGAGTGTTTGTTTGTAATTGCAAAGTACGTATGATGACCATCTACACCAGAGGTGTCAAGCTCACAGTCCGTGGGCTAGATGCATCGCATGCTGGCCACGCCCATCCCGGGTTTACCAAAGGGGAGAAAAAAGTCCCGATATGTGAGTTTGACACGCCTGATCTACGCTGCCAAGAGCCTGTGGAATGAGAAGATCGTATACATCAGTGTTCTCAACTTTACACTACATGGATTTCAATTCCCACAATTCGCCAGCCGGAATTTTAGAATTGCTACGGTTGAGAAACACTGGTGTAAATAAATAAACAGACACATCCATACAACTCAAGGGAAGGAGCTGCCTTTCCGTGGTCCAGCTTCCTCAATCAATAGGGCAGTAACTCTACTGAATTTTACTGTATAGTGCAATATGCATGCAATATCAGGGGTTTTCAATTCAACCGTATAGAAGGTGAAGGATGAGTGTTTGTGTTTATTTTCATAGCCATCATGTACACTGAAGATGGTATTTAATTTCATTGTACAAGGTACAATGACAATAAAGTAAATTAAACTAATTTGAATGCTTTCGAATTGCTTGGATTCTGACCAACTCTGGATGGGGAATTCTGGGAACTGACGCCCATCACCTGGAAAGCCCTGGGTCCACCCACTCTTTATCCCAAAGGTGTTTTTTTTTTTTCAAGAGGCAACTGGACTCCCTGTTTTTTCTTTGAAGACATTTCGCTTCTCATCTAAGAAGCTTCTTCAGCTCTGACTGGATGGTGGGGAATGGAAGGATTTATACTCCTTGCAGACAGCTTGTCATTTGCATCCTTTTAGAGAGTCCTTGAGACCACTTGGAGTCCTCAGGATCACCTGAGTAGTGAAAATGGGTGTGGAGCCCTCTTGGAACTGCTGCAGATAAACCTCCAAGAGGCCTCAAAGACTCTCCCAAAAGGATGCAAACGACCAAGTTGTCTGCAAGGAATATAAATCCTTGCATTCTCCACCATCCAGTCAGAGCTGAGGAAGCTTTTTGGGACGAGAAGCGAAACATCTTCAAAGAAAAAACCAGAAAAGTCCAGGAATCTCCATAGACGCCCAGTCTTTATGTTTAAGTGCAAGACCTGGCTATGCAACTCATTTATTCAGGGGATGAGAAACCCAGCAAATTGTAAACCAGTCCTGTTTCCCCAAACCTGTAATGGACAGAAATAACCATTCTCGTCAACCAGGCCGGAAAGAACCCTGGCGCCTCCCTCCATTTCTTTCTTCTTCTTCTTACTTTCAAAACAGTCCCTGATGTAGGTGGGAGCTCTGGTTTTCTTCAGCTCTTTATCCTGTGACATGTCATAAGGGACGAGGTCGTCATCGCTGCCGAAGGAATCCGGGAAAGAAGATCAGTCAATTCATAGACAGCCAGCAACTATTTTGCCCTTGACTTATGAAAACAATAATTCATATTCTAACTGCGGCCAGATTAGCATTTGCCCAGTGCTGGAAATCATCCTGTTTACCTACAGATCAATTGGTCATTCAGAAAATATGTGACTGCGCAGAAATGGACAATTTAACCATAGCTCTTAAAAATAAAGAGTCTTCAGCATTTGATAATAATTGGAATGCGTGGTATAATTGGTTATATCAGAGATAAACCGTTCGATGAATAATGGGTAATTTAAGCATAAATAGTGATAAGATGTGTATATTTAAAGTAAGGTAGGAGAATTGGATCTTGCAGACTGTCAAGAAGGATATCTGTCTGGTTTTAACGTATTTTCTTTTTTCTTCCGTCTCTTTGTTTTTTTTTCTTTCTTCTATACTTCTTTTTTCTCCTTTTTCGGTCGCAAGACCGAGCGTTTTTTTTTTTTTCCTCTCTCTTTCCCTTCTTTCTTTCTTCTTTTTCTCTCTCTGTTGCATATGTAATGTTGTTATGTTATTTTTTAATTGTAAATTCAATAAAATTTATATATATATATATATATATAAAAAAAAGAAAACAGTTGAGCCCAAAGTTTCTGGTTTTAGCATCTCCCTAGTCAGGTGATCCAAAATTTAAGCACTTGGCAACTGGACTGAATTTAGGACAGTTGCACCCCATGATAGCGAACCTATGGCATGCGTGCCACAGGTGGCACGTAGAGCCACTTGTGCCGGCATGCGAGCCTCAGGCAAACTTACCTCACTGCGCATGTGCATGCACATGCGCACGCCTCCGAGCTGATTTTCGGCTTCCCAGAGGCTTGATGAAAGCCTCTGCAGCCCCCCAAATAGGCCCGTTTTCATCACTTCCTGTATTTTCGGAAATACCGGAAGTGATGAAATGGGCCTATTTTTCGGGCTGCAGAGGCTTTCATCAAGCCTCTGGGAGGGCGAAAAGGGCCTCAAACAGGCCAAAGATCAGCTGGGAGGCACAGTGCAGGTAAGGGAGCAGCGGAAGAGGGGGATTGGGCATGGGGGGGGGCACGCATTGCCTTCTGGGTGCTGGCACACAAGCGCGCATACGATTTTTGGCCCAAGAGTCCAAAAAGGTTAGCCACCACCTGTCCTGAGGTCCCATGAACACCAGTTGTGACCTTCCCAGCTGGCTTCCGATCAGCCAAGCCAACAAGGGAAGCCGCATTTGCTTAATCATGATTCATTTAACCGCCGCAGTGATTCGCGTAACAGTGGCAGAAAAGGTTGTAACATGGGGCCTAACTCACTTAACAGCCGCCTGGCTTAGTAAATTTTCAGGCTCAGTTGTGGTCATACGGTTGAGGACTGCCTGGGTCATTTGTTTAGCCTACCTATCAAGCTCTGAATCAACTCCCTTTTCGGGGTCTTCAGAGGCATCCAAATCTGCTGGTGTCACACTGGAAGGTAGAAGCGCGCTGGAGGTCAGGTTGGATGTGCTGTCCCTGCAACAGGAAAAGGGGATTTTTAAATGTTATTCTTTTGTTTACCAAATGTAGGCACCGCCCAAATCAGTATCTAAGGTCTCCAAACTTGGCAACTTTAAGACTTGTGGACTTCAACTCGCTGTTTGAGGAAGTTGCGCAACATTCTCAGAGACTCTTCTCATCCTGCTCACAATCTTTGTGAAACTGTTGCCTTCTGGCAGAAGATACAGAACAATTAAAACTCAGACCCCACGTTTTCCGAACAACTTTTATCCCAGAGCTATAATTGCAATTAGCAATGAACTTAAGGACCACCATCAGTGAGCTGTTGGACAGTATTACTTGGTCTGTTGTGTGGATGCTAGTGTCATCCTCTAGTTAGAGTCGTATTCTGAGGGAGAGGAGGAACAGCCGACAGGGAATGGAGGTATGACTCCGGAGGTTGTGGAGGAGGCTGGGGAAGGGCAGAGGCTGGCTGGGCAGTCAGAGGAAGAACCAGGCCCATCCCCTCTTTATCCTAGTACACACAGGGAGGAACGGAGAAGGAAACAACTTGGCTTAAGAGAGAGGAAATGGCCATGATCCCCATCATTGGTTGCAGCTGGGGAGAATAGTGTATAAGGGAGACAGTTAAAACACAGCATTGCCAGAAGCAAAGCGTGTTTTATTTGGGGCTGAAGTTATCTTGGTTGGCATCCTTCCAACAGACTGTGCCTCGTTATCTCCCTGAAGTTGGTAACTACTTATCCTGGTCCGTTGTGGAAATTCCTTCATTGTAGTTTGTTTTCGTTTTTTTATTTTACCTCTATCTGCTCATTAAGTTCGGACTTTTGAAGACCATTTTTGAATACGTTTTATCTCCAACTGAGAATTATTGAACAGTGGGGCCAAGTTGGAGGCATTAAAGGCATTTATTTACATTTTGGATTTTATTACGTTTGTGTTACACTCCAGGTCATCACACTTGTGTGTTTTAATTAAGGGGGTGGGGAATCTTGGTGGGTGGGTGGATGTTTGGGGATTGTTATGTGTGTGTGTGCATGTTCGGTCTAGCCTCCAAGTATCACGTTAATTTTGTTGTATGTATATACTGTGTGTATATTCGTACAATGACAATAAATTATTATTATTAACTCCCAAAGTTAATGCATAGCTGGCTGAGGAATCCTGGGAGTTGAAGTCCACAGGTCTTAAAGTTGCCAAGTTTGGGGATTCCTGATCTAAGGGTTTACATGTCTAGCCCACAATTCTCTTCACATGGTGTCTGATTTCTGGTTATGCTTTTAAGATGTTCAGGATGTCATCAGATTGTTCACAAAACTCAGGGTGGCACATCTGATTCTGCCCTTGGTTTGACTTTCACAGACATTTCTGGCAACCAACTACATTCTTGGTTTTCTCTATCATCTCTTAAAGGCTATTAAGCCACTTAGTTTATAAGGGACATTTTTGGCAGACGGCGGTGAATATGATTCCAATAAGTATCTTCAAAATAAGCTGGCCACAAAACGCTATTCGAGAATTCAAAAATATTCTCCTAAAATGCCAAATCTTCATACTGGAAGGGCCAATGATGAACATGACAGGCAATTGGTCTGATATGGAAAGTCAGAAATGGAGCGCTATCACTGAAAGAGTCTTTTAAATTTTAGAACAATTAGTCCCTTTTAATAACTTAAACAGTACAGTTAAAAAACGAACCAGCGGTAGATGCAAGCATTTCATATCGACTCATCAGTATCCTACATCACAATAAACACGGTTAAAATCAGCATCAAGTATAAGATCTAGCAAGAGCATTAATTAAGCCTATAACTTAACCCATAACTAAAAGAGTCCTTAAATTTGGAGAAGCGATACAACACACACATACGGCCATTTAATCTGCTTTTCTCCTGCACAAAGCACTTTCCGACGCAGTGTGGCTTATTATTTTAGGCTGTTTCTGGGTTTGGGAGCTAAGGAAGGGTTAGCCTTGGTTACCATGGAGATGGGAGACGAAAGGGAATCAAGACTAAGGAGTCCAAAAATGATCTCAGCAGCAGGTGACAACCTATCACTTCTACATCTTCACCAAGATAATAACTCTAGGGGTAAGTTCATGAGGTCATCAGGGCTTGAGTTGACCAATACGGCACCTTGATTTCTATTCAACCAAAGTCACCAGGACAAATCTCCCTCCCTCCCTCCCCCTCCCTCTCTCCCCCTCCCTCCATGCACCCCCGAAAGCTTACCCAGTGTCTGGGGGCTTGGGGTCTAGCGCCTCTTCCAGTCTTTGGGTCAGCAAGGATTTCAGCTCTTTAATCTCATCATCTTCTTCATACTGAAACATTCGACATGTTAACCATTCAAATGTGCTGACAAATGGTTCAAGTACAGTTTTGAAAGAAGCCGTATTTATGACCAAGGTCATAAGCACAGTCTGATCCTGGCTTAATCTATTTGTTTCTGTTCTGATTAGTTTCCCGAGTTCCAGTACAACAGGGAACTGTTATTCGTTTAAAAGTGGGAAGCCAACTTTTCTCCTTTCATAATTTTGGTCAGGGAAAAGCCTCCAACCCAGCCAGGAACCTCTCAAAAACACCCATCAAGAAGCAGAGGGAGAAAAAAAAAGTCTTCCTTCCACACATTTAAGATTGGGGTTTAATTGGGGTTTAATTCAGGTATGTATATTATGTAGTTGCTTAATTGTTAATTTGTATAGGGTGGCACACTCTAATTGATAATCGTTGGGGAAACTTTTTTCGAAATGTTTGAATTGAGATGGAATTTTTGAAATGATGAAATAAGAATACGCGATGAAATTGCAAACCTGACAGATAAAAGTATAACGTACAATGAACGTGAAGATATGAAATTTATTTAAAGTTAAAGGAAACAGGCTAAGAAATGAATTGAAAAAAATTATAAAATAAGCTGGAGGAAAGTATTGGAGAAAAAATAACAGAAAATATGTAAAGTAATAGTAAGATATGAAACTAAATGTGAAAGGCGAGTATGTAATCAAAGACATGTTTGTATGGAAATGTGAAAAACCTGGAATCATGCTGTTCACTAAAAAAGAGATGTTTTTAAAATGTGGAAAACTGAAATAAAACTTTTATAATAAAAAAAAGATTGGGGTTTCTTTAGTGTGCTACTTTTGCAACAAAATCCCTACAGCAAAATCACTCTAGCCGCTTGCCTGGAACACCAACGCGGGCCCTTCCGGCGTTATCTTGGCGCTGACAGATTCTGCTACGACCATGCCCATCCGACGGATCCGGGGCAAATTACTGTCCAGGTGGCATTTCATTCCCTCCATCAGGCTGGTAAAGAGCTCTGGAAAGGCAAGCCAGAAGCAAAGGAACAAGTTCATCCTAAAATGCAAGGTGCTCCTCTGATCAGGCCAGATCAACGTATCCATCAAACACCTGAGTATGAGTTTCATCGTTCCCTTAACTTTTCCCAGCAAGAAGTAGAACTTAAAACATGTTTGTCAATTCATAAAATATTTCTAGGGTCTTTTTAGAGTTGCCAACAGAAAGGCAGAAAGGGGGAGCAGTGCGGCAGCTTGCAAACCAAAAGTGCATTCCGTCAATGTTTTCAAAGATAGTAACTGGGTGACTGAAGTTTCAGCATTCTAACTGGAGAACATGCCTGATGACTCTTGGCTATGGATGTGTCCCATTGGAGAATATGAATTACGATACACCCAGGGGGGGTGGAGGGGAAAACCAGGGTCAAGGGTGACAATGAATAATGTGTCTCGGAGTCGGCTACACCCAAGCAGTGCCAGCATGTTAACTCCCAATAAATCCTTTGGAAGTTTTGGAAGTTTGGCTCCAGACTCATGATTTAAATGGGGGTGATTTCCGGAATCCTGACACTTCCTTTATGAACCTTTTCCCCATCTGTTCTCTGACGCCTCCTTCTCTTATTTTGGCTAAAGAAGTTGGGGAGGGAAGAAGGGAGAGCTGGAGAAGGATGGGCTGCCGATGGCTCCAATAAGGAAGCAGCTCTTGAAGAACCTGAGACCAGGGAACGGAGCCAATTCTGCCCCATCCTTTCTGCCAAATCCTCTTCTGCCTCCTTTACCTTGTCGGCTGGCTGAGAGGTCTTCTTCTTCCAGGTGAGAGAGACAGAGGAGGATGGCCTTGCTAATGTAGAGCTGCTGCTCGGCTGGGGAGTGTTTCACGGCACTGCTGCTACTCCAGGTCTCCAGCAGCTCTCTCAGAATCTGCATCAGAAGCTCAGCATCAGGTCCGAGTGGGCTTTCGGCTCTGTCCCATCCCATCCCATCCCATCCCATCACTTTGGGCCTGAAGGAAGACAGGCAGGCAATTTTCCTGCTTGAAGATGCTAGACTGGCACCAGGGAAGCCCGGATTCAAATCCACTCCGATTAACTTTGGGTCACTCCTGGTCTTGTCAACCCACCCTACCTGACAGGGCAGTTCTTACAGGGCAAGGAGCGATCTATCCAGGAGTGGGATACGACAGGGTTAACAACCCAGTTCGGGATTTACAAGCTTCCCTGCACACTGGGAGCCGCACGCCTGTAAATCGTCATCAGCAGGCTGCATGCAGAGATGTAGCCTTTGAAACAGCCCTCTTTTCCTGCTTTTTTAACTGCAGCTGTGCCTCGTTCAGCAGCTGAAGTTGAAAAATCAGGAAAAAAAGATCAGGTAAGAGCCCCGGTGGGCATGTGGGCAAAACCATCAGCAGACATAGAACCAGTTCTGCTCTTCAGAGCTACCGGTTCTACAGAGGTGGACGGAACCGGTAGAAACCCACCCCTGGATCTATCCATTTATAGGAACGTACGACTGTAACTTGGTTGCTTGTATCCTTACAATTTATACTGACTGTTTCCTAGTATGATTTGCTTGCTTATTGTACCTTATATCTGTTATTAAGTGTCCTACCTTATGATTCTTGACTCTTGAGGAATGTATCTTTTCTTTTCGGTACCCTGAGAGCATTTGCACCAAGACAAATTCCTTGTGTGCCCAAACAAACCTGACCAATAAAGAATTCTATTCTATTCTATTCTATTCTATTCTATTCTATTCTATTCTATTCTATTCTATTCTGTATTTAGATGCTTCTTGAAAAGCCAATGTAGTGTAGGGGCTGGACCAATAGTGACAAAACTCAGATGCAAGTCCAACATTAGCCATAGAAGCTGGCAGGGTGACTTTTGATCGCTTCCTCTCTCAGCCCAACCTGTTCAAGAGGGTAGTTGTTGCAGAAAAAAATTAAGAGGGAGAGACATTCTTTTAAACAACCGGCTTCATTTACCCTTTTTGCCATCGATGGGTTGAGTCGTGCGAATCCAAGCATCTGCTAGCCGTTTGTCTCTGGAGTTAACTCCCACCCCAGTTCGGATGCTGCCTCCACCGGCCTCTCTCAAACGGAGAGAAGCATAACCTTCAGGCCTTGACGTGGCCACAAGGGCTGCTTCATCCCACCCTCTGCCCTATTTAGGCCCGCCAATTAAGCCCTCCATTAATACACTGCTTACTTTGGTCAGCAAGGAACGACGGGTGGTATCCAGGGCAAGGTAGCCAAGGAGAGTCTGCAGCACCTTGGTCTGGAATCAAATCAGAGAGTTTAGGTAAAGGTAAAGGTTCCCCTCACACATACGTGCTAGTCGTTTCCAGCTCTAGGGGGCGGTGCTCCTCTCCGTTACAAAGCTGAAGAGCTAGCACTGTCTGAGGATGTTTCCGTGTTGTCCGGAGACGTCTCCGTGGTCATGTGGCCGGCATGACTAAACATCAAAGGCTCACGGAACGCCCTTCCCTTCCCACCAAAGGGCTCCCTATTTTTCTACCTGCATTTTTTACATTCTTTCGAACTGCTCAGTTGGCAGAAGCTGGGACAAGTAACGGGAGCTTACTCCATTACGCGGCGCTAGGGATTCGAACCACCGAACTGCTAACCTTTCTGATCCACAAGCTCAGCGTCTTTACACGCTGACAAAACCCAGTAAACCATTCCAAGAAGGAAGCACTTGCTAGCAGGGTTGAAGGTGCACAGAGGTAACAATCACAGGTAGTCTTCAAGTTACCACCCATTTAGTGACTGTTGGGAGTCACAGTGGCACTGAAAAAGTGATCTATGACCTTGCACTTACAACCATCGCAGTATCCCCTTAGTCACGTGGTCAAAATTTGGCTGCTTGGCAACGGGCATATATTTACCATGGTTGCAGCATCCTGGGGTCATGTGATCCCCATTGTTGGTCTTCCCAGGCTGGTTTCCGACAAGCCAAGCCAATGGCAGAAGCTCGGTTTGCTTAACGACTGTGTGATTCACTTAAGACAGTGATTCATTTAACAACAATGGCAAAAAAACCAAACCCCAGGTTGTAAAATCAGGCACAATTCACTGAATTGGTCATACGCTGAGGACTACCTCTGTATCCCAGAGACTTCTGATAAGAGAATTAAATCTGGTGTCCAAGCACTCACTTTATAATGGGAATATTGTGAATAATTGCCATGTTTTAATTCTTGTTTGAAAAGGAATAAGATCCCAATCTTTTCAAAAGTGGTTAAGTCCAGTCCGTCTCACTGACCTCTTTCATTCCCCCACTAAGATACTCACCGGAAAGCTGTACTGAAGCAGCAACAGTTTTTGTGTGATGACAAACTGGGCCTTCTTGTTTTTGACCACCAAATTCCCCAGCAATCGCGACAACACAACGGGCCTAACAAGGCAGACAAACACACTTACAGTCAACACATTCAGTTACGTTAATACTGGGCTGTTTTTAGTCACTACTGTATCCTGTGCTTCCCTGATTAAGAGAGGTTTTAGAAAAGTGCACAGTACCTTTAAGAACATAAAACATACCAAAAGAATTGGGAAATAATCGACATAATCTATCTCCCATAAAACGAACAAGTTATTATTTTTCAACAGTGCACATTCCAATGTGAAGCTGTAAGATAGTTGGGGTTTTCTTTAGTATAATCTGCGAACCGAGGCACAAATGACCAGCAACCAGGAAAACTGAAGAGCACTGAAACTCTTCTGTTGTATTAAAAACTAGTAGTAGTTCAAAACTACTGCTGGTATTGAAACTAAGCCACGAGATCTTGGAGTGGCTGATTTTTATCCTCGCTTAATTGCTTTATAAGTAACTCAAGGAAATGAACACTCCTAAAACTCCCTCTTCCATCTATTTTCCAGAATATGGAAACCTTGGAAGGTGAGTTGGACTGAGAGAAAAAGCTTGGCCCAATGTCATAACATGGCATTTATTCTTAAAGTGAGACTAGAACTCAGCCTCCTGGTTTATAAGCCAGCACCTTTACCACTAGACCAAACCAGCTTTCAGACACTGTTGACCCATGATTAACAGATTAACAGAGTTGGAAGGGACCTTGTAGGTCATCTAGTCCATCCCCCCTCCCAAGCAGGAGACCCTACATAAATTCTGACAGTCCAATGTCTTCTTGAAAGTCTCAAGTGATGAAGTACCCACAACTTCCGAAGGCAACTTCTGTTCCATCAGTTGATTGTTCTCACTGTCAGAAAATTTCTCCTTATTTCCAGGTTGAATCTCCCCTTGTTCAGTTTCCATCCATTATTCCTTGTCTGGCCTTCAGAGAATAACTTGACCCTCCTCCTCCTCTCTGTGGCAGCCCCTCAAGTATTGGAGGACTGCTCTCAGGTTTCCCCTGGTCCTTCTCTTCACTAGACTAGCATTAATTTTAACTTGCAGCAGTATGGCCTCTTGATGGCTGCTAGATCCAGGTGTTGCCAGAACACGAAAAAGACAAAACGTTAATGTGTCATAGCCCCACCTTCTCCCAGTAACTCTTACCCTGGGACTGCCTGGACCAAGCCACAGACCACTGCTTCCATCCAGCGATCGGGCAAGCTCTCAAATAGTCGCCAACAGATTCTCTGCCAGATGCAATCAGACTGAGTGTAATTGGTTAGGTGAGGCACCAACGCGCTCAAGATTTCTTCTGCATTAAGAAACAGCAAAACCATGCACTTCTGAGATTGGAAAAAGCAAGACGGAGCTCATAAAACAAGCTGCCCTCGCTCTTTTTCAGAAGGTAGGTTTTTAAAAGAGTCATCGTCAAAAAGCTACCCAATGTGCTTTGATATTTTTGTTCCCATCTTGTTCGTGTTGAAGGTGCCATTTAAAGCGCTTCCTGGTTAAAAGGATTCTTTCTTTCTTTCTTTATTTATTTATTTGGTCAAACAATTATTAGATAACAGGTATAAGTATAAACATGGTTATAAATACATGAAATGGATACGAATAAGAAAAAAGAAACAATAGGACAGGGACAGTAGGCATGTTTTGGTGCACTTACGCATGCCCCCTACAGATCTCTTAGGAAAGAGTGAGGTCCATAGTAGACAGTCTAATGTTGAAGATTTTGGGATTTGGGGGTGACATCACTGTTGCCTAGGGATTCCTGTGTAGGCTCCTTTCATGTCCCCGTCAAGGAGCTGGAGCGAATGACAGGAGCTCACTCCACCACCCAGCAACACTCAGGTCTCAAACAGGAGCTTGCTAACCTCCAACCCAGCATCCCCACAATTTTGTTTGCACCACAGACTACAAGAAAATTGCACACCCTCTCTTTCCTTTAATAACAATCTGCTACATATTTATGTTACTCCTTAGTTGGCTTAGTTCAAATCCTCAATCTTAAACCTGTAACATTTTGAAGAGGAAAAAGAGCTTATGGATTGCTGGTAGCCCTCCACGTACATATTTCATTCAACCTGAGCAACAGAAAAACAGCAATATCATACACAGTACTCACTTTGTCTTCCATGCACACAGACCTTTCCTAACACTTGAGATACAAAGGAAATGGAACAATCCAAACCATCTGGAAATACATAAAAGCACAACAGTGAAGGGATTGGTCAGATCCACTTCTATCCCAAAACCTTTTTTTAAATCAATACTCAGTCTGCTTTAACTTTCTCCAAGCCAGTCAAAACACACTTGATGAGAGAAACAGAAACAATATCAAGGTCAGTGATTCTAAACCTTAACAACTTTAAGATGTGTGGACTTCAACTCCCAGAATTCTGGTGAGCAAGTTGGCTGGGGTATTCTGGGAGTTGAAATCTACATATCTTAAAAGTTTCCAAGATTGAAAGACACTGGTCTAAGTAATGATAGACTGAAGTGCCATTATTACTTGTGGAAGTTTATGTCTGGGAGATCAAAGTTTTCCCACTTGTAGACTTTGGAGTAACTTCTATTTTCAATCCCAGCATGTAGAACTGTTTATATGAATTCTCTTAGAAGCAAACACCTTATCATTTAAAAAAAAAACATTTTCTCCTGTAATTGTATTTATTTTCGCTCATACACCCTTCCCTCCTGTTCAGTAGTTCACAGCAGTTTTTGCCTGTTCACCCACTAGATACATTAATGTGTCTGTCAATGCTTACCACGTAGTGAGCCAGAAATTCTTTCCATCACCTGGATAATTTCCATGCCAAGCAATGGAAAATAATTTTGAGGGTAGAAGACTGGTCGGTTGACTTCCTGGAGTTTGTTCCCTAAGTGATCAGGTAAACATACAACTTTGTTGAGAATTGCTTCGCGCAAAACCAGAGAACCGCCTTCTGTATGCTGCTTGCAGATTTCCCATATTAAAGCAGAGAGTCTGGACTTCTGCAAGAATTGCTCTAGGGTATCAACTGCTTTATTCAGACGAAAACTTGGCCTGCGGAGAGAAATACTGGCCGTAACAACTTATTGATCACTTTTATTTGGCTAGCCCTCTAGGGAAAGAAGGCAGCTCTTGAAATAATTATATAATTATAGGGAGAGAGATTGTGCTTACTCTGCAGAAATTATAGCATCCAGTAAAGCCATAAAAGATTGATCTGCTGGTCCATCAATGAAGAAGCTAGCCCACAGTTCTTTGGCTTCCTCTGATGGAAACTGCTCTGGCCAATCAGGACTCAGGTTGCTGAGCAGAGACTGAACCAAGACAGTAAAATGATTGCGGATAAATTCTTCCTTCTGTTTTATGGAGGGTGGATTTTCAGATTCATCAAGATACCTCCTGACTGCCCACAAAGTCTCCTGGACATGGGCACTATCTCTGGAAGAATGTAGGGTGCTAATTGCTTCTTTCACTGTATTACGAACATCATGCAACTTAGGATCCATTTCTCCCGGCTGCTTCTAGAAGGAAAAATGAGAAGTTTGATACACCGTTCAGAAGATAGTAGGAGCATATGTGCAGCCAGAATAATCTTGAACTGAACACACCCAAAACTGTAGAAATGATAGTAGATTTTAGGAGAACCCTTCCCATACTACCTCCTCTTACACTACCAGACAACCCAGTATCAACAGTAGAGACCTTCAACTTTCTAGGTTCTATAATATCTCAAGACTTAAAATGGACACCTAACATCAAAACGTCATCAAAAAAGCACAACAAAGAATATTCTTCCTGAGTCAACCCAGAAAGCTCAAACTGCCCAAGGAGCTGCTGATAGTTTTACAGAGAAATTAATGAACCTGTCATCTGCACATCTATAACTGTCTGTTTGGGGACTGCAACCAACCATGTCAGATATAGACTTCAACAGATAATTATGGAACTGCAGAAAAAAACCTTGCAACCAGTCTGTCTTCCATCAAGGACATGTATCCTGCACGAGTCAAAAGGAGGGCTGTGAAAATATCTACACACCCCTCACATCCCGGACATAAACTCCTACCCTCAAAACGACACTATAGAACAACTCTGCACACCAGAACAGCTAGACACAAGAACAGTTTTCCCCCCATGCCATCACTCTGCTAAACAATTAATTCAACAACACTATCAAGCTGTCTAGTAAGGTTGTATTATATTATTCTTCTAATCTTTCCTATTACCTAATTCCTTATCTTATGACTATAACTTTGTTGCTTGTATCTTATGATTTGTATTGTTTAATTAGTATCCTAGTATGATTTATGTTGATTGCTTATTTAGTATCCTATGACTATCACTGTGTTGTATCTTATGATTTATGATAAATGTATTTTTACGATTACTATGATCATGATTTATCAATAGTACTGCTTGTATGTACACACTGAGAGCTTATGCACCGGAATTTGTCTGTGTGTCCAATCACACTTGGCCAATAAAGAATTCTATGCTATTTAACTGTTCTCTTAAGAAAAAACAGAAACTCATTAGGATAAGGAAAAAACTCGTTAGGATAATGCAAAATACATCAGTCACCTATGAACGGCTGGTCTTTTGGGAAGGAAAATATACGTTTACAATAATAACCATAAGTTTATATAAGGTATACAGATTTAATATATCTTCCCACCCACCCACCCACATTTATGGCAACACTTGTGACGAGAAAGCTACACAGCGCTGTAGAATTTGGTTTTGAACCAGCTTTTACGACTTTACTTTACAACTTTAAGCAATGCATTTAAGCAATGCAGAATTTACAATTTTAAGCAATGCATAATTTACAATTTTAAGCAATGCATTTAAGCAATGCAAAATTAATTTAAGCAATGCACGTCACGTGTGAACACGTCTGAACACAGACATATTACATATATATACAATATATAACATATATATAACATAACATATAACATATATATAACATCTATATTTATATTTAAATGGGTTTATTATATTTGGGGTTATCACTCACTTTAGCCGACTCGAGTTCTGCGAACGCGCCTCGGAAGAAAACAAAGGGCGCTCTAGGATTTCTCTCTGTGCCAACTTCGCAGAGACTTGGAGCGGTTGGCTTCAATCTGGGTTCCCTCGTGACAGGAAGTTAAGAATTGAGGGCCACTCTAAGCTCCCGCTTTTCCAAACTCTATCACCGCTCTCGCGTGCCTGACGAATTAGCTCTCCCCGCGACTGGTCAAAACTGGCGCGCGAGGCCGCCCTTGGTTCCGCCCACCCGTCTTAAAGAGACAGTAACCGAGGAGCGCCCCTCCATAGTATTCTCCAATTACGCGTTCAAAAATGAGCTTGTATTCACAGGACGTTTGCAAAAAGGGGTAGGAAATGTATTTTAAAAGTTCCATCCGTCAGGGAAAAAAATGCACTCTCTTCTTTGCTTGCTGTTTATTTTGCCATGCATTTTTTGTTTATTTTGCATGGTTGGTAGTAATCCACGTTGCGCTTGATTTTTTGGGTCAGTAACCCAAAAAATCAAGCGCAACGTGGATTACTACCAACCAAGGTTCTTCCAACTTGGCAAGTTTAAGACTTAAAGAGGACAGAAATTGTCCAATGTGAAGGCACATAGAACACAAAAGAGTTGGAAGAGACCTTGGAGGACATCTAGTCCAACCCGCTGCTCAAGTAGGAGTGTCTATTCCAAATATCTGCCTCTACCTAGGATCAAACTCACCTCCTCCTGATTGTGAGGTGAGAGCTCCATCTCTAGGCCACTGCTCTGGACTTCATCTCCCAGAATTCCTGAGCTGACATGACTGGAAGAGGAATTCTGGGAGTTGAAGTCTGCAAGTCTTAAAAGCTGTCAAGTTTGAAGACCCCCTGGGTTACTACATCCACACAATTGCCTGCATTTGTACACTTTAAAGCAGGGGTCTCCAACCTTGGCAACTTTTACGCCTGGTGGACTTCGACTCCCAGAATTCCCAAGCCAGTTGGGGAATTCTGGGAATTGAAGTCCGCCAGGCTTAAAGTTGCCAAGGTTGGAGAGCCCTGCTTTAACATAGTGACTGCAGTTTGCATCATATATAAGCCATAGTTCTCGGCCTCTACATCAGGGGTCCCTCACCCCCAATCTGCACAAAGCATGCCCCACCTGCAGGATGCAGGCAGCAGCACGCAAAACCATGTTCCCTCCGGTCTGGGGAAAAACCTTTCTCCGTGGAACCAGTCCCTGGGGCCCAAAAGGTTGCGGGGAGGCCACTGCTCTACATGGAACAGTTGACACCTGCAAGATGCTGGTATCTGGGCATCTGAGTTACTCATGTTAACTCTTAATGTATTTATTACATTTTCAATAGTCCAGATCTGGTTTAATCATGACGTAGAATATAGAGTGTATGTGTGCGTGTGTATCTGTTAAACATATAGCAGAATGTAGTTCATGCTGATTTCCAGCACTTCATCAAAAGAGCAGATCTGAGATCCCACAAAAAGAGAGAGAAATTTAGAGATCTGAGCGTGTGCTTTCTTGAGAAACCAATGGGTTGATAATCACTCTAGCGTGACTCTCCCGGAACCTCTTGGAAGACTAGATCGCCTTCAAAATTACTGCAATGGTAACTCTGCTCAATACACAGGTTTATTCAACACTGCATTTACAGTTACTATCCAAGTCTTCGGAATAACAGAATAACTGGAGTTGGGAGGGACTTTGGAGGTCTTCTAGTCCAACCTCTACTCAAACAGGAGACCCTAAGTATTTGAGATTAACTGCCCTTGATGTAGGTATTAACAGAGATTGCAAGATCCAACCATATAAAAACTTGTCTGTGGCAGGGTTTTTCATTTCCACACATCACAGCCGCCCAGGTTGACAAACACTGGTTTATGGAGTAAAAATATTAAATATATTTTCTCCCCAATATAGTTCGATCTAACGCAAAGATAATTCATCTAAGCTGCAAGCTGTAGTCTTAACTGACCCAGAAGACACTGAGTTAGGGAAACCTAACCTAGACACTCTGAAGTGTTTTTCTAATCCTTGTTAGTGGTGCCCAGCATTCACTGCTGGCTTATTTGCTAAAATATTAAACCAAGATGATTACTGTAATTTTCAATGAGCAATAATTCGTTCACACCCTAAACCTTATTGGTTTATTTGTCATTCTACACAAGTACAAACACAACATGACTACAAGATGCCACCAAGTTATACAAAAATCAAACTTTATAGTAATGACTGTACAACAGGCTGAAGGCTCTCTGGCCTTTTAGAAACGGAACCTCAGTTATTCCAATCACAAAATCCTCGCTTCCACCCACCTCCCAAACAGAGATCAGGAAAATACAATTTTTCAGCTCCTGTGTTTTGCACGTCTTCTAAAAAGCAAAAGATTTAAAGCGTTCTTGGCAGGAACTGGGATTTTTTTTTCTCTATCATTAATAAGAGTTTAATTTAAGGGGTATTTTCAGTTTGTCACAGATTCAATAACCAATATGGCCAACGGCCAAAATATAACTCTGGGCTGGCAAGAGGATTAGAAACAAAGTGGGGGTATAAAAAAGTACTGATTTAGTGAAAGGGGACAAAGATATTTTGACAATGTATGTCCCAGCCATTTTGGCATGTCTGGGAAGCAGCCAATTTTCTTGGGATTGTAAAGATTTATGTCTAAAACAACAAATTATCTTTGAGAATGTCAAAACCAAAGGAACATCTCCACCCTATCCGATCCAAGATTCCTAGCTAGTTTTTCTCATTTCTCAACCGTCCCTTTCCTTTATTCTGATTCCATTTTTTTCCTTAAAAAAGAGACCATTTTAAATGGGTGCATTTTTAACTTTAAAAAAAAAAAAACCAGAACTGCCTAGTCCTGTGTTTTATCGAGAAGAGTTGGAACTGGATCGACTGCGGTGACGCCTCCGGCCTGGAGATCTGGATCTGGATCGCCTGCGAACTGGGGATCTGCGCCTGGGAGACCTGGATCTGAAAGGAAACAGATTCAGATGAAGAAGAGCCCCACCTACTTAGTACAGTATAATCAGCACAATTCAAAGATGTTTTCGCAGGCTATTTGTTTATTGCCTGCCTTTTTCTGAACGGGAAACTCAAGTTTCTTAGATGCGTTTGGAAGGACCGAGGACAGGTGTCCCTGTATAATAAAAATAGAGTTTTATTTGATGACCACAATAATGGCTCCCAAAGAAGGGTTTCAAGAAGCCTTCTGACAATTGAAAACATTAATAAACTCATTGCGACAAGGTACATGCACTTCCATTACAAAAATACTGCTGTTGTGGCTTGCCAGCGTCCAGCAGAGCTGGCGACAGACTCGAACAGTGAGGAGGTTGGGGCGGAACATGGGCCAGTCCTGGAGTCTGGACTGTGACGAGTGCTCTGTGTCAGAGGCAGAGATTGAGCCAGGGCTGGCTTACAGTTATTAGCTGCCTTCGGATTCAGACATCAGTAAGGAAGAAAAACAGCTGGAGCCTTTTCCCAGTATGTGCATGCACAGAGCTGCCAGAAGGGAACAGCTAAGGAACAAGGGTCGACTTGGAAGTAAAGGCACAGGTAGACCGTGAATGGGCCCTCCTATGGGGAATAAAGAGGAGCAAAAGGGGAGTGGTGTTTGCAGGAGACAATTAGGTCAATTCATTAAGGTGAAGATCTGTTCCTGACTTCTTGCAAAGCAATTGCTGCTACAGCGTGGCGTTTGCAAGATATTAGCCTGGCAACTCTCCAAACCCGATGAAGGTCTGTAGCTAGGAAATCTCATGAAGGACTGTTTGCCGGGACTTTGCTGGAGAGGAATTCACTTTAACCTAAATAAAAGGGGTTTTATCGGGACGAGGAGTCTGGTTCATGTTCTTGGGAAACCTAGGTCAGTACGACTGCTTCTATCAAGGTGCGTAAGAAAGATGCATATCCGATTAACCACAATAGCCCTGCCTTCCTGGGAAGGGATTCAGAAGGAATGCAAGAGCCATTAAAGGGACACTCAGAGAAGCAATTACATGGTCCAGAAATTGACAGCAGTGTGAGAAGAAAAAAAACTCCAAATCTCCTTGCATTGATTCTGTTTAGTACAAGATGAAGAAGAAAGAAATTTCAACAAAGTTTTAAGGTATCACGGCACCCTGCAACCATAGAGTGGCATTTCTGGAATGTCTTGTTTCTTGATCTATAAGCATGAAAGGGCTGGCATCCATTATCACCGATTAAGGCAACCTACCTTCTCCTCATGCGTGGTGGTGAGCGGCGCCACATAGGGGGTGGTAGCAACATCCTTCTGGGAGGGGTAAAACGCCTTGGAAGAGGCCTTGGACGAGGCGCTAAAACAGCTGTGGCGGTAATCTCCTGCCCATCGATTTGACCTGTTTCAATCACAGAAGAATAGCGTGGTGCTGTAGCTATAAGACCACTTTAGAAAGCACGTTTTCTCATTCTGCCTGCTTAAAACGCCAGCTGGAAATTGTTCTTGTAGCACACATGGAGAGGGGGAAAATGTAGGGCATGGGTGCTTTGGGAATGGATGGATGTTCATTTCAAAGGAAGTCAGTAGGAAAAACATGTCAATGAGACGAAAGTTTACCAATAATTAGCAATCTATCTTTGCAAAGAGTGTCTCTGAACCGTGGCAAATTGAAGAAGTGTGCATTTCAACTCCCAGAATTCCCCGGCCAGCCATCTGAAGTCCACAGGAGCCCCCTTTAATCCTCCCCCCGCCCCAATTTTCCTTGACACTCGATCTGGAACCCTCTTAATTCCAGACACCTACCTCCATCCATGTGTTTCAGTGCCTTTTCAGCATCATCTGGATTCTCAAACTCTACGTAGGCATAGCCTCGGGAAAGATGCGGGTTGAGCCTATCTGTTGGCATATCAATCATCTTGATCTTTCCGTATGTAGAAAATATTTCCATGATGTGATCCTTAAAGAAAAAGGAAAAAGAAATCCCTGGTATCCCTATATATTCCCATTATCGTTAGGCTTCTGAAAGAATATTGAACAAGAAACAGCTACACCTTTAACCGAGAGGTATGCCTATCAGCCAAATTCATGCAGAGGGATTTGTCTCAGATTTGCTTTCTTACCTTAGCCAAAATATATTCCTGAATATATTTAAAGGAAAAATAATACAGAAATACTAGAAGGGGTAGAAGCAAGGCGTTAAGACAGTGAGCTCAACTGATAGGCGCGATTAGGTCCACTATGGAAAAAGCATCAGACAGCAATTGGGTCTGGGAAGTGGGGAAAGGCTTTTCTTAGAACCACCAATGGAACCGAGAACGGTGGAGCAGGATGATTAAATGTAAGCCTGAGTTATTCCTCCTGAAATGATACTCGTGTTTTTATGAGTCCAGCCTTAAGTTCCTTTACAAGGTGATTCCAAATTCCCAATGTTCAAAATTGATTATGGCTTTGATTCTGGCTCCTTCAGGGCCTTATTTTTCTTCTTTCTGAATCCAAGTAAGGGCCTGGTTGCAATTACCTTCGTGACATTTCTGGTGAGCCTCCCGACGTGAACTTTGGTGGGCTTAGGGGAGGGACTCCTCCTCTTCCGTTCTTTTTCGTCTCTCTTGGGTGGTTTAGATCTGGAGAGAAAAAAAAAAGAGACCGTTTTCTAAGGAGCAAGCTTGTAGTAAAAGTCAGTTGCCGGCTACCGTTTAAATGTCATGCTATTTAAACAACAGCATGTCAGAATGATGTACTTTTCAATGTTGGATCTTCAGACGTGATAGGAAGACGGCAGTGTTAAATCTATGGTAGCAAAAAAATAATAATCAGTAGCTTGGTAGCAACTCTTCTGACTAATAAACATTATTAAAGGCAGCAGGTTCCTGAGCTGCAGCTCTCATCATCAAATGCAGAGCAGTTAGATGTAGGATTTAAAATGGGGGAAGATGGGGGAAGGAGAGCAGATAAGTTGATTGTGCAAATTCATGGGATTACAAGTACCTTATCTATTAACAGTTGGAATGTGATTAAAAAAAACCCATTGTATTTACATCTGCATAAATCAAACTATTATCCCCTCCCTGCCTCCTACCTCACCCCAGTTTAAATCCTACATCAGTCTGGCCACTCTGCATCTGATAAAAGGAGATACATCTCTTAAAAGCTTTTAATAAAATGTCTTAGTCATAAAAGGTGCTAGCAAGCTCCTGATTTTTAGGCTTTTAAAAAGTTAATTAAAAAAGATCTAGCATTTACATTCTACAAAATCGTATCAGGAATTTGGGGTGTTTAAACACAAAACTGGGCCGCAATGAGGGTGTCAGCCTTGGGAGCCATTTTTTTTTTACCTTGGAAGCTTTGAGGCTGTCACATTCAATGCCTGGTAATTTGGGAGGGGGGATTTCACAGTGGGGTAGAAGATTAGACACAATAACATTCATTCTCAGAGTGTGAAAGACATGTTGCCCTACACCTGGAGGGGAGTGACTGGTGGAGGGATGTTTCCAGCTTGGGACAAAGATTTGATTGGGCCATGTAATGGACTGATGAGTGCAGGGGATGGATCTTTCATTTCTCTTTTGGGAAAGGAAAACCCGGAACTCCCAGATTCGGGTTTTCCCAGATGTGCCAATATGGCAACTCTAATAAAACGGAACTTTGAGAAAATGCTGGTCTCTGAGTTTATTGGGTTGGAGGTTATTAGTTGGAATGCTGACAGAGGGTTTTGCCTACAATGTTCTGCATTATAACTCATGGACTTACCATTTCAGGTAAACCTAATCAACTGGCATTTACAACAATTACACCAACAAAGATTTAAAGCAGAGTTCTCCAGAGCGGTCAATAATCACCTCCAAGGATTAATGGACTCTCCAAGATCCAATGTTATTATCGTGGTTAATATTCGTATCACTATTAAAATAATGTGTGTCTGTCTGTGATCTACGAATAATGTGAAACTCTTCATAAAAGGACCGATAAACCGAAGCGTCTGAAAACCTCCGATTTAAAGCAATGGGTGACAACTAGTCCCCAACTCCCAAGACTTTGAAGCCTCCTCACCCAAGTCCAGGTGGGTCACATCCCCCCACGAGGCAATGCCCACTCACTTGGAACGGGACCGTCTCCGATTGTCATGCCTACGCCGGGAAGGGCTCGGAGAGCCCGAAGAACTGCTGGAGCTGGAGCTGCGGGAAGTACTGGAGCTCCCTGAGCGGCTTGAGGCAGAAGAGGAACTGGAACCACTGCTGGACCCAGTGCTGGAACTTGACCCCGAACTGGAGGTTGAACTGGACCGAGACCTGACAGAAGACGAGCAGCAAACGTATCACCAAAACTGAGCAGAACCAAGTCCCGGGATCTAGAATGCTTGCAAGGAGCCCTCATAAACCCCAAACATACATCAGGAAAGAGGAATGGTTTTTAATCAATGTCTAATCAATGTGTTTTTTCTTAAATGGATCATTTCTATCAAAACTTTAGAGCAAGACCAGATGCGTAGAAGACCCTTCTTGGTGACTATCCCTAAAATTCCTCAACCCCTGGTGAATGGAAATACGTAACATAATAATTTAAAGTTGGTTGGTTTCTACTGCTACCCACTTCAACAAGCGACTCTGGGCAGTGTACACCATACAGCATCAAACAATGAAAACTATTCTAACAGGATCAAGTAAATATGTATGGCACCAAATAAAATGGTTACTATCCATGTTCTTATAGACAGGAAATGGGTCCCTTCCCATCCCTGGGGCTCCAGGGGATAAGTTTGAAACCCTGAAACTCTGCCTCCCCACCAGAATTCCTCAGGAAGTGAGTTTCTAGCTCCCGAGAACCAACGACCTGGCCCTGCATTGACACTTTTTCAGGGATGTTAGGATCAGGGGTGGGTATCTACCGGTTCTGTCCACCTCTGTAGAACCGGTAGCTCTGAAGAGCAGCAGACACAGAACCGGTTCTATGTCTGCTGATGTTTTTGCTCACCCACCCACCAGGGCTCTTACCTGATCTTTATTTCCTGATTTTTCAACTTCAGCTGCCGAATGAGGCACAGCTGCAGTTAAAAAAGCAGGAAAAGAGGGCTGTTTCAAAGGCCACTTCTCTGCATGCAGCGTGCTGATGACGATTTACAGGCTTGCGGCTCGCAGCCTGCAGGGAAGCTCGTAAATCCCAAACAGGTAGTTAACCCTGTCATATCCCATCCCTGGCTAGGATACCATTTACCTGGTGCTGCTGCTGCCGCTGGAAGCACTGTGCCTTTTGCGGGTTTTGTCACGCCCACGGTCCTTTTCGCCTGACTCCTTTGTGGCTGGTTTGTCCTTGGACCGGTCCTTGGATTTTTCTTCGGTCCGGTCTTTGCGCTTGCTTGGAGAGGGAGCCCTTTAATAAAAAGACCAGAAAGTTATCTTCTAACTTCAGTTGCCAAACAAAAGAATGATCATCTCCTTTTAAAGACCCCATAATCCCTTGCGGGGTGGGAGTCTGGGCAACTGAATGGAGCTGAATGTTTACTGGCTGGATACCCTTCCTGTTGCCAATGCGGAGTTTTGTTCAGCAGATATATTCTCATCGTGTCCAGAGAGAGAAATATCTGCCTCTACCTAGGACTGAACTCACAGCCTCCTGATTGTGAGGCGAGAGTTCCACCTCTAGGCCACTGCACCACAACAAAAGCATGATGATGTCACAAAATTCCCAGCCTCTATAGAACAGGTTTAAAGAAAGGCAGAGCCACATGTGGAAATTAATGAAAGGAGCAAAAGGCATTTCTAATTACAGATAGTCCTCGACCGTTCGTTTAGTGACTGTTTGACATTACAGTCATTGGGGAAAAAAAGTGACTTATGACCGTTTTTCACTCTTTTAAGTCCATTGTGGTCACATCATGGTCACATGGTCAAAATTTGGACGCTTAGCAAACTGACTCCTATTTATGACAGTTGCAATGTTTCAGGATAAGGTGAATATACCTCTTGTGACCTTCCGACAAGGAAAAGTCAATGAGGAAGCCAGATTCACCTGACAACAGCGTTACTAACTTAACAATTGTCGAGTACTGTCTGTACGTATGCTCCCCAGGAAAGTCCTAGTAGGCTGAAAAGCTCTCTCCACCTCCCCCCCACCCCACTCCGTCCAGTTCCTGGAAGAATTTAGGCTTTGAAAATTCAGACAGTGGTTACCTAGTGCTGGACTTTTTATTATTTTCTTTGATGGCCAGCAAGCTCTTCTTTTTCATTCCTGACAGTTCCATTTTCCCCTTCCGAGTCCCAAAGCAGCTCTGTGGGGTGAGGGCTCAACTTATCTGAAAGCTACTGGATCCCTAAGCGAATGCAGGAAGCTCCAGAGTGCAGCCTAGTGACAAGATAAAAAAAATATTGAGAGACAATTAACATATAGGCAGAAGGGGGGGGGGGTCCTACTTGATAAGGACGGCAGTGATACTAAGCAATATTCATGCAAAGCACTGGGATGACGTAACACCAAATGACACCTGGCTGAAAATGGCACCTGCTGAACCATCAAAATCAGTGTTCCCAATCTGAGCAAATTTAAGTTGTGTGGACTGGAGAATTCTGGGAGCTGGTTGGCTGGAGAATTCTGGGAACGGAAATCCACACAACTTAAGATGATGAGTAACACTGATCTACATTGTGCACTTTACCAGATACTGTATTTGAATATTTTTGAAGGACCTCTAATATTAAACAAAGATACAGGTTTTTCGCCACAGTCGTAAAAAGGTTTTCCTGTCCAGAGATTTCCCAAAACTGTATAATTTTTGGCATTCTGGAGTCTCTGTTGCAACCTGCAAATCCTTTCAACCCAGAAGCACCCTTTGTAGGAGCTTCTGACACAAATACAGACAGGATCTTTGAATAGGAAATTAAATTAAAAATAAAATATGAATAAAATTAAGCATGAATAAAACTTGGGTGGGGGGAGACAGAGCTCCCAGACTTACAGCTCCTGCTTAAAGATCTCGGGATAAGTATGATCCAATCAAGCATGATCTGTGGTTAATAGCTGAACTTCATATGTGAGCCAGGCCAAGTTATTCCACAAATCATAGTAAAACAAACCATTCTATGTTCTAGCCGCTATAGGTACAATTACTTTTCTACAGCTTTTAATCTTCAGTATAAAGTATACAGCAGCACGCTAAAAGATATACTCTCTGTAAAAGTATAGCATAGTATAGGTGACAATTATACTTGCATATATTTCTACTTAAATATATGAAAGCATTTCTCCAGCAAACCTAATTGGGGTCACGCTTTTGGAAGGAGAAAGAACTGCTAAACCTATTTTAAAGTTTGTACTACAATGTTTAGATAGTGGGGCCACAACAGGCAATATGAGATTATTTTATTATTTAGAAACCTGTTTGGAATGGCTGTGTATGCACTCAGTTTCACCTGGAAGGCAAAAATTAAGAGTCTGTTATGACACCCTATTGGCATATAAACAAACCTGCAATTTAATCCTTTTTAAGAGATGGAACAAGATATTTTGCCGCTGCACAATAAAAAAACACCCAGATAACATTGACTTTTATCTCACTGCTACTTTCTTTATCCTAGCTTTATTTTTCAACCCACACATCAAGCTCCGCCACTATCTCTTAGCTCCTTAGCTATGAATGGAATACAAGTTACAAAACCGAAGCTCCTCCGTGAGATCTTCTTCTGAGCGACCATCGATCAGACACCCATATAGGGCCTTTTGGACAGTTGGCGGACCATTGGGAAGCCACCCAAGGCAAGACCTGAGTTTCATTACACCGAGGTATCATTTTGTATCTCCGCATTATTCACGCCGCCTTATTATGCACCCTGAAAACCACCCAGAGCCCCAACTGGATTGAAAGGGTACATAATGCAATTTTTTTAAAAAAACTGGATCAAATTATTATTATTATTATTTTGCAATACCAGCAACAGCACACCATGCAAAACCTTACAGGGCAGCATTTGCCTGCAAATGGTGCAAAACTTACTTTTTAAGATCTACAATGGATCATTGAGGAACCCAGTGCCTTCCTTCTCTCCCTCACCCCCACCCCCCCCCAAAAAAGAGGGGAGCAGCTCCTTCAGCCTCCCCACCCCCCAAAAAACCAGGAACTTGCTTTGAGCAACAAGCCAGAAAGGGGCGGGGTCAGCTTGGTTCTACGTCACCCATCCGCACGCCGCCCCGTCCTCCGGATTCAGAGGAGCCTCCCCTCCCCACTTTCCGTCCGGGGCCTCCCGCGCTCCCGAAGCGGCCTCACGCTCTTCCACCAGGCCGACCCTGCTGAGAAGCCCTTCGGCGGCCCGGCGAACCGCTTCCCGGCGCTCTCACGGCCACCCCGAGCCAGATGGCGACGGATTAGCGCCTTTCTCCTACTTACATCCTCAGAGCTCGCCCGTTGCTCCTCCGTCGCGCTCGCGGTGACGTCGTTTGCCGCCTTCCGCAGAGCTGGGCGCAGGCGGATGGCGTCAAGACGGGGGAACAGGAAAAAGGCGCTGGAATCCTTTAGACGCCTCTGTCTCCAAGGTTACGACGCCTCCCCCTTTTTTTTTAAAGGGCCAGACCCGCGAATTTTGCTGTTGGTGGGGGTCGCTTTTAGGAGAACGCCGAGAAAGGTGGTTTTGCAGCGCAATGAGTGCATGCAAAACCATGAGAACGATCAGTGTATATTAGAGGTGGAGACCCTTTGCAACTAAATTTCATCTTAATGTATGCTCATTAGTGCACAGTCAAATTGATAATAAAGTTATTCTAAGTTCTAAGTTGTAAAAACAAACAAACAATACGCTCCACTTATGTGTGTGTGTGTGTGTGTTTTACAAACAACCGAAGGTCGCCCGATTGGTTGGACCACAACTGTCAACCCCCATGGTTTGGAGTCATGGGTGCTGTAGTACATACAGCACTCTTCATCTTTTCAAGGATCAATTTGGGAAACGAAAGGGCTTAGATTTTGCAGAAGACCATGCTAGCATGCAGTAGGTTCCAGATGTTTTGGGAGACTGTTACTACCATAGCATGTTCCAGATGCTGTAGAAGAGTGCTAGCATCCAGCAAAAGTTCCAGATGTTGCAGACCATGCCAGCACTACATCAGGTTCCAGATGTTGCAGGTCATACTAGCACCACAGCAGGTTCCAGATGAATCCAGCCAGCTTTATGCCTAAAGCAGGACTAGAACTCACAGTCACCTGTTTTTTAGCCTGGTGCTTTAACCACTACCCTAAAATTGCTCTTATTCACATATAATTGTCATAGTATTACTACTCTGTGATAAAGCATGTTGTGTGAACCCCATCCCTTTGTTTACTGGTTATAAATCCTTTTTTAGGTGCCACAGTAATCTTGAATCGCCATTCAAACAAATGGTTGTAAGTCGAGGTCTACCTGCAGTGCAGGATGAACTTATCTCTTCCTTAAAAGAATCAGCCACTATCATGCCCCTGGTGGACACTCTTGAGGGAGAGGAGGAACAGCCAACAGGGAGTGGAAGTGTGGCTCTGGAGGTTGTGGAGGAGGCTGGGGAAGGGCAGAGGCCGGCTGAGCAGTCAGAGGACCCAGGCCTATCCCCTATCCATCCTAAGGCATGCAGGGAGGAGAAGATAAGGGAGAGAGGTGGTCTACTTGGGAGGAGAGGGCCTTAATTCATGGGCTGCAAGTGTGAGAACTGCATAAGAGTTTGGACCTGCATACTGGCAAATTCTGGAAACAAAGTGTGTTTTATTTTGGTTTGAGTTTATCTTGGTTGACGTCCTTCCAACAGACTGTGCCTTGTTATCGCCTTGAATTTGATAAATCTTCTGTTCGTTGTGGAAATTTTGTCACTGTAGTTTGTTTTTTTATTTCACCTCTATCTGCTCATTAAATTTGGACTGTATTGCTTTCTTTTGAAGACTATTTTTGAGTATGTTTTATCTCCAACTGAGTATTATTGAACAGTGGGGCCAAGTTGGAGGCATTGAAGGACATTTATTTACATTTTGGATTTTGTTACGTTTGTGTTACACTCTGGGTCATCACAGCCACACATACAGTACATGCTTCTAGTTGGCAGCTCCCAAGTGGTGAAGGTCTCAGTTGCTTAGCATAACTAGGATAGCAAAATGAAGGTATTCCCTCATTTATATAGGACCCCTGCTTTGATTGTGATAAGGAGAACTAAAGATCAAGCCATCCATTTCCAAAGAAAGTTGAAAAAGAGTGGGGGGTGGGGAAGCTCTAAAGTATTGTCAGGAGGAAAAACTTCAGATTTCTTGATAGGTCTCATGCCTGAAAAATCAACCATCAAACTGCGTTTGGACTCCCAACTTTTTATTTATTTTTCAGTCCATTCATATGCCACCCAGTCCTTCTGACTCCCCGTGGCTCACAACAAATAAAACACAATCAATCATAAGCAACATAAATACATTTCCAGCCCAAGGACAGCAAAAACAAACATCATAAGATCTCAGTGATCAGAGGACAAAGAAGAATGAATAAGCAATGAACCATTTATTTCACAATGGCCCGAATGCCAGAACTGGAAAAACCAAGAGCATGTATGAGTTTTTAAAAAATGGAAAAAAATGTAGGACGGTGGTAGGGCTCCAATCGGCGAGCTGAGACCATTTCTAGTGTCATTAAGTCACTGAGCCAATCCCCCTCTGCTGTCACCGTCATCTTCCTTATTTCTGCAGCAGAGGTCTCCAAACCTTGCAACCTGGCAACAACCAACCCGCACCTCCATCCTGCCTGAGGAACTCTGGGAGTTGAAATCCACAAGTCTTAAAAGTTTCCCAGTTTGGAGACCCCTGTTCTACCGGAGCAAAAGATATTGTATCTGGATGGGAAATTAAATTAGCAATTGCTGCAGTGTTAGGAGATCAGCAGAGGGCAGTAGCTGATTAAAAGTTGAACCCCCCCCCACCCCCCCCAAAAAACTTCTACAAACCCTGTTAAATCAAGTGTGCCTGAAAGCAAATGTCACACCTACCCGTTTGATTAAGTTTCATTACTGATCTAAGTAACATTATCAATGCTACAAGGCCTTCTAGCACTGATGATGTTATCTAGCTGGGTAATGAAACAGCTGCAAGAATACAGTCAAGTTCACGGAGCACTAAGTACCCCCTATTCACTTCTTTAGAGGCGTAAAAAGCTGGTTCTGGGACAGCACATTTCAGATAACTGAAGTTGGGCTTTGTCCCACAGAAGATTGCCTTCACAGTTTATACCATCTTCACTTTTTGCCATTGCTTTGGATTTTAATTTTTGCTGTGCTCTTCTTGATGCGAACAAGAAATTCACATCTGCAGAGCTAATAGCTATGCAAGCAAGGTGAAGACTACAAACAACAGCTTACTATACAAATTCCTGAGTTTCCATCTGGGGAGAGTGGAATCTTTGGACAAAGGTGACCTCTTTTTATTTTTATTTCTTTTCATTTTGCTTATGTCCTGTTTCTTAGAAAATGGGAGGCGAGGATAGGAACCTGCCTGCAGTCCAGTTACCCACAGCTGAAAATGTCAACTGAACCAACAGTGTTGTGAAAAGGTTTGCCTGAACTGATCTTTCCTGTTTCCCGAACTAGGAAATGAACTTGAGACTTTCTCTGCTTGGAAAGCAGGCACCTTCCCCGCTTTCACAAACACATATGAGGCATTCATTGTCAGTGGCAACACACCTCTCGACAAAGACAGTCCATTCCTTAGGAGAGCAAAGCCATTTTAGATCCAATTAACAATCCATGAAGGTGAGGTAACTTGAGTAGACTTCCGCCTTCGCCACTCCTTTCCTCTCTGAAAAAATAATACTGGATTTATTAGAATTGAATCAAAGGCTTTCTGCCTCTTAAAAAAAAACGTTTTTCTTCTCTGTTTTTTCTCTCTTTCTTTCTCATTATTTCCTTTCTCTCTCGTTTTTCTTCTTTCTTTCTTTCTTTCTCTCTCTCTCTCTCCCTTTCTTTTTCTCTGATTGTGATGAGCAAAGCACTTTACCCCCACTGACAAATTAGGGGGAGGAAATAATCACTTTGGCTACACATTTATTTTTTTATGGTGGGTGTGGAAAATATCATGGCACCCCCACCAATTTTTCACTCAACCTGGCAGTGAGAGGTGCTTGTAGAAACGAAGAGGTAGGTTTTCTCACACTCCACGGGAGAGCAGAAAAACAACATCCTCAACATAGATACTCCAGGAATTTGATCCGTTTTACACTGTGGTCAGTTGGCTGGAACGTTCTTCTGAGATTTACCTCTTCCTTAGATCCCAAATAGCTTTTTCTTTACGGAGGCGCTTCCTGGTAGTCAAATGGCTGAAATAATCTCACAGCGATCGCTCAGTTCAATGTTGTTGTAATTCTGTGGTCTGAAAAACCCAGAAGGAAATAGGTTAGGAAAATAGTGTGACTTCATTTGCTTAATGACATGGGCAGGCTGTTTCTGCTCTGCTTATCATAACAGAAAGCACAGAGATAGAATCAGAGAATTACAGGGACCTTGGAGGTCCTCTAGTCCAACCCCCTGCTTAGGCAGGAAACCCTATACCAATTCAGACAAAATGGTTATCCAATCTTTTTTTAAAAAAACTTCAAATGTTGGAGCATTTACAACTTCTGGAGGCAAGTTGTTCCACTGATTAATTGTTTTAACTGTCTTGAACTTACAACCATTTGTTTAGTGACTGTCCAAAGTGTCATGCCCTGTTGGAATTTGATTCTGAGGGAGAGGTGGAACAGCTGACGGAGTGGGAGTGTGGCTCCAATGGCTGTGAAGGAAACTGGGGAAGGGCACAGTCCGGCTGGGCATTCAGAGGAAGACCCAGGCCCACCCCTCTTCATCCAAAAGCATGCAGGGAGGAACGGATAAGGGAGCAACATGGGTTATGGGGGAGAAAAAGGCCCTGATTTCCTTCATTAGCTGCAGCTGGGAAAACAGGATAAAGAGGGTGTTTGCGCACAGCTCCTTGCTGGAAGCAAAGTGTGAATTATTTTAGTTTGTCAAGTCTTATCTGAGTTCTGGCATCCTCCCAACTGTGTGTTTCTCATTATCTTTTGAAGTCTTCAATTCCTTATCCTGCCCTGTCCTCGTTAATTGCTGCAGCGTGGTTTATGTTGGTTTTTATTTATAAGTTATATGTACTTTGGGTTTGGATGGAATTTCTTCCCTTTAAAAACTGTTCTTGGGAGAGTTTTTTTCTCCAGCCAAGGATAACTGGACATTGGGGGCCAAGTTGGAGGAATTAAAGGGACTTTACCTATTTTTGTGCCTTTGTTGCTTTTGTGCCACGCCCCGAGTCATCACACCAAGTTCCAATGGCATTGAAAACATTGACTGATGATCAGTTTTCACACACATGAACATTGCAGCATCCCTGCATGTTCATAGGGTCAGAATTCGGGTGCTTGGCAACTGGCGTGTATTTATAATGGTTGGACTGTCCCGGGGTCAAGTGATCACTATTTGTATCCTTCCCAGCTGACTTCCGACAAGCAAAGTCAATGGGGGAAGCCAGATCTGTTTAACGACCATACGGTTCACTTAACAACCACAGTGATTCGCTGAACAGCTGTGGCGAAAAAGGTCTTAAAACGGCCAAACTCGCTGAATAATTGCCTTGCTTAGCCATGGAAATTCTGGACACCGTTGTGGCTGTAAGTCAAGGACAACCTGTATAGACTCCAGGGGTGTAATTGGAACGGATCTCTCCGTTCTGTTTTTTAATGCATGAAGTCACCAACTGTCCTCAGTCCTCAGTAATCCAGTTAAGAAAGTTGAAGCACACTTTAGTTCAGAGAAAGCAAGCAAGCAAGCAGGGGTTGAAATCTGAAATCCGCCTTTTAAGAATGCAAAAACACACATACAAACATATGTGATTAATGGCTCATCTTTATATGTGAGCCAGGCTAGGTTGTTCAACAACTCATACTCAAATAAACAATGCTATGTTCTAGCTGCTATAGATTACTTTTGTACAGCTTTTAATCTTCAGTATAAAGTATATAACAACATGCTAGAAAGATATTGACTCAGCCTTCCATCGTTCCAAGGTGGGTAAAATGAATTATTGAGGGCAATATGTTGACTCTGTAAACCGCTTAGAGAGGACTGGAAAGCACTGTGAATATAAGTCTAAATGCTATTGCTATATACTCTTTATACAATAGCATGTTGTGTAGTGATAATTATATCTGCACATATTTCTTCTTAGGTATGTATACACAAGCATTTCCCCATCAAACCTGATTGAGGTCACGCTTTTGGAAAGAGAAAGAACTGCTAAAACATATTTTCATGTTTGTACTGCAAAAGCATCAAGGAAGCTGGAACTTGAGCTCTGGTGAAGAATATCGGAAATGTGGCAAAATGAGTAAACAAATACTTTCAGTATTTAGATACCATATTATTAGCCATTATAACTTCGAACACACATTAAGGGAATGGCTGCAAGTTGAAGAATACCTCTATTGCCCAGCACATTAAGTGGGTACGATATTGGGCAAAGACACCCATATAGGAAGATGGAGTCAGGTTCATATTGGAATATATGTTGTTAGGTTCATATTTTGGTTCCTAGATTTGACTTTCGCACAAATCCCAAAACCAGCTCTTTTATTTTTTTTTACCTTTTTATACAATAGACAGCTCCACCGATTAATAGTAGTATGAACGAAATGGAACCCAAGATCAAAAAAGCAATTTTCCAAGCTTGAAATGAAGCTGTGGAAAAAGAGGAAAAACGGTATTGTTAATATAATCCATAGTTTCTTTTAATGGTTTATGGAATCAGTGGCAAACTGTGCACCCAAAACAAGAAAACACTATTGGGAGCTTTGAATCCCCAAAAGTAAAACTGACAATTATCTGTCATAAACGCTGAAGGTCCAGAAACAATTAAATCACAACGCTTTAGGATATACATGCTGAGCTTTTCAGAACATTGCTAGGTGGGCCCAACTCATTTCTGAATGAGTAGTTTGGTACAGAATAAAATGCCCTGTATTTTAACAGTCATGAGGTTTCTAAATCAAATTTATCTAGATCGCATGACAGTTTATTTTCAATTCAGAACATCGCAAAACAAAAAGGTCCCTTCATTCATAATTGGATCCTTAAGGGTTTTCTCTATAAAATTTACACTGAAACAAAATCCATAAATATAAATGATTAATTAGGATTGCAGCCACCAAATCTTTGATCTGTCAGGATTCCAGCAATCGCTCTAATTAAATCATGATTCTGGAGCCAACCTTCAATAAACCTCAAAGGATTCATTAGAGGTGACCTACTGGCCCTGCCCTGTAGGAAGCCAACTCTGGCATATGTAATTTACAGTCACCTGTGACCCTGTTTCCCCCTCCCCGCTGGGTGTGTCATAAATCAGATTCTCCAACTGAGCACATTCACAGGCTGGGTATTCACACTCTCCAATTAAATATATTCGTGGACAAAAGCTCTGGTATTTTAGTCACAATCTGTTAAAGATAAGAGTTGGAATGTACTTTCACTTTCAACTGCTCTTCCAGTTTTCCCCCATTTTTTAATGGCAACTACTAAAACACGCATAGGAATATTTTATGAGTTGACATGGTCACTACCTGACCGGATTACCTTTAGTTATTGGTACCACTTCACTGGAAGGTGCGCAGGGTGCATTAGTTCTGAGGAATATCCCATCCACAGAAAATGGGTGGGAACTTAAGGAGAAATTCTGTTGCCATTGGATAAGGAGCTGCTGCTCTTCCGGTGATGTGGTCAGCATCCGACCAGACAGCTTCAATAGGGTATCAGAGCAAGTGAAATTCAGTTCTTCGGAAAGACAAGAAAGATGGATGGCTAGTTAGGCTTGGAAGATCAGGTCCATACATGAAGGTCCAATTAAAGTGATCTATTGTGGGATGGCTCAGTGGTTAAAGATAGTGAGCTTGTCAGCTGGAAAATTAACAGCCTGCGTTCAAGACCCAAGCACTGCATGATGGGGTGAGTTCCTATTATTTGCTCCAGCTCCTACCCACCTAACAAATCTAAAGCATGCAAATGCAAGTAGATAAATAGGTACCACTTCGTGGGAAGGTAACAGCTTTCATGCACCTTTGGAGTGTATCCATGCTGGCCACATGGCCACCAAAGCATCTTCAAACAATACTGGCTCCCTTAGCTAGGAAACGGAGATGACCACTGTGTCCTAGAATTGGACATGACTAGAGAGGGGAAAATTTTACCTTTATTGCTAAATTGCTAGACAATTTAAAATTGAGTGAAAAACACCGGCAATACGGTTATTCTCCATACAGAGAATAATTTCTCCTTTCTCATTAACAATTGCAAAATGTGATAATGGGCAATTTTTATAGGAGCTCTGGGCGTGGCATTTTAGGCTGTTTAAGGAGACCAATTTCTACATCCCTGCTTAAAACCAAGGGAGGAATATCTATGTCCCTCCAAACTACGTTAGATTGATAGTAGCTACCACCATCTTGATCATTTGGCTTTTCTTGCAGGGAACAATGGGCTCAGATATACATTCAAATTTGAGCCACCACAGATTCCCCATATTAGCTTGAAAAGGGGTGCAGCTAGAAAGCAATAACATTATTTCCACTGGCCATGACATGAATGTATTGTCCCCAGAAATATCAATCAGGAAGCAATATCAATCAATATGATGCTATGTTAAAAAAAATATGTTGGACACAAACCTTGCAAAGCACAGAGAGATATAGCACATAAACAGCTGTCTTCCATGGATCTCACTAGTGTCTGCTGGAAGTGAGCTTGTAGCTGTGGATTTTGAAGCCAGAAGGAACAGTCTACCAAGAGAAGAATAGCCATCTTAAGCACCTAATTCTGGGCAACATACATTTATATATAAAAGCAAAGAACAATATAAAAATCATACATTAAAAACGTAGTTTGAAAAACTCCTTGGAGTAGTGGTGAAAGCACCAGGCTAGAGAATGGGAGATCATGAGTTCTAGTCCCACCTTAGCCATGAAGCCAGTCATTGTTCCTCAACCCCAAGTAGAAGGCAAGGGCAAATCAGTTCTGCAAAACATTGCCAAGAATAATGCAAGGACTAGTCCATGCAGTCGCTAGAAGTCAAAAACAGGTGCAAAGGCAAACAGAAAAAACAATCCACTTCACAAAAAAACTAGCATGGGCTTTTGACATGACCCCATGATACCAAAACTCTTTTGTGGTTGTGTCTACAGCAGGTATAGTAGCATCATGCCTCTTTCTGGGAAAAGAACTAAGGTGTCAGGCCCAAAACTAAGAATAACATGTGGCAATTCTTTCAAGATGGGTATTGTTTCATGCCCATTGACAAAAAACTTGTCACACTGTGAATTCTACTATCTGCATTGACAATGTACTCTGGAAACTATTAGGGAGAGGCTGTCTTCACTCTCTTTCTCCCACACATGCAGGAGTAGGATTCTACCGGTTTGCACCTATTCGCTAGAACCGGTTGTTAACATTCCAAGCATTTTGGAGAACCGGTTGTTAGAAGAAATTACTGGCCTAATCCTGTAAGGAAGGCAGGAAGGAAACATTCTGGTGTTGCTTACAGAAACTGCCTCTCCATTATCCCTTATTACATTCTTGTCAGGACTAGACTTCCTATCTCAGAAACTTCTCTGGAGTTTATTTCTCTCCTGTGCTGGTACTTTGCTTGTGTGGAGGGACCATTCAAAGTTACAATGGCACTGAAAAAAGTGACTTATGACACTTACGACTGTTGCAGCATCCCCACAGTCATAAGAGGCCAGGCGAGGAGATGCGTGCCTCAATGTGAGTGATGTTCAGCTGGCCACGCCCAGCCAGTCACATGACCACCAAGCCATGCCCACCACCTAAACTACGCCCACAGAACTGGTTGTTAAAAAAAATTGAATCCCACCTCTGCACACATGATATCTGGGATGCTTCTTATTCCTCTGGAATGTACTCTCTCCCTCCTGGAAATCTTCCCTATATTCCATCACCTCATGTGTGGACTTCAACTCCCAGAATCCCTCAGTCACCATGTGTCAGGCCCCAAACCAGGACTAACATGTGGTGATTCTTCCAGGCCGAGTTCTTTATTGTTTCACACATATAGACAAAATCTTGCCAGACTGAAGACTTTCCTGTCTGCATCTACAGTATAATACGGGAAGTATTGAGGAGAGGCTGTCTTCGCCCTCTTTCTCTCACACAGGATATCTGGACTGCATTGCCTCTTACTGCAGCCCTCCCTGCTCAAGATCTGCCTCCCCGCCACATTCCATCACACAAGGGATGACCTCATTCTGTCTAGTTGCACACGAGACAAAAAAGACAACTTACTAGGGGTCCATAGGCACATTCTAAGATCCAGAGATTCTTGAGGACAACTATTCTCCATGCCTGGGGTGGGTTTGGAGATGAGGAAGGTTTCTTTGCAAAAAGGGCAGTAACTCGATGACCAGATTCTGCAAAAAGCAAACACAAAACATTTGTAGCACGGAAAATATTCGAGGATGGTTCAATAGATGCAGTTAAGAAACTGTTCTGGTCCACCGGCGGCCTGCAAAACTGGCAGCGGAGTTGGACAGTGGGGAGGAACATGGGCCAGGCCTGGAATATGGGGAGGGCTTGGATGACACAGAGATGGGGCCAGGGCCATCTGAGAATTATGTGCTGACTCCGGAGCCTCCAGAATCTGACATCAGTGAGGCAGAGGAACAGGGGGAGCCTGTTCCCAGTGTGCGCTTGCGCAGAGCTGCCAGAAGGCAAGAACAGTTAAGACAAAAGGTGCGAGTCGGGAGTAAGGCTTGGAGGTGATTGGCCCCTCCCATAAGACATAAAGGAGGAGTAAAGGGACACGAGCCTTTGCAGGAAGCAACTTTGTTTATTCTGGTTGGTTTAAACTCTGAAGCTCCATGTGGACTTTGTGCTCCAAATGGCCTTGGACGGCTAATTGGAAATTTAGTCATTGGCAGCATTTCAAGGGAGATAAAGATGGGTGCTTATCAGCCTTATCCCGAAAGACTGTGGCAGACTTCTGTTGGACTATTCATAAACTGTTTGGGACTCATTACGGACTGTGAATGGATATAACTCACAGCCATTGAAATAAAACAAAAGATTTTGGGGAACAGCGTGTGATTGTTACTGTCTCAGGAAGCCTTGGTCAGAACAGACATTGGGCTTGTAAACCAGAAGGTTGACAGTTTGAGACTGACACACCACATGATGGAGTGACCCCCCTGTTTTGGCCCAGCTCCTGCCCACCTAGCAGTTCGAAAGCAGACAAATGCGAGTAGATAAATAGGTACCACTTCAGTGGGACAATAACAGTGTTCCGTGCATCTTGACATATAGTGGCGCTGGCCACTTGACCACGGAAATGTTTTCAGACAGCGCTGTTTCCCTTGGCTAGGACACAGAGATGAGTAGCACCCCTAGAGTTGGACACAACTGGATGGGGGAAACCTTTATCTTACCCTTCACCTTTAATGGTGTGTGAGAATGACCTTGGGAGAAGAAGGAAGAGCTGCAGACAATAGCTGCATAAGGGGCAACCAAGCCTGCAGAAGAAATGTGGGCATGGCAAAGTCTTAGAAGGGACCCGCCCCCCCGCTTAGTTTTTACAAAAAGAAATGCAGAATAGGAGTAGAAATAACAAGACACTGTAGGGATGCTCACCTTTCTCTTTTCCCAGGTACAGAGAGTATCTGAGAGATCGTCCCAGGGCTCAACACCAAACTGTATTCTAGTTTCTCGGCAATATTTAGAGTGCCATATGGAAGTCGTACTTTACGGCTGAATAGGGCTACAGTTAGTATCTCCTGCTTCGGGAATGGGTGATTCCAGAGAGTGGGCATCACCAACTGCTCTGGAAAGAAACGGGATAAAATTAATGAAGGACCAGCATTAAAAAAAAACCATCTTCTGTCTGTTTTGTGGCTTTTTTGTGTGTCTTGATTTGGGGTCTTATTTCCTTGATTTGGTGTCTTATCAAGACACAGAAAAAGCCACAAAACAGACCGAAGATATTAGAAACACCAAACAAGCAGAACACAGCAAACTCCAAGACCTATAAACACAGACCAAGACTCCCAACCAATCAGGATGAAGAAAAAACCATTCTGGCACAGCAGTAGGCTAGCCCCAAATTTAAAACTGAAACAACTGTAAAAGTCTGACTCACAGATGAACACAATACAGAAGCCTGATGATGGCAGGTGAGATTCTGCCGAAACATTGCTACAACTTTAAAAGCACAACTATAATGACATGGGAAAATACCCGAGGATACAGATAAACCGCCAAGTGGCCTCAACTACTTTTGAAAAGAATGTAAATGACCAGCTGCCTGCAAGGAGTATCAAACCTTCCATTCTCCACCATCTAGTCAGAGCTGAAGAAGCTCCTTGGATGAAAAGCAGAACGTCTTCAAATAAAAACCAGAAAGTCCAGTTGCCTCTTGAAAAAAGCACCTTTGGGGCTTCTGGGAAGAGTTTATTAAGGACCAGCAACATACCATTAGGCTTATCACTTTGGGACGCCCGTCCTGGCCTGAGGACAAAAAGACCCTCGCTTCCAAATTTCCCTTGCAGGTGGATGCTGTTGTAAGGCCGGTTACGGTTTCCAGAGAAGAAGTGCAATGTGTATTTTTTCAAGCTGTCTCCGGGCTTCCCTTTCAATTCAATGAACTTGTATAGAAATGAGTCGTTGGCCAGGCCCACTTCATTGATGATGGCCGAAGAATTATGGATCACCTCTTTGGTGAGATTCAAGTTGAAGGACATACAAGAGTTTTCCCGAAGTGGCGTTATTTCAGTCACCTGGAAGGTGGGTAGGAGAAAGCATGTGAATTTGCAATGTTCGTTTCTTTTTAAGTTCATTTTTTAAAATTTCTAACCGCTTTCTTCCAACGAGCCCCTCGGTAGAGTTATTTTCAGAACTTAACCCTGGAGAAAAACATACGAGGGCAGGAATTTATTTAATGTAATTATTCTCATTTCAAGGCCAGCCAACTCTTTGGGAACTCGGGAGAGCTTAGAGATAAAAAGAGAAACAATAATATAGAAAAATAAATTGTGACTGAGCAGAAGAACAAAACACCCGATTGTAAGCCAAGCACTAACTCTAACAAAACCATGCTATTCCAAGCCTGGAAGAACAAACCGGCTTCCTGAATATCATAAGAATGGGAGATGCATGAATAATATTGGTTAGGGTGCTGCGTAGTGGTTAAAGCACCAGGCTGGAAAACAGGAGACTGTGAGTTCAAATCCCACTTCAGTCATAAAAGCCAGTTGACAGACTTTGGGCCAATCACTGGGAGATGGTGAGTTCTAGTCCTGCCTTAGGCATGAAAGCCAAGTGAGTGACTTTGGATCAATCACCAGGAGACTATGAGTTCTAATTCTGCTTTAGCCATGAAAACCAGTTGGGTGACTTTAGACCGGTCCCTCTCTCTTAGCCCAACCTTCCTCTCAGAGTTGTTGTGGGAAAAATGTGTTGGATACGTTCACCATCTTGGATTGTTTGTAAAATATAATAATAATAATAATAAAAGCGAGATATAAATAAATAAATATGAATAGATGAGACCAACATGCCCACCTTCTCCAGGATCTTCCTTCGATCAGCGGTCAGCCAGATGTTTCTGAGAAATTCACTCAAGTGTAAAATTTAACCTAATTATCAGGTTTGGTGACACATTATTTCTGAATGTTGACACAATCAAAACCCCAGTGGAATAAAACTCAAAGTCTATTTCAGCCCACATCCTGTTTCCTTCTGGAAAACCCTGTGAGGAGGACTTTTACACCCAATAAACTCTGTCAACCTCCTACCTCCATCAACTGTGGTTGAAGTTAATGAGAGATGACTTGATTCTGCTAGAAAGGTGATTTAGCAGAGCTGGATTTGGGAGGGTTGTCAGATATCATGTGGCTACAGCTAACTCCTCCATGAGCTGCTCAGTATGGTTGGAAGCAGGGATCTCTAACCTTGGCCACTTTAAGACTTGTGGACCAACTCCCAGAATTCCCCAGCCAGGCATGAAGTCAACAACTCTTAAAATGGCCAAGTTTGGAGATCCCCAGTTTACATCATAGCAATAGCACTCTTGGACTTATACGCTGCTTCACGGTGCTTTACAGCCCTCTCTAAGCGGTTTATAGAGTCATCCTATTTGCCCCCAACAATCTGGGTCCTCATTTTACCGACCCCAGAAGGAGGGAAGGCTGAGTCAACTTGGAGACGGTTGGGATCAAACTGCTGGCAGTGGGCAGAGTTAGCCTGCAACACTGCATTCTAACCACTGTGCCGCAAGGGCTCCTACTAGCAATAGCACTTAGACTTATATACCGCTTCATAGTGCTTTAAAGACCTGACTAAGTGATTTACAGAGTCAGCCTCTTGCCCCCAACAATTTGGGTCCTCATTTTACCCACCTTGGAAGGAGGGAAGGCTGAGTCAAAGTTGAGCCTGGTGAGATTTGATCTGCCAAATTACAGTTAGCAGGAGTAGCCTGCAGTACTGCACTCTAACCACTGCTCCTCATAACATTCATCATAACATATATCACTAGCTCGATACCTGTGCTTCACTACAAAACCATGTGGTCGGGCTTAGTTTTGGGGAAGGAAAATAAGGAGGAAAAAAATCTGTCTCTGCCTACCAGCATCCATCGATATTCATCTGGCTAGCATCCTGTCAGTGTGTGAGAGAGTTGAGGGCTGCCTGGAAACCGAAACAGTATTTGCTTTGTGAGCAAGGAGGAGCAAGGAAGAGCCTGGGCGTGGCATAGCTCAACTGTTCTGTACTCAAGCTGCTTGGTGCTGTAAAAGTGAAAGTGAAAGTGAAACTCCTCTCCTCTGCTTGTGTTTTGCCATTTGGAAGAGATTTCTTTTCAGGTGGGGAGGGGGAGTAGAATTCCTTAGCATTGGAGTGTGTTAACAATAATAATACACGAAATATTAATGCTCTGATAGTCATTTTGAAAAATCCTTTCTTAGTGAGCACCTAGAAGAGGAACATACGTGCCAAATTTCAAGTTTGTAGGCTTTATGGATTTGGGATTTTGTGACGATGTGTGAGTGGCATTTCGCTTTTATATATAGGTAGATTAGCCTAGTCAATGATGGTTGACTCAACCAACTATGCTAAATTAAATCGGAGTAAAACAAAAAAGCAGACACGGACACTTGGCTGACCTCTGTGGCTCCTCTTACTCAATAGCCATTTTACCTGGAAACTCTTAGGATCTCTGGGCTTCAGGCTGAGGCATCGGCTGATGGATTCATCTTCAGTGCTATGAGAATCATTTTCATGGAGGATGTTCTGCCCAGGAGTGAGTAGAGCCACAAGTTTGTCAGCTTTTTCTGCCCCTCGCGCTCTGTACACCACAGCATCAACCAGCCCATCAACGGTCACCTGCATGTTGTTTGTATAGACAGGATTGGCGTTGCGGTAGAGCGCCACGGCGTCTACACCGTTTTGGATGGTGGACTCTGGCAAAAGAAGCGAGGGCTTGGGGGTGACTCCACCACTCCCTACAAGGAAGTAGCCCCGCTCATTGGTTGAGTAGCCTGTCAGGTTCAAGACTTTGTAAGCCAAGTTGTTCCTGCCGTTGTACAGGACGAGCCAGTAATTCTCGAGTGAAAACGGCGCTTGTCCTGGGTAGAAGAGTTCAATGTATTCCGTGTCTTCTCGAGAGCCAGGATTGTCCGCATTCACTTCGTTGATAAGCAACCACAGGGGTGAAGTTGGAGGTTCTCCAGTTGTCCGTGGTTCTTCTGAAGTGGCATCTACAATGAACCAAATCTTGTCACTTTAAACCAGGGTTCTCCAAACTTGGCAACTTTTAAGACGTGTGGACTTCAACTCCCAGAATTTAAAGGCATGAAAGAAGTGATAATAGTTTTGACAACCCTCATCTTATTTTTAATCAAACTTCACGAGCTAGTAGAGTCAAAGAGAGACAGAAAACATCTGAAGACACTTTGGTGAGCTTCAGAGTTGGGAAAAGGTTTGAATCAGACTCTCCACAATCCTAACCCAACTTCTTGAAAGCATCCAGTTGGCAAGTTGATAGGACCAAGCTGGGGACTGATTGTCCCGGAGCAAATACACCTGTATGGTTGCTAAAGATCTATACCAGGGGTCCTCAAACTTGGCAACTTTAAGACTTGTGGGCTTCAACTCCCAGAATTCTGAGAGTTGAAGTCCACAAGTCTTTAAAAAGTTGCCAACTTTGGAGACCTCTGCTTTAGACTGAACACACAAACGTTTCATTGTAGGGTAAGCAGCTGATGTTTTTCTTTCCTGATCACTAAGGAGAAAAGGGGGTTTACAGTCAACTTATGACCATTCATCCAGCAAACTTTCAAAATTATGACGGCACTGAAAAAAATGTGAATTACAACCAATCCTCACACTTATGACTGTTGCAGCATCCCTGCGGTCACATGATCCAAATTTGAACACTTGGCAAACCAGTACATATTTACGACAGTTGCAGTGTCCCTTGGTCATGTGATCGCCGTGCTGGCAGGGGAATTCTGGGAGTTGAAGTCCACCCATATTCAAGCTGCCCAAGGTTGAAAAACACTTATCTTAAAAGCAAAGGTTCCCCTTGCACATGCGTGTTAGTCATTTCTGGCTCTAGGGAACAGTGCTCATCTCCATCAAAAAGCCAAAGAAGAGCCAGTGCTGTCTGAAGACGTCTCCGTGGTCATGTGGCCGGCAGGACTAAACGCCCTCGAAGGCACACAGAATGCTGTTCCCTTCCCACCAAAGGGGTCCCTATTTTTCTACTTGCATTTTTACATGCTTTCAAACTGGCAGGTTGGCAGAAGGTGAGACAAGGAACGGGAGCTCACTCCGTTACGTGGCTCTAGGGATTCAAACAGCCAAACTGCCGACCTTTCTGATTGACTAGCTCAGCGTCTTAGCCCCTGAGCCACCGCGTCCCTAAGTAACTTATCTTAAGGCCAAGCAATTCTTGCGTTCCACAAAATGGTGAATGGCGAATCCTTTTGTGCTCTGGGAGCGGTGTGTTCTCCCGTCCATCGCACCACTATACCTGGAGGTGTGTCTGTCCCATCTGCACTGCTAGAAAAAGTCTTCACGACTATGCTGTGGTTCTGGTTTCCAAAATGCAACCATTCTTTACTCTGCTCCAAGATTGAGAGGGCCTGCAACTCACGGTCCAGCTGTTCTGTTGACCGGGCACTCAAGAGGGCAGTGAAAACCAGCTCTCTGCCTTCACAGGTTAATACAGGATCTGTCACAAGAGGAGCGAAAGGAAAAAAAAAATCTCACTGTTGGTCTTAAATTTCTTTCCCAAATTTTTTCATTACCTATTTTTCACTATTAGCATCGATCTGAATCTCTTTTCAATTTCAATTCAGGTCTCTCTCTCTCTCTCTTTTTTTTTTTACAGTTCGCTACCTATCCTCAACACACGCTAGAAGATCGGGGAGTAAATCAAACCGTAATACAGTTAATAAACGCAAATGGCTGTTTCATCAGCTGAACTATTCTATTCATTTATACAATTCAAGGAACCAGCCAAGTGGTGGGATTCAATTTCTTTTTTACTATTGGTTGGGTATGGCTTGGTGGGCGTGGCTGGGTGGGCATGGCAGGGGAAGGCTACTGCAAAATCCCCATTCCCTTCCCACCCCACTAACCTGCTTTCCAGCTCCCTTCTCCTGTGCACGGCAACCAAAGGAGACCCAGCCGATCAGCTGGGACTCAATGGGAGGCAGAGAAGAGATGGGGTTGGCGGGGCCAGTCAGAGGTGGGATTTGCCGGTTCTCCAAACTACAAAAAATTTCCGCTACCGGTTCTCCAGAACTGGTTAGAACTGGCTGAATATCACCTCTGAACCAGCCAACTGATCTTTTTTTCTGCCACAGATTAAGCCATGAAAGAACACCACCAAGTTTTTCTTCCTTTGGTTTCAGTTGTGGTGTTAGGACATTTCCCACACATTTGTTCATTTGTCCAGGGATGTCTTAGCCTCGTTTGTGAGCTTGTTAAGGATCTTACGGGAGGGTTTTTATAAAACAAACAAACAAACATGGAACCATGGTCTTTGTTGATTCTTTCTACTGTGGCTTTCTTTTTTAAGCCATGGGTCTGAAACACTCCAAGAGAAATGTACCACTCCGCTCACCTTTGAAATAGGCTGGGGAAAAACTGCAGTTGCATCGTTTCTCCAGAGACTGGGCCAAAGCTCTCGGTATCGTGCCTTCGTCCTGAGGTTTTTGATGGCAACCTTAAGGTGCAAAAGACACAGAAGAAAGATGAACTGAAAGAGACAGAGAAGATATAAGGTTTGTAATGTGTTTACACCCTCCCTCTCAGGTGCAAAGGCTCAGGACCTTTACAGTTAGCAGAATCTGCATTAACAGAATCTTGCAAGTCTGAAAGTAGAATGGAATGGAATGGAATAGAATAGAATAGAAAAAAGAATAGAATAGAATAGTATAGAAAATAGAATAGAATAGAATAGAAAATAGGATAGGATAGGATAGAATATAGAATGGAATGGAACACAATAGAATGTAGAATAGAATAGAATGGAATGGAATGGAATGGAATGGAATGGAATGGAATGGAATGGAATGGAATGGAATAAAGAATAGAATAAAGAACGAACAGAATAGAATAGGGAATGAATAAAATAAAGAATGAACAGGAATAGAGAATTAATAGAATAAAGAATGAATAAAATAAAGAAAGAATAGAAAAGAGTAAAGAATTAATAGAACAAAGAATTAATAGAATAGAATAATAACTTTATTGTCACTCTGAATGTCACTTTGATTTCTATTCTAAAGCTTCCATGGTCTCTTTTACACCCTGAGAAAATAAGGAGGGGGTCCCTTTTGAACCCCTTGCCCCACCCATTATCCACCCGAAGGCTATGCTGCCTCTTATTTGGCTGTTCCCTTGGCCGCATCACTTGGCTTCTTCCCCCGAGGTCTTTCTCACTAACTTATTACAGTACATTTGGTGCAATCCCATGCTTCAATTCACACACATTCCCCCACTGTCCCCCTCCCCCAGGTAGAGCTTACCTTCCACTTGAAAAAAAAAGGAAACCTTCTGGCTAAAGCGCATCTTCGGGCAGTCGTTGAACTGCAAAGGCGTGGGCTTGGCGAGGGCATAAGAGGAGGCATCGCGGGAGATGGAGCAGCAGAAGCACCGGCTGACAGATGCACCATCCGCCTGGGAACTGATGGAAAGGATCAGAGGGGAAGAGAAAAGTCCATAATTAATCAGAGGGAAAGGCTGGCAGAGAATGTGGGTGTCAACTTTGGAAGCCATATTAGCACCAGATGCTTCCATACTGCCGCATTCTTAAGCCTGGGAAAATGGGAGGGGGGAGTTTTGTGGTGTGTATGTGGTTAGACCTAATAGCATTCTTTTTCTAAGTCAAGGCCATGTTATTTCTGCACCTGGGTGAGGGGACGTCTCAAGTTGGGACGGATGGTGATTGGGGCATGTGATGCGATGATGGGTGCAGGGGGGGTGGATTTGTAATTTTCTACTTATTGGAGGGAAACTGGGAACTTTCAGATTCGGGATTTCCCGGATGTGCCAGTTTACTACTCTAATAAAAGGAAACTTTGAGAACCTGTCTGCCTCGGGGTTATTTATCAGAGTTGAGGTTTATCTGGAATGCTGACAGTTAGGAAATGCAGAAATGACTGAAGCGATTCTAAATAGTTTATCTTCTGCAAAATGGGCAAGAAGGTAGATGCTTTTCTAAACAGAATGGGCCAGCTCCCAGCTTCCTTACTGTCTGCTCAGGTAGAAGAGAGGCTTCCCAGGGGTCAAGGAGTCCAGCAGCTCCAAATCCGGCTGTTCCACTGTTGTGTACACCAAGGCATCCAGAAGGTCTGGTGTCGCCGTGACGCTGGAGCCCACCCCAAAGTGGCTGATGGACCCTCTGTACAGGGTAATGGCGTTGGTGCCTGCTTTGAGAAGCGGGGTGCTGGAATTCTGGAGGAAAGTGAAATTCTGAAAGTGAGCTGCGCCCCCTGAAAGAAAGAGAACCTTAATGTAGCATTTTTAAAGGAGGCCTGTATAGGTATCCTCGACTTACAAACACAATGCACCCTGGCATTGATCTACCCAATGGCTACTGATTGTGCTGGCCAATGGATCCTGTGTCAGAAACTGTATAAACAAGATATATAGAAAACTGAAGCGGCTGTGAAAGCCTGACTCACAGACGAACACAATAAAGAAGCCTGATGATGGCAGATGAGATTCTGCCGAAACGTTGCTACAACTTTAAAAGCACAACTATAATGACGTGGGAAAATACCCGAACAAAGCTGAATACCATACACGTAAGTACCCGCGAAAATTTAAGAAAACATATATATAGAAAGTATCTAACCTTACCTGGGATTTTGGACAGTCCTGAACCCAACAGAAGTAACCCATCGGGAGAAGTTTCACCCTTGACTTCCATGACAGAGTAGATCTTCTGGGTTCTTCCTTCTATCAGCACCATCACCAGGTCCTTCACCTCTACGGAAGGGGGACCTTGGAGCTCCACAAACTCAGCATCTCTGGGTGAGGATGTCAACTTAACCTCATTGATGAGCACCACAGAGGCATTCAACTGCGAGAAAGGGATGCAGTGATTATCGGAGCCTGGGGTTGGTGCACCCACTTGGAAGAACCTCTGAGAATCCATCCCTTGGCACCTCTCTAGAGATTCGTCATCGGTGGTCCGGAAGAAAGGGTCCTCCAAGAAAGCTTCTGTGCCAGGGGTCAGAACTCGAATTAACTCATCTGCTTTGTCCCTTTTATTAGATTTATGAACCAAAGCGTCCTCCAGGCCTTCGTTGTCTACAGGCATGCCTACGTACAAGTCCGACCTCCCAAAATAGACAGCAATGGCATCCGGTCCATTCTGGATTGTGGCCTTCGAGAGGATTATAGCTGGCCTTGGGACGAGGTTGCCAGACCCAATCAGGAGAAAACCTTGGTCATCTGTGGAAAAGCCATCAAGATCCAAGACTTCGTAGGCCATGTTTCCCTTCCCGTTGTAGAGGACTAAATGATACCCCTTCAAAGCAACGCTTCGTCCGCTGACATGATAGAGTTCTAAATACTCCATGGTATCATCTCCTGGATTATCTGCATTGACCTCATTAATCAGGAGGGTCGGCTTCCTCTTTTGGCCCCGGATGAGGTTCTGTGAATTCCCTTCGCGCAACCAGAAGCACAGAAGGATCACAGATGCACAGATCAAGCCAGATCCCATGACGGCAGAGACAAGCTGTTGTCCAGGAGCCTAAACAATCTGGTCCACTTTCCAAACAGGTCTGCACAAAACAGAAAAGAAAATAGCTGGGGGAAAAGAGCAAACAGGATGCAAAGGAATAATAGATATTCCACCGTCACAACAAACGATGATGAACGCACCAGGATATAGACGCCTCAGATCCAAACAAGAATGACAAGGAAGTCCCCTGCTCTTCTACAGTTATAATCTCCGTTTTATAACTTTATCCTTTTCATTAATAGAACAACAACAGAAATTAAAAAGCCGTACTTTCCTTGTAAATCATTGCCAACCTGGCCATAATCAGGATGATCCAAAGCAATAGCAAATACCCTTATCTTGGAAAGGACTTGTAGCTTGGAAACGGCAACGAATAGTGCATACCAATAAAGTATATGGTAATACACATTTTTTTTTTCCTTTTCAACCTTCTTCTTATTCCTCCTTCCGAAGAGAGAATTGCCAGTCTGTGGCCAGAGGAGAGCGAATAAAATTAGTTGAGAGAGGATTTGCTTAAGGGGGAAATATTTCTTAAAAATTGCGCATCTGAGAAAAAGGATGAGGTTAACCAGGGGTGGGCTGCTGGGGGTTCGTAGGAGTTCGGGAGAGCCCCTAGCTAAGATTCTGTGCAAATCCCACTCCTGGCTGGCCCCGCCCACTCCACCCCGCCCCTCCCAGGAGTCCCCATGTGGCCCGTTTTGGATGCAGGTAAGTGCAGGGCCTGCATAGAAGTTCAGGGAGGATGAAAAATGGGCCTCCCAGAAGTTCAGGAAGGCCAGAAATGGGCCTCTTTCTGGCTTCCAGAGAGCCTCTGGAGCCCTGGGAGGCTATTTTCGCCCTTCCGGAGGCTCAAGGAAACCCTCCAGAGCTCAGGGAGGGCAAAAATGCCCCCTCCCCACCGTGGTGCAGGAGGTCGACTAGGCCATGCCCACCATGGCTGTTAGGAATCTGTCCATCAATTAGTTGGGTTGGCAATATATAAACCAACAATGTATGTTTGTACCTTTAAGACAAAATCACTGTATTGATTTATACTACGTATATTCCGATTGGTTGATTATGTTGCAAATTACCATAAGAGGGAGCTAGAGATCTTAGCTTGCTCTCTCTGACATTCTGTCTCTCTGACATTCTGTTGCTATCTAAGGTTCTCTGTTGCATTTATGCTGTGCTTATACTTTGATATCTTTGTTTTACTGTAAATGACAAAGGCAACTGGTAAGAAGACTTTGTAATTGGATATTATTTGGATTGTTAAATGTATATGACCTGGACCATTTACTGGACTGTGCTATTTCTTATAGTAAACGTTAACTCAATTTAGTGTATCTGTGTATGGCTGGATAATTATTCATAACTATTCTCATAAACGTTTCCATGTGCATATCCTTGTTACTCAAGGGTTATTCTGTACATATCATAGCAATGGACACGCCCACCCAGTAACCAGGAAGAGAACCAGTCGCTAAAATTTTTGAAGCCCACCCCTGAGGTTAACCATGGTTTATTCGGTCCCTTTTGCTTGGATTCTCATACAGGTAGTCCTTGACTTATGACCCCAAAATGAGGCCAAAATTCCTGTCGGTAAGCGAGACAGTTGTGAAGTTTGTCCCATTTTAAGACCTTTCCTCCCACCATCGTTAAGTGAATCATTGCAGTTGTTATGTCAGTAACACGGTTGTTTAAGTGAATTAGTTTTCCCCATGAGCTTTGCTTGTCAGAAGGTCACAAAAGGGGACTATGTGACCCCGGGACGCTGCAACCGTCATAACTAGGAGTCAGTTGCCAATCAGCTGAATTTCGATCACATGACCACGGGGATCCTGCCATGGTCATAAGTGTGAAAAACGTACATTTTCAGTGCCACTGAAACTTCGAACGTTCACTAAATGAATGGTTGTAAGTCAAGGATGACCTGAATGGATGTCACTTGAAAAATATTATTATTCCATTCAAACATACCACTAAATTTAACCGAGTCCTGTCCTTATAGCTGATTTGTACCGTATCATTAATCTTATACTTTACAGGAACAATTTATTAGGTTATCTTAAGAATATATAATGAGTCAATATTGGTATAACCCTGAAACATTAATACATGAAATTTTACGGCCTCACGTTATCTGTTATTTCCATTCACTTAATAAAACACAATAAATCCACTCAGCTTTAGACTTCCCCTTCCACATTAGGTCAAAATATTTACTTAACCATGGTTGGTAATAAGCCGTAATCGGCGAGACCACATCTGCTAAGCCACACACTGTCACTGTCCCAAACCTAATTCCACAAAGACAAATAAACATTTTTACAGTGAGGTATGGGATAAAAGCAACTGATTTTGTTGTCGTTTATGATTAGGGAATGAATGAGTTGCGCATCAGAAAAACGTAGGTGGGTTTCCGGCTCCTTTTTTAAAATTCCACTGTAAAAACTGTGGTTTACACACAAAGACACCAAGACCACAGCCTGGATAAGCTCATATCCTGTTATTGGTGAAAATAACTTTTTGATTAACAACGTGTTGATGCGCAAATAGGTCAGAGAGGAAAAACGCTTTACAAAATGCAATTCTAGCAGCTCTGTCGCATTAAAACCCGTTGCTGTTAACACCCTCCCACTAAAGTTTTCAGAAATCGTAACCACTACACCCTCTTTCGCCCACTAAGTTGCACACTTCAGCTTCCTGGAATGAATCCCTGGGTGTGATATTCTTAACAGCTTCAATTTATGTTTTCTTTGGCTGTTTTCAAAATGGAAAGCATTCTGAGCTATTAAGCAGGAAGTTTGCATTTCTAGTTTTATTCTGTCTTGTATAACCCTTGTTTTCTCCAAAGTTTGACCTGTCAAAACCACGGGAACAGTACAGTGTTTACCCACCTGTCACGTTAACTGGAAGGTTGGGAAGACCACAATATTAAAAACAAAAGCAGATCTTCCGCGGCACCAGAAAAATGCTTCCACAGCCAATGTAGGTATCCATCTCCTGGAACAGCAAAGAACAGAAAATAAAGAAGCACTACTAGGCTGGGCAGAGATTACATTGCATTAATATAGAATAGTGATTATCGTATTGGTTAAAGCGTCAGCCAAGATTGATATAGTTCACATCTGCATTTGGTTACCAACCTACCACCATTACAGTCTGCACCACGGATCTTAACAAATCTTGAGTGGAGTGGAAGTGGAATGGAGTAGAGTAGAGTAGAGTAGAGTAGAATAGAAAAGAATAGAAAAGAAAAGAAAAGAATAGGAAAAAATAGGAAAGAATAGAATAGAATAGAATAAAATGGGAAAGAATGGACTGGACTGGACTGGACTGGACTGGACTGGACTGGAATAGAATAGAATAGAATAGAATAGAATAGAATAGAATAGAATAGAATAGAATAGAATAGCTTTATTGGCCAAGTGTGATTGGACACACAAGGAATTTATCTCCAGTGCCTAAACTCTCAGTGTACATACAAACAACAAAGTGATAGGTCATAGATAATAATTACTATCATTAATCATAAGACACAAAAACCAGTGATAAATTCTGGATTCTTCTCAGCAGAAAGTAGTAGGAAAGATCAGAAGATGAGAAAGATGAGAAGGATAATAGCAATGTAGCCTACTACATGGGTAAATATATTTAGGTCTAAGACAGCGGTGTAGGAATTAGGTGTTCAGTAGAGTGATCCCATGGGCTGGTGGGATGGGGAAGTATCTCTGTTTCTAATCTGCACTTGGTTACCAACCTATACCCTGCATCTTAAAAAATCTTACAAGAACAGAACAGAACAGGGTAAAATACCAATCTACCACATCTTGCATTGCTGATCTTAACAGGTCTTGTAAGATAGGATAGGATAGGATAGGATAGGATAGGATAGGATAGGGGAGGGGAGGGGAGGGGAGAGGATAGAAATTAGGACAGGACAGAACAGAACAGAATAAAGTTACAAATCTACCACTGTCTGCACCGCGGATCTTAACAATCTTACAAGAACAGAACGGAACAGAGTAGAATACCAATCTACCACA
>NW_020769332.1:8865422-8922742 GCF_900518735.1 Pseudonaja textilis | reverse complement strand
GCCATGAAAAAGCCAGCTGGGTGACTTTAGGTCGATCACCAGGAGATGGTGAGTTCTAGTCCTACCTTAGGCATGAAAAAGCCAGCTGGGTGAGTTTAGGTCAATCACCAGGAGATGGTGAGTTCTAGTCCTACCTTAGGCATGAAAAAGGCAGCTGGGTGAGTTTAGGTCAATCACCAGGAGATGGTGAGTTCTAGTCCTACCTTAGGCATGAACACTGGTTGGGTGATTTTGGTTCAATCATCAGGAGACTGAGTTCTAATCCCGCCTTAGCCATGAAAGCCGGCTGGGTGACTTTGAGCCAATCACCAGGAGACGGTGAGTTCTAGCCCGCCTTAGTCACCAAAGCCAGCTGGATAACTTTGCACCAGTCCCCCCCTCCTCTTTCTCAGCCCACCTCACAGGGTTGTTGTTATGGAGGAAAAGTGTGTTGGATATGTTCACTGCCTTGAGTTATTTTTTTAAAAATAATAAAGCGGGATGCAAACAAACAAATCACTTATATTTGAAGGCCGTTTCCAACTTGCAACCTGCTCCCTACCTATAAAATAATAAAACTGGGATAAAAAATAAAAAGCCCCTTTCTCCCGACCTGCTTGCAAGAGCTTCAGCTGCTTCTGCCTTTCCTCCGCCATTTTTGCTCGGTAGTCGCCGAACATCAGGCGCATCACTTGGCGCTTCTTCGCCAACACTGCTTTTTTGCTGCGTAACGTCTTGATGGCACGGACAGCTTCCTCCTCTGGAAAGATTAAACAGAGTACAGAATAACAGGCTTGGAAGGGACCTTGTAGGTCATCTAGTCCAACCCGCTGCTCAAATAGGAGGACCCTACACCATTCTGGAACTGGGTATGTCTAGTCTAATGAAAAGAAGGACTAGGGGAGACATGATAGTGTTCCAATATCTGAGGGGCTGCCACAAAGAAGAGGGGGAGTCAAGCTATTCTCCAAAGCACCTGAAGGCAGGAGAAGAAAGAATGGGTGGAAACTAATCAAGGAGAGAAGCAACTTAGAACTAAGGAGACATTTCCTGACAGGGAGAACAATTAATCTGTGGAACAACTCAGCTGCAGTTGTCCATTATTCCTTGTCTGGCCTTTGAGTGCTTTGGAGCATAGCTTGACCCTGTCCTCTTTGTGGCAGCCCCTCAAATATTGGAAGACCGCTATCATGTCACCCAGCTAAAATTGTTCTACCCTTTACCCCAAAGGAGCGATCATTTGCCATTCCTCAAAGGCATCAAGGGTCAAGGACACGGATGATCTCAGTAGGACGTGCAGCAAAAATACATCTTCAGATGTCTTGTAGTGACTGTCAATTCATTCTTTCCATGTGATTCACTTAAGAGCTGCAGTGATTCGCGTCACAACCGTGGCAAAAAAAAAGGGTTGTAAAATCAGATGGGACTCAGTTAATCACTGCCTTTCTTAGCAATGGAAATTCTGGTCGCAATTGTGGCTGTAAGTTGAGGACTGCCTGAATACAAATTTAGGGTGATGGAAAATTAAATACCTTTTAAAACCTGCTAAATAAATACATGCAGCAGATCTATTTTCCCCCCAAGATAAAATTCAGAAGCGAATAAGTTAGGTTTGTTGTCATTTGGTCACTGTCTGCTTCTGGAATTGCCATTTGATATCTCTGTGTCATGATATTATTGGAATCCACCCTGCATTTTTAAGTCTCCTTGAGAGGATGTTGACAAATCCTGGAAGGGACATCCTCAAAGTAATAAATGAATCGGGACTGTTCCATTGTTCAATCAAGGTCAATGAAAGGATGAGTGTAAGCGATTGGGAAAGACCGCAATCCAAAAACAGGAAAGACTCCAGGAACAAGAGGTGCCTAGATAACAGAATAATGGAGTTGGAAGGGACCTTGGAAGTCTTCTAGTGTCCTTCCCCTGTCGGAGTCTGAATCCGAGGAGGAAGACGAACAGCTGACAGGGAGTGGGAGTGTGGCTCTGTTGGCTGTGGAGGAAAGGTCAAATTCCGGCTGGGCAGAGCAGGGAAGAGGTAGAACAAGGGAGAAGGAGTTCAGAGGAAGACCCAGGCCCACCCGCTCTTTATTCTAGGGCATGCAGGGAGGAACAGAGGAGAGAGCAATGTGGGTTGCATGGCTTACAGGGGAGGAAAGGGCCCTGATTCCCTTCATTAGCCACAGCTGGGGATGAGAGTTTAAAAGAAATGCATGCTGAGTGCAGCGCGTGCTGGGAACAAACGTGAGTTTATCTTGTGTTGGCTTTGGTTATCTGTGTTCCTGGTGTCTTCCCAACCGTGTTGAGTTATTGCTGTGCCTTCACATCTGGAATTCTTGCTCCTGCCCTGCCAGACTAATTACTTCATCTTGCCTTGATTGGACTTATAGTTACGGTTTTCGTTGACCACGTTTTGGACTTGATTCCCTGCAGCCAAAGGCTGTTCCTGGGAGAGTTTTTCTCCAGCCCAGAAGGTAACCAGGAGACGGGGGGCAAAGTTGGAGCTAATAAAGTGACTCCTACTGATTATCTGACTGTGTTGCCTTTGTGCCACGCTCCGGGTCATCCCCAAGCCCCTGCTCAAGCAGGAAACTCTATAACATGTCAGACAAATGGCTGCCCAACCTTCTTTCTCAGGCCTGTCTGGAGGTTTTCCATCCAAATACAGATCACACCTAACACTGCTGATCCTTTTTGAGATAATTCAAGGTTGGCTGACTGCTGCCACCTGCTGATTCCTGCAAGGTTCTTTGTTATGGAGAATCACTGTCTAGCACAAACTTTTGATAATTGCAGCCTTGAAGTTCATGTGTCCCCCCCAACCAGTAGGAGGTCCATAAAATCATGAAGACTTGTTTGTTGAGATGCTGGGTGTGGTCCTTGTTATTTCTGTGTCCATCTGCATAGGTTTATCGGACCCCATCTTGTTTTGGCTTCTATTGGGATTTTTTTTTTTTTAGGTTAATATATTGCGACCTGCCCAGAGTTAGTTGGGAGTTGGAGAGGGGTGAGGCCTAAGTTGAATGAAATAAATAAGCAAACGATTGATTTCAAGCAAGCTCACTCACTTTGTTTTGGGGTGGATTTTTGAGTCTTCAGGCCGAGTTCCAGCTGTTCCACACACCAGTCTACCTCTCTCTTCAACTGATCATCTGCCTATTAAAATTCAGGGGGAGGGAAAATGAGAATTAGTTGAGCCTGACACTGCAAGCTAACTACTTCTAGCACCTTGCTTCTCCAAGTTATCTCACAAGAGTTCTCTAACTCAGTGGTTCTCAACCTGTTCTGACCAAGACTTCCAAGACTGTAATTATGCACACACTTATTTTAAAAACAAGTCTTGTTTTATTGCAATGTTGGGAATTATTTTCATTCCCAGCCAGTAATGAATCTTAAACAGTCCCTCGAGATAAGCACCCACCTTTCTTTTCTGTGAAGTGCTGCCAATAACAGAAGTGTCAAATGAACTAGAAAAAAACCAACCAAAGTACAAAGAGCTTCAAGAATGAATCTGAACTGAACGACTTTGCTTCCTGCAAAGGTTTAGTCATTTTTGCCTGTCCTTTATATCTTAGGGGAGGGGCAATCACCTCCCAGCCTTAATCCCAAGTTGCCCCTTTTGTTTCAGCTGCTTTCACCTTCTAGCAGCTCTGTGCACATGTGCACTGGGAACAGGCTCCCCTTGTTCCTCTGCCTCGCTGCTGCCAGATTCTGGAGGCTCCGGAGTCAGCACCCCACTCCCAGATGGTCCTGGCCCCATCTCTGCATCAGACGCAGGACCCTCGTCCAAATCCTCTCCAGACATCCTGACTGGTCCCCGTTTTTCCCCACTGTCCGATTCCGCTGCCGTCTGCACAGGCTGCCAGCGAATCACAACCGTAGCAAATTTAAGATGTTGGACGACTTCAACTCCCAGAATTCCCCCAGCCAGTCTCTCTTGATTTGCTAGATACATTTCAGTTTAAGCGGCGAGGGGTACTGACCTGGTTCAGTCATCATGCTAAACCATTGTTTTTTAACTGCATTGTTGTCAGGGTTCCGACGGATGCCCTAATAATTGTGTCAACCTACCTGGGTTCAAACTGCATGCGGAAACCTAAAACTTAAACCTTGGTTTGTAACTCACAATGAGTTCACACAACCCGTTCTTCTAAAACCAAAGAAACTACAGGAGGGTTGTGGCCAATGCCAAACACTGCATTCAAACAGGGAAAAAGGGACAGCATCCACCCTGGAAGATCTGAAGTCCTTCAAGCTGCTTTGAAATGCAACCATAGTGGCACCTTGACTTTCCATCTTGACTGAGCTACAGGTAGTCCTCGACTGACAACAGTTTGTTTAGTGACTAAAGTTACAACGGTACTGAAAAAAATATATGTCTCAACAACTCAATTGTGGTTGTAAGTTGAGGACTATCTATATTGATAAATTACTGTAGAGGCTTAATATGAACAGTTCTGCATCATTGATTACTACTGTCTATAATTTTTGGTCAATGAATTTTAAAAAAACTATCAGTCCTTAACTCACTCCTTGTCTTATCTCACGTTCAACCTGGTCTTTACATGCCTGTAATATCTCAGCTTGTTCAGATGTTCCTTGATCACCAAGCTTGTTGTCTCCACATCCTTGGTCAACCTGTGCTACTTCTGACGGTGGGAGTTTCTTTTTCTTTCTTCTCTTCGATGGTCCACCAGCTGCCACAACCAATTTCTCTTCCGCAGTCTCTGTTGAAGCTGTGTGCCAACGATTTTTTTTTTTAAAAAATAATCAGTTGCTATTTTTAATCGATAACATTAGATTTATATTCCTTTGCATCTCTTTCACTTACCTGAAAATTGTTTCCCAGGGGAAATAAGTATCTTTTATTATGTACAGTTTTTGTATAATTAATGCATTACAGGCAGTCCTGAGTGTCCACTCGCTCAACAAATTATGACGGTGCTGAACTAAGCAAAAGCAATAGCACTTAGATTTATATATTGCTTTACAACCCTCTCTAAGCAGTTTAGAGTCTGCCTCTTGCCCCCCAACAATCTGGGTCCTCATTTTATCTACCCCGGAAGGATGGAAGGCTGAGTCAACCTTGAGCCTGGTGAGATTTGAACTGCCAAACTGCAGGCAGTCGGCAATCAGCAGAAACAGCCTGCAGTACTGCATTCTAACCACTGCACCACCACGGCTCTTAGGATAGGACCCCATAGTTGCAGCCCCCACAGCACCTCCATGATCACGATGTGGGCGCTTGGCAATCGGCTCACAACGATGTCACCACATTCTGTGGTTAATGTGATCACCATTTGTGATCTTTGCTGCAGGCTTCAAATAAGCAAAATCAATGGGGAAGCAAATGGTGATTATGCGCCCATAACATGTTGTGATTGCATAGGATTCCCCCAACAGCAGCGATGGGGACTGCCACAGCTGCTGTCATAAGCCAGTGTGGTCATGTGATGTTGTACAGTATTGCTTAGCAGTGGAATTCTGGCATCAAATACCATAGTTAAATGAAGACTATCTATAATAAACTCTATTATTATAGAGATAGAAGCCAGCACCACTTATAATTGAGTTAGTACTGGAATTAGTTGCCAACTTACATAAGATCAATAAGTACATATTTCTTTCCAAGGCTCAATTAAAACTTAGTGGTCCCCATACCTACTTGGGTGGCTTCCAATCTTGGTGCCTCTTGCAGAGGATGTTCTTCTCTGTGTCTGCTTACACAATCCTTCGCGTCAGTTCTATCAGAGTGTGGAGAGGCTGTTGTCACCACAGCTTTCTTGGATGAGATGAAACAGCTCTCTGGAGCTATTTCTGCTGAAGCTCCACAGCCAGGATCTACGGCATCCCCTGAAGGTGAGGAAGCCTCTGGGATGGTGAAGTTGAAAGCAAAGCCAGGCTGCTGTGTTCCAGCGGAGAAGTCCAGCATCCTAGAGAGATCGTTACCAGCAGACTGTTCCCTGGAGTCACCCAATCCATGCTCTTCTGCTGTGGTTCTATCCGTTTCTTCTGTGGCTCCTTCAGGTAGGACAAAGTTAAATTGAAAGCTGTTATCTGAGGATGCAAGCAAGGAAGTCGACGCTTCAGAAGGACTGCTGGATTGCTGCTTCCTATACATCATGCTGCCCGAAGGAAGGCTGTTTCCTTGTTGCATTTCTACCTGCATGGGCGTCACACCTACAGGTCAGAAACAGAAACATGGGACACTCCCATTAAATCACCAAAGCACGCTCAATCCAAAGCACCAAATCTTTACACAAATAAACAACATATGTCATACATAATACATGAAACATAAACTGAATGTTGTGGAATTTGGCTCGAGATTGAAAAAGTCCCCAAGCCTTTTTAGATGTATACTGTAGAGGAGAAGCTGCCTTTGTAACAGCCTCCTAATAATGGCTTCATCTCTTCCCAATTGATTGATGAGTTGGCTACAGGTAGTCCTTGATTTACGACTGGTCGCTTAGTGATCGTTCAAAGTTACGACAGACCCCAAAAAGGGAACTTTATGACCTAGATTTATAACGGTTGGGCCACCTCCACAGTCATACGACTGAATTTTAGGTACCTAGCATGACAACGAGCTCCATTACGATATCTACCTGTATTTCCCTTCTCTACTGGGAGATCGAATTTAGATTTTTAGCAGCAGCAAAAACAAGCATCCCGAGGCTTCAGCCGACAGAAGAAACAGAAAAGAGTATAGTCCTTCCAGATTGTCAGTGCCTGAAGCTTTCCTCCTCTGGTTCCTTATCTGTCTGTTCTGTTCACGTGAGCTGACCGCCTCCATTTCTTTTGGCCACATCCCTAGCTGCTAGGCTGGATCTCAGAGAAGACAGGACTGGGTGTCAGTTAAGGCAAGTGCAGGATGGCTATTTCATCAAAAGAAAAACCGAAGGGCTCACTTTGGCTGAAGCAATTTCCATCCATATTTTTTTTTCCAGCAGTCTTACCATTAACCCTCTTTGCTCTCCAATGTCCATTAAAGGAATGGGGTTCTACGCTCGTCTTTTGCAGTTGGCCCCCTTGGCTTAATCTTGTCTGAGCTGGTGCATTTCCCGTTGTGGAGCTTAAGATTCCTCATCACTTGCCAGCATGGTCACAGGCAGCAAAAACGAAAGCTGTAAATCATAATGTGGGGAAGGCCTCAAGTTACAGGAGGCTACTCCAGCTGACTAGGCAACAGCTGCTAGCGGCTTCTAAATAGCATGATAAATTGGATGACAGTGTCTTGGTATGTGGGCTTTTCATTCTATAACGTGGGGTCTTGGTTAGGGACAATGTTGCTTGGATCTAGGATAAAGGTGAGCAACTTTCAGACAACCCCACCTTCTACCTGCAGATATCCTGTACGAGTGATCTGTCCTCAAGCCAAAGCAAACTTTATCTGCCCTCACAGCACACCAGATTAAAAAGAAGGAAGGAGAGCAAACGAAAGCACTGTCTTTTTTTTAAGGGAAGGATCATTGGCATGCGGAAGCCATGACAAACCCATTCAGGTGGTGACTATAGCAGGAAAGAACCAAAAGACACAGTCTCTGAGGACACAGATAAACCTCCAAGTGGCCTCAAGGGCTCTCTAAAAGGATGCAAATGACCAGCTGTCTGCAAGGAATATAAATCCCTCCATTCCCCACCATCCAGTCAGAGCTGAAGAAGCTTCTTGGACGAGAAGCAAAACCTCTTCAAAAGAAAACGAAAGTCCAATTGTCTCCTGAAAAAGCACCTTTGGGACAACCATGACCTGAATGTCTGAGAATTTCTCTACACATGGATGAAAGAATTGGGAGAAGTAGCATGAGTGAGTGACCGACACAAAAGGCAAGACCTGCCCACTCACCAGCTTTGGCTGTTCTCTCGTTTTCTTCAGCCATTTTGAGACGGTAATCTCCAAAGACATGGCGCATCATTTGCCGCTTCTTCACAAGGGGAGCTTTACGGGAGCGCAATACTTTAAGGATGTGGCGTGTTTCATCGGCTGCTCTCAGAGATAAAGAATGTAAACGTTACTCATGAAAATCTGGCATTACAAGTAGTCCTTGAATTATGACCAGTCACTTAGCAACTGTTTGAAGTTACGACAGACCTCCTCAGAGTGAATTACAACCCAAACTTTGAAGTTCAAATGGCTATCTCCCTTGTGGTCATGTAATTTTGGACACTTGGCAACCAATCCGCACTTACAGCCATTTGCAATGCCCCATTGTCATGGCACCACAATTTAGTTTTTGCCAGAAACTGGCATTATTTTCATGTGCCTGTGATCTACAGCAGGGTTTCCCAACCTCAATGTGTGGACTTCAACTCCCAGAATTCCCCAGTCAGCATGCTAGGTAGAAAATTCTGGGTGTAGAAGTCACATATCCTAGAAATGGTGAGGTTCAGAAACACTGAAGTGTTTCAAATGGCTCCACTAGAAGAGGTTTTATTATTTATAACTCACCTTGTTGTGGAGTTGGGTTAAGACGCAAAAGGCCAGTCTCCAGTTGAGTGATGCACCATTCCAATTCATCCTGAAATGTTGGTTTGGGAGCCTGGATCAATGGGAAATGTACAAGCATTAAGGGCCGATGTTTTTTAAAAGGTGGTTTGCACATGCCTGTGTGCAAAACCTAAATAACTTTTAAATCCCAGTAGTGTTGGTTGTGGCAAAATGGCTGTGCTTGCTAATATTTCCTGTGCTACACAGTAATTAAAATTGCAGGACTCTGACAGTTAGCTATTTCTGAGCATTTAGACTACTTTAATCTTAAGCAAAACAAAGCAGTTTGCCACATCTGTTGCCATAAGAAACACACACCTTACCTCTTCCATTAAGAAAGTTTACAATTGTTCACATAAAATCTCCAGATACTTTCTCTCCCGTTCACCTAGTAATACAAAGTGACACAAGAACATTATCGTGAAATCTTTTTTTCGAAAGGCCCAACTATGTATGCTACATAACTGATAAGCATTTGTAGGAGTGACATTTTCTATATTGTGTGGATAGCTTTACAAAGTTCTCTTCTTTGAAGCTTTTTCCATTCTATTTTTCCTTTATGCTAGTAATAACATTGCAATATATTATGTCTAAAATATTAAAACTCTCATGTATTCAGATCAAGAATTCGTTAAAATTTGTTTTCTCATAAACAGCCCACTTCATTGGCATACAAGATCTGAACTATGTATATATTTATAATTTTTAGTGTATTGTGAACTGCCCAGAGTCATTGGAGTCAAGTGGCATCAAACCAAACCAAATTATAAACAAAGAAATGACAGAAGGCTCCAGAATGGCTCTACTGAGATCATCAAATCATTGAAACAGCAGAAAACAAGCAGTAAGAAACAAAGGAATCTACCTGGTCCCAGATACTCTGATTATTTAGAATATCAAGAATTTTGAGAGTCAATTTGGTGTGGTGGAGAAGGTCCTGGCCTAAAAACCAAGAGACTGAGTTCTAGTCATGCCTTAGGTCAAGGATCTTCAAACTTGGCAAGTTTAAGACTTGTGGACTTCAACTCCCAGAAAGCTGCCTTAGGCATAAAAACCCGGCTGGATGATTTTGGGCCAAATCACCTCAAAGAGTTGTTGTACTGGAAAAAATAGTAGCCTTGAATTAACTAAAATATATTTAAATCTACATATATAAATTTATTTATAAATATATAAAAATCTAATTTTAATATGGTTTTGTGTACAGTATTTATGTTTTTAATAATATGTTGCCCAGAGTCTGTGACATGACTGGTCTGTAAATTTAATTATTAACAATAAATTACATATACATACTTTTTTTTTTTGCAAGATAATGGAACTTATTCTCAACACAAATACATTTTGCTCTGGGGCAATGCCATACCTCTATTTCCAGTTCTATTTCAGGTCTCTAAAAATGCAAACAGAAAGTATTACACTTTAAAATTAACCAGAGTTTGCAAAGAGAATTCCTAATCACAACTAATAATAATAATAACAATAATAATAAAATAGTAGTAGTAGTAGTAAGAGGAGGAGTTAGTAGAAAGTCAAGACAGACCGAAGGAGGACGGAGAAGTAAAACATTAGTGGCTTGCTAATATAAACCTAATCTCAAATCGTGCATCTGTTGCCCTAAAGTAGAGAACCAGCCTTTTAATTTCAGTTTCCAATAAATGCAGATTATTAATAGCCCGACCGGCCTGTCGAGCTCTTAATAATCTGCATTTATTGGAAACTGAAATTAAAAACACTCAGAGGCTTCCCGACTCCAGATTTCATGCCCGACCAGGCCGCGCTCCGTTCCCCCTCTCCCCTTAAATTTACATAGATTCCTCCACCCTCACTCCAATCCGGATCAATCCACTCTGAAAGACAGCACTGAGACCTAAGTCCAGTTTCTTGCACTTAATAGTAAGTTACTCCATTGAGATCCCACCAAAAACACGAGCAACGCGGGCCCCTTCCGTCGCTGGACTGCTTCCCCCGTCGCTCCGGCGTTCGGGGAACTCAGTTCCGCCCTGAAGTCGTTCCTCCCTCCGATTGGCTAGGAAGTCGTTTTTCTCCTACCCAAAAGAACTGGATCTGTCTGTAAAGACTTGCTTTGGACTACTATTCCTATTCTTCCAGAGCAGAGGTCTCCAAACGTGCCAACTTTAAGACTTGTGGACTTCAACTCCCATAATTCCAGTCAGCTATGAATTGAAGTCCATAAGTCTTAAAGTTGCCAAGTTTGGAGACCCCTATTCTAGAGTGTCTGGGAATGTCTTCTTAAGCTGCCCAAATATCTGGAGAATTGGTTCTTGCATACCAGTCATTTTTTTCTTAACTTGTTGAAAGGGTAGATTTTTGCATTCAATGATCCAGTGGTGATTTTTCTTTTTCTCTAATGTTGGGAAAGGTGGGAGGAAAGAATCAGCAGTAAGGGGGATGAACTCAGTTAGGGATTAGGCATTATTGGAAGATCTGAAGGACCACGTTAGACACTGTTCATCTTGTAGAAAATCTACCTCTGCGGTCGCTAGGAGTTAAAAATTACTTGATGGCACTCATCAGCCAAAATCATCCCAGCAAATAGATTTAGTGAAAGTGAACATTCACCCACCCTCTGTTGAAGAAACATTGGTTGTGGATTGAACATTTTCTCTTTACAAAATATATGCTCTTAAGAAAAATTTCCAAAATTAAAAGAATCAGATAAAATTGGTTCTTGGCTGGAATTGCAATGGCTGAAAATCTAAATTCACAGCATGGCAAAAAAGAAGAAAAAACACGGCATGCCATGAAGCCAAAAATTCCATTTTGTAAAAGGAACAGCACTGACTTCCCGCCTTTTAATATGGTCTTCTTTGTGAAAAATTGGGTTGGACCACATCTCCCATCATTCCCAGCCAACAATGCTATTGAATGATCATAGGTGTTGTGATCCATCGACTTGCAGGAGAATGAAGTAAACAATGTTGTTATCCATACGTTTGACTCAATGTGCAGCGTGAAGCATGGCCAGTGTGTTCATAGCTAGGAATATTGCGTGAACCGAGGTCATCTGCTGATAGAATCTTCCTTCTCCAAATATTGCGTGCTCTTAAAGGAATGGTTAACCTGGGGGCCAATGAACCTTTGGATGTCTATGGGTATATTTCAGAAGGTTCTTAATCTTAGACAGGAAAAATATTAACTTTTATTTCCACAAACCTTTTAACTGAAATATATCTTTAGAGTTTATAGGTAAATGTGGCCTCCAGATGTCAAAAATCTTTGTTCAAATCAATGAATCTCACCATCTAAAATTATTATACCCTTAAAAAGCTTATTGCCATTGTTGATTTCTTGCCTCAATCCTTGGTAGCAACAGATATTTCTCTCCTAGGTTGTGGCATCAGGAAGGGCATTTGGCCAGTAAATGCTCAGCTCTATCTAACCATCCCAACTTTACTCCAAATTAAAGGATTTCAGGGTTGTAAAAGGGTATGTATGTATGTATGTATGTATGTATGTATGTATAAATGTATTTCTTTTGGGTGGAATTTGGGAGGCTTTAAAAATATTGCACTTATTTTAATTTTTATTATTTCATTAATTTAATTATTTCATTAATTTGTCCGGACTAGTATAAGGTCTTCTGCTTGAGAAGAAGGTTGGACTAGAAGACCTCCAAAGTTCCTTCCAACTCTGTTATTATTCTATATTCTCAACCTTTCAGGTTCAAAATGAAATAAAAACATTCTACAGATTTCAGCAATTGTGGTCAGAAATGGCTCCCAGGCTGTCAAAACAAATGATTTTTGCAGGATGCACATTTTGCCTTGGGTTTAATGTCACCCCAGATTTTTAGCTTAGACAAATATAGTCAGCTGTAACAGTGCTGTACAGAGTTGGCTTTACATGGGATCAAAGCAGATGACCCCTTGCCAAAGCATCATTCAAATATTCAAGAGGTTGTGTTGCAAGACAAAAGAATGAGGCACTCTGGGGGAAAAAAATGGCTGCTGTTCCCCAGTACAGTAAGTTCCTTGATGAATAGTGAGGAAAGCCCCTGTCAAGTTCTGGAAGGAGTCCCACCTCATGTCTGTGGGACAGCTACCTGGATCAAGTCGAGAAGAAAAGTTCTACCATCCTCCACAGGGAGGAGGGCAGCCAGTGCTACAGTTTGAGCAGGACTTTTCGGAGAGAGTCTGTGGAGAAAAATGAGGCAAACCAGAAGGCTTTGGGGGGGAAATGGAGCTGTGGGCCACTCTGAGTCCCCTTCTTCCTTTGATCCGAAGCTCTGCCCATCCAGCTCTGCACAACTTCAGATGATGAAGTTGTCTTGTCTCCAGACCTCTTCGCCGGCAATATAAGTGGCCTGTACACGGAGTCTCTCATCCAGCAGCACAAAATCTGTAGGAAGAAGAAAATGATGCCTCCCACCCAAAGCCTGGTTGATAGGAATTTGAGGAGTTGTTACCCGACTCATTCAGGCGCTAACAATATAGGAGAGATGGACATAACTCTTTCAGCCAACCCCAACTGAAATTCACACAATCGGTTAACCTACACCTCCCATAATCCTTCATTCAGCAGAGAAGGATGAGGCAGATGGATGCCTCCAAGGAGAGAATTCCATGAATTCCACAGGCACACCTAACATCTAAAGGGTGGAAAATAGAACAAGAAGATAAGAGATTCGTGGTTTGGATTCCCACCATCCAGAACCTCTGAAGTAGTGGGGTTGCTGGACCAGGAACGAGGAGAATGAGATCCAATTGAATTATCTGGGAGGTTTTAGCCCAGCCTCTTATTTTCAGCTCAGTCTATGTGACAGGATTCTCAATGGATTCCATGTTGAGCTGGAAACAGTTGCGATCCAAATTCAATCCTTATAAGAGTTAAAATACCTGCGTCGGTATCATAATCCAAGGTTCCCTTTTGATCCTCGATATTTAACAGCTGAGCAGGATGGAGAGAGGCAGCCTCCAGGGCTGTTTCTAATGAACAGGCTACAAAATAGAAACGGGGGTTGCTTTTTAGTCAGAATCCACAAAGGCAAATGGTTCTTCACTTTGACAACAAAACCCTTGTCCACTCTATACCCCTCCTGAATAGACAGGAGAATCTGTGATTGACTATGTCTCTACGCCGGTGTTTTGCAACCATGAGAATTTGAAAATGTGTGCACTTCAAATTTCAGAATTCCCCAGCCAGGGAATTCCCTTGGGGGAACTGAACCTCCACTTGTGGACCTCATCTTTCATGCCCAATACTGAGTCATTGTGAGGGCCACCCTTTGGGGGCATTTACGAATAAATCCCCAGCAGATCTGGCTCCCCCAGAGATGGCAACTCTTTGTCCTAGTAAGCCAGACACTCCTTACCAGTGGCATCCGTGAAATGTCGGATACAGGTGTCCATGGTGGAGATGCTTCCACTCAATGTTTTGGTACCTGAAAAGGGGAGGAGGGGGAGGAGGAAGAGGAGGAGAAAGATGATCAGCTTTACATGCAAATACACTTGAATAGGGGATGCTGGGAACTGTAGTCCATCTCACGGGCTTGCAGAGACCGCCTGGGTCTTGGGAGAAAAAAATCAGCCCACCTGTTTGACTGGCTAATTGAAATTTCAGCCTAGGAGTGCCCTTACCTGCAATGTAGGAATTTGCACCTTCTACCTCTACCACCAGTTGGCCCAGAGTGTGTCTGCCAGGAGGAAGCCCCATTGCTGGGATGGCATCTGTCACCAGGATCAGACCTAAGGAGGGATAATTTAAGCCTGTTAATTCCACCAGAAAATAACTTCAGCATTGCAACATATAACAATAACACTTAGACTTATATATCACTTCAGAGTCCTCTCTAAACAGCGTACAGAGTCAGCCTCTTGCCCCCAACAATCTGGGTCCTCATTTTACCCACCTTGGAAGGATGGAAGGCTGAGTCAACCTTGAGCCTGGTGAGATTCAAACTGTTAAATTGTAGGCAGCTAGCAGGCAGCAGAAGTAGCCTGCAGTACTGCTTTCTAACCACTGTGCACCAGCGAAAGAAGGAAGGAAGGAGGGAGGGAGGGAAAGAAGGAAGGAAAGGAAAGAAGGAGAAAAGGAAGAGCAATAGCAATAGCCCTTAGACTTATATATCGCTTCACAGTATTTTACAGTCCTCTCTAAGCGGTTTACAGAGTCAGCCTAATGCCCCCAACAATCTGGGTTCTCATTTTACCCACCTCGGAAGAATGGAAGGCTGAGTCAAACTTGAGCCTGGCGAGATTTGAACTGCAAAATTGCAGGCAGCCGGCAGGCAGCAGAAGTAGCCTGCAGTACTGCACTCTAACCACTGTGCCACCCAGGCTCTTATGGTTAGTTCAGTTTTCAGGTACCCCAATGAAGGGACTCGGCCATTTGCAGCTTGTCAGGATATATAAACATGATCACGGAGGTGTCTTCAAACCAACATTAAAACAAACCATGACCTACTTTGAGTGAACTGAATCATATTCTCTCTATCAAAGCCCTCCCAATATCCACAGACATTATTGGGCCAAACTAACTAAAAAAATGCCCCTTCTCATCTCAGGGGAATTGCCCCTACCGCTTGTGAAGACAGACCTTGAGGATGGGCCCGGTGTGCGATTCTCAGCGCAGCAGGATTCGTGTGGATCCCGTCTGAGATCATGCCGTAAAACACTTGCTGACCAGAAGGAATCTTGTCACTTGTGAGAAGTCCCACAATCCCGGGGTCTCGGTGGTGGAACTGCAGAAGAAATGTCAGGACGCAAGGCAGTTAAGTCCATGGGTTAGGAACAAGGACTACAAAATCTACTCTTCCATTTCTTGGCTGGACCACACAATCTAGGAGGGGCTCCTAAGAGGAGGAACCACAATTATGTGGGAAAGTGAGTTTTCCAAACCCCAGGAGTTAATTCACTCCCAAAAAAGTAACTTACAACCAGTTGGTTAAGATTCTGGAAGTGGAAACTTGCCTAGGTACTACTCACAGGTAACATGGCATTGAAGAGGTGAGTGATGAAGGTAGCTCCCTGACAAACAGCCTCCTCAGCTTGAGATAAATTAGCTACAGAGTGACCTAGAAAAAAAGGAAATGGAGAGAACTCAACATTCATCCTTCGGAACCTCTTCTGTTGTACTGAATCATTTAGAAGAGAGTTTTTCAAATTTTCAAAGCATGCTGGCTAGGGAATGAGAGAGAAAGTGCAGATCATTAGCTGGTTTTACCCAACGGATGACCCGTTATGTCCAGCAAGACCCATCTCGATCCACTTTTGGGATTACTATTTTTAAAGGAATTACTATTTTCAAATGTAGCCTCCTGGCCTCACAGGGGATATTGCTAGCATTCCCATTGTGGCTGCTGTCTTTAAGGAGGTCATAACATGACATGTGCATGACGAGGTCCCTGTGAAAATGCCACAGCTTCTATCCTGATGCAAGCGTTCAGTTGTACATAGTGTGACCATGTCATCGTGCCTACATTCAGAACGCAGAAATAAAGGGAAATCTTCTAGTCCAGTGGCTGCCAACCAGTGGGCCGGGAACCACTGGTGGTCCGCAAGAAAATTTTGGTGGTCTGCAGAGAAATGTCACCCCAAAGCAATTAATCCAGGCTGTGCGGGAACACAAGGCTTGCACTGCAAACAACATGAGGTAGTGAGAGGAAGGGGGGGAAGGGCAGAGGGGGGGAACTTGCCCCACTTACTCCATGCACCTTGCCTGGTCACCAGGCTGTTTCTTTCTGCTTCTTTCTTCTTCTGCTTTTGGCTAAACGCAAGGGAAGAGCAAAAGTCTTTCTTTCTCTCCCCCAAACTCTGCCAGAAATGAGTCTTTGGGGCCCTGCAAAGCATCCTGTTCTAAGAGGCTGCATCATTCTGGCAGAGTATGGGGGAGAGAAAGCAAGACTTCTGCTGCTTCTGCTGTTTTCCTTGCATGAAGCCAAAAGTCTCTCTCCCACCCTCCCTCCCTCTCCCTGAGAACAGAGCTGCGATCCCAAATAAAGAACAATCAATTGGTAGGAAAACGGGGTGGGGAATTTTCCTGCAGACTTTTTGGGGGGATTTTCCCAAGGTCTCTGGTCCGTGGGATTTAAAATTATGAGTTTGGTGGTCCCTGAGGTCCAAAAGGTTGGCGACCTCTGTTCTAGTCCAACCCCTGCTCAAGAAGGAGACCCGATCACCATCTTGATGACCTTGTGATTTCCTGTGAACGCCTTTGCTTCCCACAGCCTAGTGTCCAAAACAAACTGGCCTCCTAAATTTCAATCCTTCAGGATCCAGGGACAAAGTTTACCCAGCGACACGCAGATGCCTCTCTTGGTCAACTCCCGGATCACTTCACTGCTGCGTTTCATCTCAGGGGCTAAAGTGACAATCCGGACACAATCCAGACTCCCGTACATGGCGAGCAAATCCTGGAAGGCTCCCAACTCAAAAGTGCGGAGGTAATTTTCTGGGTGAGCCCCCTTCTTCTCTTTGCTGATGAATGGACCTTCCAGATGAATCCCTGCCGAAGGAAAAAAAGGAAAGAGATATCCAAAGCTCTGGAGCAAGATTAGGCAACCTTGCGTGAACCCCTGGACCACTGAAGATTATAATATGGATCCTATGACAAACACCAACTGAAGTGAAGATCTGTAGCAAATTCCTTAGCCTTGATGATCTAGGGCTCTTGAATGTGTGGACTCTCAGAAAGGCACCAGATTAGAGAAAGGTGCCAAAAATCTCTATTTTTCTTACCCCCATCAAAAGATACAACTATTAAGCATGACAAAGAATGTTCTTTCTGCGCCAACTCAGGAAGCTCAAACTGCCCCAAGAGCTGCTGATTCAGTTCTACAGCGGAATTATTGAGTCTGACATCTGTACCTCTGTGACTGTCTGGTTTGGTTCTGCAACCCAGCAAGACAGACTTCAGAGAGTATTTGGGACTGCAGAAAAAACAATTACTACCAACCTGCCTTCAATCAAGGACCTGTATACTGCACAAGTCAAAAAGAGGGCTGTGAAAATATTTACAGACCCCCTCACATCCTGGACACAAACTGTTTCAACTCCTACCCTCAAAATGACAGTATAGAACACTGCATACCAAAACAACTAGACACAAGGACATTCTGCTAAACAGCTAATTCCCACAACACTGTCAAACTACTTAGTAAGACTGTATTACTATTCTTCTTCTCATCCTTCCTCTTCCCACTTATGACTATAACCATGTTGCTTGTATCTTTACAATTTATATTGTTTTATTTGTTCCCTAGTATGATTTGATTGCTTAATAGTAACCTATGACTATCACTAAGTGTTGTATCTTATGAGTCTTGATGAATGTATTTTATTTTTTCTTTATGTACACTGAGAGCTTATGCATCAAAGACAAATTCCTTGTGTTCCAATCACACTTGGCCAATAAAGAATTCTATTCTATTCTATTCTATTCTATTCTATTCTATTCTATTCTATTCTATTCTATTCTATTCTACTCTTCTCTACCCTACCCTACCCTACCCTACTCTATTCTATTTTCTATTCTATTCCATTCTATTCAATTCTATTCCATTCCATTCCACTCCACTGTTATCCTATTCCAATTTTTATTTCTATTTCTATTCCATCCCATCCCTATTCCTATCTAATGATGAATGACTCTTACTCACCTAGGACACCGGCTCCGTGAGGCCCCCCATTTTGTACACGGATTTGAGGTAGAACCTAGTCGGAGAGAAGACAGTGAGACCATTGTTACTGAATCACATGGGTGGGTGTCCATCTATAAAATGTAGTCTTCTTTCTTAGATCAATTCACTTTTTCACCAACACCATATTATCAGCTTTGGATCTACTCACCTTGTGATAGACCGAGGATGGTGAGGTCACCATAGTCGGGCAAAATGAAGTCACGCCACTGGACAGTATCTTCTGGCCAACCAGTGAAATTCCTGCTTGTGCATCATCTGTAGCCAGGGAAAAATCTACTCCAAAACCTCCTGAGAAGACAGAAGGAGAAGTCCATCCTTGTTATTTAGATTGTCCAGTGCATTTGCCTCTGTGCAAAGCATATTTATACACCAGGATAATACACTCCACAGATGGTGGGATTAACTTATCTCTGGCTTCCCAATGGCAACCCATCTTTAGAAATGTAAATGTAATTGTTCTTTCCCTATCCTGAGGTTGGTTACAGCATAATCTTCCAATTGTTTGCAAGTATCTTGAACTGTGTCTTCCATTAGCCAAGCTGGCTAGAGCTGTTGGGAGCTGTGAATTATAAACATCTCCTTGAGAGATGTTACCTTGTGGTGAGATGGGTAGCAAATAAATTTAATTAAAAAATAAATAAATACATCTCACTCTTTCTTTGCAGTTTGATTTTACAGCAAAGCTACGGAGATTCAGATTCTAACATGGTGCAAACAAATATGCAACCAAATATTTCTGTAGATGATGTGGCTGAGCCTGAAGGAGAGGTCAAATGCATCATCAGTCTTGAATCCTTTCGTGCCCACAAGAAATCTAACTCCAGCCCACCTTAAATTCTGTTGACTCTTATCCATTGCCAATTTGCTTTGACCGCTTTAGCATGCAACAAATCTATTTATTTGAACCGCCTGGACTCCTGGTTTCCTGGCTTTGAAAATTTCTGCATCACTTGGATTGGGGCCCTTAGTTTTCTCCTAAGCAACAGCAGATCAAATAAAAAATAGTAAAAATGAATGGGGTTTATTTAGGAACGTCATTGTTTTCATCCTGTAGCTGAACTATAAATACCAATGTCTTACCATTGATTTGTACATCAATGAAGCCCGGTGCCAAGATGCTGCCTTTGCAGTCCAGTTGGACATCTGCAGACTTTTTCTCATCAAAGAACACCTTCTCTGGATTTAAGATCTTTCCGGCTCTTACCCATAGATCCTCTCTAAAAACAAAAGAGGCTAAGTCATCCAAATCTTAGATTAAAAATTCCACTTGATCTCTTTTTTGGCCTATCCACCAAAGGCAGTTGTCTGCTGGAATCTTAGTTGTAATTTATTCTGCAGTGAAGAGGGTTTTATTCTCCACCCAGAGAGTTTGCTAAATGATGGTGTGGTTCTATCAAGTTTTATTGATTGTAAGCGGGTGATGAAAAGAGAGGGCAGATGGGCCCTCGCTTCTAAAGGAGCCTTCTTTTGAGTTATGAGGTTGTCTGATCTCCAAGTTTTCCCTTTGGGGAAACTTCTGGAGAAGATGGTTGGATATTATTGTTGTGAGGTGCCCAAAGCTCAACGATTGGAGTGGCGCACCAAAACGGTAAAAAGTGTTATGGAATGTAGTGGACTGGATTCCCAGAAGAGAGGGGTAGCGTTCCAGAGGTGTAAGAGGCAACTCAGTTCAGACAATTTGCGTGAGAGAAAGGTGAGGACAGTCCCTCCCTAATAGTTCCCAGAGTACATGCTTCATGCAAGTAGTACTCTGCTTCAGTTTGATAAGATTTTGTCTAGAGGAGTGGAAACAATAAAGAATCCTGCTTGGAAGATTCACCACATAACTGTCTTGGCTTTTGGGGCCGGACAGAAAGGTATAATACATATATAAATAAATGGAGCAATATGTATTATCAGTTCCTTTCTACCTGGAGGACATTAACCTTAACAGGATGTTCTTTAGAAAAGAATATTTGTAGCTCATGGTTGAAATGGGAAGCCCCTGGTTTCTTCGACTTTTTTTTTTTTTGCAGACCAATTGCCAAACTAGGTAACATCATCAGTGTTTGTTGGGAGTGAGGTTTATTCTCTGTTTATATACAAGCCCCTTTTAGCACCGAGGTTACTTAGGTAATGAAACACCTGCAAGAAAACAATCGGGCTCAGAGAGCCTCAAGAACCCCACAGAATATTCTTTTGGATAACTATCTTAGCCATTTCCATTGAAAGCTTTAACATTTTATACTTCTAAATCGCTAGAACAAGATGGAAGCTTAGAAGAAAGTCCTTACCTTTGCAAGACATGATCCTTTAAAATTCGGCAGTTGGTAAATTGGAGGATTGGCGCATCCACAGTAGATTTATGGCATGGCATCCTTCAAGCCCACGTGTGAGACAACTATAACAGCATGAAGAGAAGAGGAAGCCATATTTAATCTATATTCATCTATTATGTAAGTCTTTATTTGTTTAGTTCTGTTTTACTGAATCAAAAAAACCAAACTGTTAAATGGGTTAAAAGCAACATGGGAATATGATCTACAGTATTAAATGCCCTTTGCATTTTATTTTATTATTTATTCAATTTTTTTATCCTGCTTTTATTACTTTGTAGGTAACTCAAGGCAGCAAACTGTACCTTGAAACATAAAAGAGTTAATAGCTTCTTACAGGTTGCAGCAAGTCCTTGGAAGGCAAAAAAGATTTGAACATTTCCACGTGATGGCAAACATGTGGAAAAATGCTTCACATTAATAGAAAATGATTCCCCCTCTCCCTCCTATCCTAATAATAAAAAATATTTTTATTTCCCCTGACTTAAGCTTGTTATTTCACCTGGTTTAAACATATTAATTATCCACAATCAAGGGAATTTGATTGTCTATTTCCCAGTTCGGGACACCAGGTAATCAAATTCAATAAGGTTACATGTATCTTTCTATAAATTATTAGTATTGTTTTATTGTTTTTACATTTATATATAGCTTTTATATCTGTTTGTACAATGCCCCACTCTTCAAGGGAGATAGGTGATTCCTAAATGTGATATATAAATAAATTATATAAAAATATAGCTCACTATTCTGTTCGTTAATACATTTAAATAAAAGAAACAAAGCCAGGATTTAACACAGTGATTATTTTATTGCATTTATTTGTAATTAAACAATGCTAAGTGGCTTTTAAGAGGTGTGCACTTTCAGTGACCTGAATTAATAGCATGCATTAAATCATCATCCTCTTTTATGATTCCATAATCCCTTGTGGGGTGGATTCTGGGCAACTGAATGGAGCTAAGTGTTTACTGGCTGGATGCCCTTCCTGTTACCAGTGTGGAGTTTTGTTCAGTAGATATAATCTCAGTGTGCCCAGAGAGAGAAATATCTGCCTCTATCTAGGATTGAACTCACAGCCTCCTGATTGTGAGGCGAGAGCTCCACCTCTAGGCCACTGCACCACTTGTGGCATGCATTAAATGGCTGTGTAAAAATACCAAAGGCTGAGCTTGTTCGGTGTGATCAGCCCACCACAAACAAATCACACTGACCCACAACCCAGATTTCAGTTTTAGGGTTCTCTCTGCTCCAGTGAGAACATTTTTATGAGCACCTAAAAAGCAAAATATATGGGCTACTGTCCCCTTTCTAGGCACAGTTGGTGACTCATAAAAGAGACCCTCCCCCAAAGATATTCACCCTCTCAACCCACATTGCCCTATTAGAGGGTGCAAAGTTAAGGACCTGCTCTCGCTGCCCCACTCCTCCCTTTGTCCAGCAAATTTGGTATGGCAATTTTCCTGCAGTTTAGGATGGCGAAATCTTGCAAAAATCACCTCCCACTCCCCAATCCTCCCCAGAGCTCTGACTTTGATGCTTTGATCATGGCTTCTCTTTAGTAGTGGCAGATAGGAATAGAAAATGACTGGATGGCCAACCAACCAACCAACCAACCAACCAACCAACCAACCAACCAACCCACCCACCCATCAATCAACTATCCAATCAATCAATCATCCATCCATCCAACCCACCCACCCACCCACCCATCAACCAACCAACCAACCAACCAACCAACCCACCCAACCCAACCCAACCCAACCCAACCCAACCCAACCCAACCCAACCAACCAATCACCCTTTGCCATTTTTAAACCGATCTGCCCGCCTTTCCTTTGGCCAGCCCGCCTTCGATCGCTTCTTCCTCTCCTCCCGAGCGATCCACCCACGGCCACCCTGAGATCCTGCCTATTGGGGGGGGGGGGACACATGAAATCGCCTGTCCTTCATTGCAGAGGGAGGAGCCCCCGCCCCACCCCGGTCCCCAAAGCCACCGGGGAAGGCTGGGAAGTCTTCTCCCGGGGAAGCGAGGAGCCACCGGCCGCTGCCCCCCAGCCCCCACGACCTGAAGCGCGGAAGAGCAGCCGCCTCGGGCTTACCCGGCTCCCGCCGAGCCTTTTCCCAGCCAGCTGCCAACTTCTCTCCTTCGGGGCTGCCTGCAAGCTCCCGATCCCGGTCACGTGACCGCGCGGTCAGCTGACGGGGAAGAAGGGAGGGGGCGATCTCTCCCTCTCGGGAGGGTCACGTGATTGGAGGCGGGGAGCCGCCATGATGGGAAGGGAAAGAGGCGGGGGGGAAAGGAGGAGGTTTCGTCGCCCGCCGCCATCTTGGTGAGGTCTTAGCGATGCGGAGCGAGCGGCGGGGAAAGCAATGTGCAAAAGGCGTGGGCGGGTGGACTACAAACCCCATCATCCGGGAAGGGGGCGAGGTGTGGAGTGGGGGCACGGAGCCTGCAAGACGGTGGGTTTGCGAGGGGAATCTCTCGGGCAGATTGCAATGGTTTTTAATGATATTTTGTGTGTGTGTGTTTACCGTTTTTATGGGTTACAGGTGGTCCTCGTTCGTTTAGTGACCGCTTAGAGTTGCAACGGCACAGAAAGAAGCGCCGAAGGACCATTGATCACCTTTTATGACCGTTGCAATCACGTGGTCGAGATTCAGCTGCTCACCACTGATTCACATTTATGACGGTTGCGGCCTCCCGGGGATCATGGGATCCCCTTTTGCGACCTGACAAGCCAAGCAAATGGGAGCCCAGATTCACTTTTAACGACCATGTAATTAACTGCAGTGATTCGCTTAGCAACCGTGGCAAGAAAAGCCGCAAAATGGGGTTAAAATTCACTTAACTGTCTCGCTTAAGCAATGGAAATGTTGAATTCGATTATGGCTGTAATTTGAGGACTACCAGAATTCTGTAGTTGGTTTTTTTTTTAGTCAGTGCTTTTCCATCATTTGTGTGGTTTTTTTTGTTTTTACTACTTTTCCATCATTTTTGTATAGAATGCGAAGGATGTGTGTTTGTTTTATTTTTATAGTTATAAATGTACATTGAAGATGGCATTTAATTTCATTGTATGAGGTGCAATGACAATAAACTAAACTAAATTATACATCTTTCTATTAGTCACATGGTTTTGGGGTGTTTCTATCCATCCATCCACCTATCTATCTATCTAATCATAGATACCCAACGGGGCAGTTTTGTACTGGCCAGGCAATTCTGGGAGGTGAAGTCCACAGTTCTTAAAAGTTGCTAAGGTTGGACACCCCTGTCCTAGAGCATGAGTGATGCGAATATAGCTTGTTCTCTTTTACTGATGTTCAGCTTTGGATGGGGACCAGGTTATAATATTTTAATAAAATACACTTTTAAGAAAAGCTATTGGATTCTTTCTTTTTTTTGAGTGGGGCCCATAGGCATAAATGCTCATGGTCATTTGCCTTCATGCTCTCCAGTCCTTGGGGTGCAAGAAAAAGTGGAAGAACAATGAGGAACTGCTTCAAGGACAAAATGAATATCAAAAGCTGAATACAGGCTGGTTTTTGAACTGTAGCATATATAGCCAACATGATTCTAATGTTTCTTGCATCTTGTCCCAGACCTAGCTATCAGTCTGCAGGTTATATATTCGAGTTATTCATATCCTTGCTTAGAAAATTTATGTATCATCCATTTCCTTCCCAATAATACTTTTATTATTTAAGCTGCGACTTAAAAATCCATGAAAATGTTTTATGTAGGCATGTTAAGTATTTCTATCCCGGGGCAATCAATTGGATCCTCAGAGGCTGAAGTGGTAATAAAGTACAAAAATGGCAATAGTAAATAGTTTTTTGAGCTTCTCCTAAACTGTAAGGAGAGGGCTTATATTGTAACATGAAATACATTATGCAACATGCACGTGTAGAAACAGGCTGTGTTGCTTTTACTGTCGTTCTTGTGAAGACCTTGTTAATGTGCAAGATAAATGTTTCTGTCAGTTAAGAATCTATTCCTAGCAATTAAGGTGCCAAATAGGTACTGAAAATGGTTTTTTTCCCTAGGTGATGCTGTTTTATAAATCATATATAATGTCTTGATAACACTAAGTCTTAACAGATGTGTTCACACTTCATACTAACGCAACGTTAGTGAGATTGCAGTATTTCTGAACCGAAAGGATGAATTCAGCCCAGGTATCCTGAAATCGAAATGTGGGCAGTATAGAGTGTGGCATGTGAACTACATGAATTTTATTGTTTTGTGTTGTTTCATGGTGGCTGAGTCTAATATGTGCCTGCACAGCCCAGAGAACCCTAAAATGCTGTTTGAAGTATACCTATCCATTTCATTTCTTCCCTCCCCGTGGTGGAGAAAAGTAGAACAGATAAGGCAGAGATAGAATATGATATGTGGATAAATCAATTTAGTGGCATGAAGCTAGACTTAGTTTGGGGATGCGGGAAAGGATAGAGAGAACAGTCCTGTGTGGGTTTAATAACATCTTAATTTATTCTTCGGGACCACATGTCCATTTTAACGTCAGGCAGTTCCATCTCAAGACAGATTTTTTAAAGGTTTTTTTTTTTAAATGAGAAAACAACTACGAAGCATCAAAAGCGCGTAACAGAATAATAATACAGGCAAGAGTTTCCTGCTGCAGCACTGCGTCAGTTTGAGAATGACCAGCAAAAAAACCTGCTCTGGGTTGCTTGAGAAGAGCTCGGCCCCCATCCTCAAAGGGTTTCCTAACCACAGGCCTGCATATTAATCAAAGCTTGTGACATCCTTGTGAGGAAGGCAGCAAGGACAGGAGCCACGGCTGACTCAGGGAGAAGCTGCAAACCAAGCAAGCATGCTAATTGGGTTGGGAGCCTCACGGCAAAAAAATTCCTTTTTTTCTCTCTTCTTTTGTTTCCACTGAGCATTCGGAGGGAAATGAAACTGTATCCCAACCCATCTTTCATTTCTTGCAAACGGGGGAAAAAAATAATAATCCTCCGAACCAGTCTCTAATTTGCTTGAAAGGGTGGTTGGGTAATGACCCATATGATTTGCTAAGATTTATTATCGTTACTCGCCATTTTCAGAGAAAACATACTTGGGCTAAGCAATGCTGGAAGAAAAGTAGGAAGGATGAACCTCGGTTTCAGGATTCTTATTTTCCGAAAGCAAAGAGTGCAGGATTGCTCTTTGCTTTGTGCTAGCCCCACAGCCGTTTGCAAACACCATCCTTGCCTGCCTTCCTTCCTTCCGACCCAGCTAGGATGACACGCAGATCAGATCACGCAGGCCAATCCCTTGGCCTGACTCCAAGTCACGATGCCCAGGGTGAATCATTGAACAACAAGGAAGAGATCTGGATGTCCACTGATAGGAGTGTTAATTCCATTTTTGTATATTTCCCCCACTACCCTCAGGGGCTCTTCATATTCCAGACCAAGAATCTGCATCCTGGGATGAATGAATGTCGGGAAACACACCAAACTCTGCAAAAACCACATCAAATCTGCAACTAGATCTTGAGGGCAGTTGATACATCCTCCCAAGCCTAAAACGCCTCTCTGGTAGCAGGAGGCATGGGTTAGAATATGTCTCCTGTTTACCTGCATAGGTAAATGTTGTGAATCGAGTCCCATATGGATCTGGGAAGGGTATCTCTGAGGTTTAACTCCCTGAAAGATGAGGTGCGTTGCTATCTAAGAGAAAATATTATGTCAAGTTTCCTTCCCAAGCATTTAGGTGGCCTCATCCATGATTTTTAATCTCTTTCTCTTGCTGCTGCTTCATTCCCCCTTTTTCCTCCCCTCCCCCCTCCCCCTTCTCTGCAGGGGTGACTCACTCTGCAGCAGACACATTCTGGTGTAAAATGAAAATTGGAAGATCCGTTCAAAGCTTCCCCCACTCCTCCCCTGCAAATCTCTCCACCCCAAGCCTTTTTTTTTTTAAATGAAAAAAAGACAAAATCACTGAGGTGAAATGGTGAGGATAGAAATGGGACGAAGAGATTAAATAATGGGCTGCAGCAACCCCCCACCAAACAAGAGTGTTTCTTTGGCCAGTCGAGAATGGTGCTCAATCTATTTCCATCCCTGAAGCTTGCAAAGCCGAAGGAAAACCGTCAATGAGTCACTGGGATGTCCATGACCTGAAAATCCAGGAACCACCAAGAATGTACATAATGCAGGGATCAGATTCCTCCTTGCGGGGGCTGCGTGGCTGGCCTTACTGGGGAAAAGGGGAACTGCATGATTCTCACAGGAGATGCCAGGCCCCAACAGAGCATTATGGCTCCTGCCTTGAGCATCGCTCTTCCTGTTCTTTATTTCGGTGCGTGGTTTTTATTAATTATTTTTTGCAAATAACTCAAGGCAGTGAGTAAATCCAACACTATTTCCTCCTCTTGTTTCTCCCACAACAGCCCTGTGAGGCGAGCTGGGCTGTTTGTGGGAAGAGAATAGAGGCACTGGCCCAAGGTCGCTCAGCTGGTTTTTGTGGCTAAGGTGAGACGAGAATTCACCTGTCTCCTGGTTTCCAGCCTGACACCTTCACCACTACACCAAATTGGCTTATATAGCCTTATGAAAGGCTAAATTTTTCCTGGGAAGTATAATCCTCCTCAAGGATCTCCACTTCTTTCCATCTCATCCAACAGACAAATTCCTGCATAAGTGTGCAGAAAACAGTAATTGTTTTTGTTGCGGTAAGCAAAAGGAAAAAAGCACTGTCCAGGCGGTTCTGAACTAAGAGTGTGCCTGGCAAGAGAGCCATGTATTTCTTGTGCTTCAACAGTTTTCCAAATTAGATTTGATGGGTTGAGAGCCAACTCTTTGTATATAATTGGCTCACCCTATTTGTACTGTCACTGACAAGGTGTATAGACATAACCCCACTTCCTTTCTAGCACTGATGATGTTACTTAGTTGGGTAATAAAATATCTGTAAGAATACCCCTAACCTCAGCACCAAAGAGCCCATATTAAAAGTTTTGAATTAAAAGAGGCTGGATGCTTGCCTTCATCTTTTCAGGACCTATTTATCCATGTTAAGTATTTACTCCAATTGCTGGGTCTGTTCAATTACCATCAGCCTCCCAAATTGACCAAAGTGGGCCGAATTCACACAATCTGTTCCTGCCCCATACATTCAAGGCTAAAACTAACCCAAGTTTTCCCAGCTCTGACATTTCTGGTTTCATAAAAGCTGGGCCACTTCCCTCCCTCCCATTTGTTAGCAAGCTCCAGGCATTTCCCAAGCTCATGCTGGAGGAGGGGGATTTAGTGGTGATATGGGGAGGAGAAGGCTGTGCTGGATGGCACCGGGGTTTGGAAACCCTGCCTCCTCTCAAGGCAACTCACAACAAGACACACCGTGCAACCATGATACAGTGGAGGAATTGTTTTTTATTACCTGGAAACGTATTACTGCAAAATCCAACATTGGCTGCACAACTTTTGGATGCCAGAGCGTACAGTTTTTACTATTTGGGAACACAGGAGTGTCTCAGACATTTTTGCTGTTATCTGTATAAACACAAACAGTCTCACACTCCGATACCAGGACACGACAGCAATCATTGAGAATCAAATTACATCCAAGGATTTCTCTGCACTTAACAGTTAACCCCACAGTGTAGTAATCTATGCATGAGATTAATATATATATATATAATTGTGTGTGTGTGTGTGTGTGTGTGTAGAGAGAGAGAGAGCATGGAAAATTGAAAACTCTTGTTCCATTATGTATGAACATGTCAAGTCTTATAAATAAAACATCCAATGAAGAGAGAGAGGGGGAAAATTAGCGTTTTCTAGTTTATATTTATACATAAAGGACTCTAAATGGCAAAAATGGATGGAAAAACAGCAAAGGGGCTTCCCCGCAAGCCTTGTGTGAAAAGGCTTGTGGCAGGCCCTCGTTGCTTTTCATATCGAAGTACACAGAGGACAGACAAGTCACATACATTGCGCAAATTTACAAGAGATCAACTACCAAAACTGATGACAACTGTACACATTGTGGAGAGACTGTTTTTTTTTTTTCAAATTCTGGAACTTTTTAAGTTTGTTTTGTTTTCCATCACACTCTGCAGCGGTTACCCTTTTGTGGAAAGGATGAGGCCAACGATGAGGCCATACAGCCCCAAGACTTCGGCAAAGATCAAGATCAGGATCATGCCCACAAATAACCTCGGCTGCTGCGCCGTCCCCCGGACACCTGCGTCACCCACGATGCCAATGGCAAAGCCGGCAGCCAAACCACTGAGGCCTACACTCAATCCAGCGCCCAACTGGAGGAAGCTCCTGCAAGGAAGGGAAGGGAAAGGAAGACAAGCTGAATGGCACGTTGGAAACAACCCACCTCAATCCGTGAAAACCGACTGTTTTCTGGAGGAGAAGAGGAAGAATCTGATTTTCCTCTCTAGAAGTCAATTTCCTCCAGCCTTGGTGCTTTCCAACAAGATCTTGGGAGAGCAGCCTCGAGTTACAGAAGATTCGGTTGAAAAAAAAAAAAAAGAAAAAAAAAAGGACCCAGCTCAGAACACCTTTTACTAAAATCTGGGCTGCTTTCACCAAGGCCAGCCTAAAACTTTCCTGCAGAGTGGGCTCATATTTACCCTCCTGTAACAAAAAAAAAAGATGCTAGTAATTAAGAGCATCTCACATCTACGCAACTGTGTTTAACAGAACGCAGGGTTCTGCGATGATGCAGCGCTCCCAATTATGAAGAACTACATGGCAAGAAGATTATTGACAGAATATTCAAAACCCCTTAAAGAGCAAACAACGAAGCAAGACACATTTTGGAGATTGTCACAGCAGGATAAATTTCATAAATGTTAGGACTCTCTGCTGAACTTACATCATGGTTATTTATTTGTTAGTTCCTCGGCAAACTAGTTGCCAATGCATTGCTACTTTGGATTTGCTTCTGCTAGAAGAGTTTTTATACCATTGGCCAAGTCTCATTTGTCAAGAATAAAACATTTTGTTCCTTCAACTTCTTGGCAAGCTATCTTTAGCTTTCCTCTAATGATGCTACCAACCATCGGGTCTTGCACCCATGTTCTTTTTTCCCCCTCAGCCTTTCTAATTAATCTTAGTTTTTCTAAGACGGAAAGCTACTGTACGCAATACAGTTATTCCTGAAAGGACAGACATGAGTGGGTTCCCCTTGTCAACTACAGCCACTCATGAAAATTTAAAGCTGGTTGTGTTTCAGCCCATTTTAAGCACACCTGGAAACTTCTGGGCATGTCTAACATAGCAGCGGGAGGATTAGCTTACCAACATGTTTCAATTAAGCATCTCTGAATAATTAAAAAGCATTGCATTGGATACCAGTTATTTTGTTTTAAAGGATTTTGCTTCATGAATGAAAGAAGCAAGGAAAGACACCAGCCAGAGTGAGCCAAGAGTCAGTTCTCTCTGGAAATAAATGCAGGTTTTGATACCCCAAAAGGTGACTTAAGAGTCTTTCTAGTGGGATGGACCCCTTGTTTGTCATATTGCACCATTTTAGGAACACAACACCCAATGCTGTACTGGTAGTCCTTGACTTATAACCACAATTGGGACTAGAATTTCAGCCACTAAGCAAGGCAGTTAGATGCCTGATTTCACCACTTTTGCCATGATTAAGCGAATCACCAGTCATTAAGTGAATCTGGATTTCCCCCATTGACCCATGCTGATTACAAGCTGCCCGGGGTGGGACTTTGCAACCACTGTAAATATATGCTGGTTGCCAAGCACCCAATGTTGATCGCATGCCTGTGGGGAGAATGCAAGCGTCATACGTGCGAGGACCAATCGGAGGTCACTTTTTTGTGTGTGGCTTGGAACAGTTGCTAAACGAATGGTCATAAGCTGAGGACTACCTGAAGATATGGCACTGGGAATCTACCAGCTTCCACATGAAGGATTACCTCCTGGGAAAATCCGATTATGGGGCATGATGGCTGGAGCTATGCCAAGTTGCCTTTTAGTTTGGTCCCTAGTTTTCTATCACAGAACTTGGGTTTCCTGCCTACAGTTGAGCCAATTAACACCAAGACATCACCTGGGCTGTAGGATTCCAATGCTGGGTTTAGTCAAGGCAGGTATGGCCCAGTGCACTACAAAAAGGATGCAGACTTTTGTTGGCTCACTATGGCCTTTTGAATGAGCAAAACATCCACTCTAAGTGGTTTCAAGACCAGGACGATTACAAGTTTAATTTACACTGGTTTTTTTTTTTAAAAAAACCTGTGATTCTCCCTTAGAATACTCTTTTTCATTACATGGAACATTACAATTTGATTACCATTTTTGGAAACTCTGGAGAAAGCACCAGAATCTTTTAAGGGCAACTTATCGTCCTATTCTACAGAAATACAACTGAAATCACAAGTCTTTTATTAAATACTATAGCATTGACAATGATCCTAACCTCCGCCTATTTCTGTTCCATTAAAAAACCAAAACCTTTATGGACCTCAAGTTCCAAAATAAATAGTGCTAATGTAAATAATAAATACTTTAAATAAATAAATTTGGGGCACTGCAGTGTTTCTCAACTATGGCAACTTTTAAGTCATGAGGACTTCAATTCCCAGAATTCCCCAGCCAGCAAAACAAAGCTGGATGGGGGAATTCTGGGAGTTGGAAGTCCACATGACTTAAAGTTGCCAAGGTTGAGAAACATTGGTGTACAGCATTCATTTTCCCTAAGAGCTGCTCCTCTCATAGCAAACATCAAAGGCCTGAGGAATGTTGATTCTGCACCCTGTTCCTTCTGGTGTGCAATTTCTGATCAGCATTTCCCTTCTTGTAGAGCAGAGAATGGAATTCAGTTGGATGCTTTCCATTGAGAGTCAGATCCCTAAGCCTGCAAGGGACCTCTGCAGCCCTGCTTCGCCGAGAAACTTACTTGAATAGCGACATGTTATACGCGACAGAGCTGGAAATCAGGACAGCCACTACCAAGCCATAGATCGCTATGATACCCGCCATGACCACAGGAATGATGGACTTCATGATCAGCTCTGGCCTCATGACTGACATGGCAGCTATGCCTGTGCCGCTCTTCGCTGTGCCGTAGGCGGCGCCCAAGGCTGCAAGAGAGAAAAGTCACAGGGTGAGTCCTACCAAAAGGCCCAATTTTTGTCATGCAAGTTTCAGACTAAGACTTTAATCCAGGGCTGTCAAACCCCAGGCCCACGGGATGAGTCACACGCTGGCCACGCCCCTGCCTGGTTTAGCAAAGGGGGAAAACAGTCCCGATACGTCATGTGATGCTGCAGTGACGTGAGTTGGACACCCCTGCTCTAATTGAACACTAAGGCGTCTGCTCAGGTAAGTGTCCCTTTTTAAAACCATGCCTAATAATTTATATGAACACATCTATGCTTGAAATTTCCATCCATCTAATCTTTTTGTGACCACCTCAATCGATGACTCTGAGCAGCTAGAAGTTCATCCTAAGGACAGCGTATTATCGCCTTCTAGGTAACAAGCTTAGTCCAGTAAATATTCCGTTACTGTTTGATGAAGGTACGGATGCAACTTTTCCCCTTTTGTTTTACAAAGGTTAAGAGTTTGCAATGAGCAAGGTGGGAAGGATTTTGTCACGTAGGGAAGTGAAGCTGGGATTTTGTTTTATTTTTTGATCCTGGGGGACGCTAGGAATTTCCGTGATATTAAATGTATATTTTACACAACACTCAGACCCCATTTTCCCATTTCCAAAAGCAATAAACTAATTACTATACTTTTAAGAAATTCTGGTCAGGGCTGCAGAAATGATCCTCTCCCTGTTTCATTCACCGAGAAACAGCATAATTTTGAAATATGTTACTAGTATTAGATCAACTCACTCTTTTTCCAATACAAAAAAAAAGGAAAGCAATGTCATTGCATGGGAAAGGTGCAGAAATTTGCCTCCTTACATAACCAACTCAACCTGCTGAGCTTGTTTTCTCCACCTTCAATGAGTCAAAGACTACCCAAGCACAAGCCAAGGAGGACATCTTGTGTGTCCCAACCTCATCCATCCACAACATTTAGCAATAGCGCTCAGACTTATATACCGCTTCATGGTGCTTTCCAGCTCTTTCTAAGCGGTTTACAGAGTCAGCATCTTGCCCCATTCTGGATCCTCATTTTACCCACCTCGGAAAGATGGAAGGCTGAGTCGACCTCAGAACTGAATTGCTGGCAGTGGGCAGAGTTAGCCTGCAATACTGCATTGCGCCACCACAGCTCATTTCAAGAAAAAGTGTGTGATCTAACACCATCCTTCACTGTGGCTCTCAAAATGCCAGTTTTGATTTTAGAGGCTGAAATTCGGCGGTCATAAACAAGAAAGACAGAAGAGGTAGAACTGGGACAGCAAAAAGCCACCTTCCTGCTGTTGCCCAGGTAGGTTAGCCATGATCAAAATTAACAAGGATCCCAGCTTTTCCTCAAGATTTAAGAGCAGATACTATTATGACAAATATTTGCTCCTGGGAGAAAAAAAACTCACAGCAAATACTTAGCAGGGCACTATGAGGGTTTGCCAGGAGAGATGTTATGTGCCCCTTCGTCTCCTCCATCCCTTCCCTGCAGTTAAATTCTTCACTAAAAACAATAGAAATGAGCTGAATCCCTTGCTGTGCGAGTGGCTATGGGACACCCTGCACCAGGGGGGCATTTTGCTTGTAAGCATGCCAGGACCACAGTGTGCAAAAACTTTGGATCAGGGGACTGTACAATGGCTACCCTCCCAAATTAGCCATAAGCTATTGTTCTCCATCTTTGGGAGGTGAGGTGGGGGAGAAGAAAGGAGGAGGAAGGGCAAAGTGTCCTGTCTGGGGTTCTTAAACTCTTTGTTCACTCTCTTAGTACCTGACCGTTCTGAGGATTCTCTGCGGATGAGACTGTGCTACAGAAACCGGACTGAAAGCAGGGACATAAACGAATTGCTAAAAGCATGTGATTCTATTCATGCTTGTTTTCTAGAAATTTATTGCAGAACACAGTCTGTTATCTTCTGCTCTGCTGCATAAACAGTCCAAAGTCTGAAAGTTGAAAGTTCTCGGTAGCAAAGCTGTTAGTTTGTCTGTTGGTCAGCTTTTACTAATGTCTTTAGTCCTGAGCTAGTCCTTGACTTAGCCACCAGTACGTTTACACCTTCCAGGTTCCTAGGACGAGGCTACTCTTTCTAAAATCAAAGCCCATCAGAAATAGCAAAACATTAAGCAAAATTGCTTCTAACGCAGCTGTTCTGGAAACATAATTCTAAATACAGGATCCACTGCCTTTAGATTTCGAAGCCAGCAGCCCTCTTAGGCCCTATCACCTGAGGATATCTGATACCTGAGGACTCGTAACAAGCTAAAAAGGAATTTTTAACTCTATGCCCAGCAAAACCAGGTGACCTGCATTTGCTAAACCAATTTTTTCTTGGCTATGTAGCTGCTCAGATAAATCATATGTGGTCTATGTCTACAAAAGATACTGGACAGTTGAAACCGCTTCCTTGTTTCTATGAGCATCACATGGAACTCCACCCATACCCTTTTCAATTCCGAACTGAAAGCAAGAACTACATTTCCAGCTTAACTGAATCTGTTTTTGTTTTTATAGAAGACCAAGTATACACAAATAATTTTGATTGTTCCTTTCTGAGGAACTATCACGGGGGTATCCATCTGATGATGCCTTGTCTAGATAAATGCCAAGTGAATAGCTATGGATCAAGGGACAAAACAAATCGATCACTTTAATCCAATGGAGACTTAATCCTAGAAAATCTCCTATATCCATATTTCACAAGTACCATAAAATACTTTAAACGGTGGCAGGGATCAGTTTTCATTTCCTATGAATGACTCTTGGGCACATATAACATCCTCAAGTATTCCTCCAAATAAAAATGGCACTAGAGGTTGGCACTGCCACTTCACCTTCCCTTCTTTTTTAATAGGCACTGCAGGAAAAACACTGAGGGTATCATCCTGGGGAATAGAGATCTAACCTCACTGGTGATCATTATATCCAGCTTATGAGAGATAAAATATGTCTTAACCCTCACTCAAACAAGTAGCTACTTGTCATTAATTCAAAACTAAAAACTCACTTATGGATAACAACTAGTAACAAGAACAAGTGAAGTCCAAGACATTTGATATATAGCACATATGAGCATTAAGTCCCAATGAAGCTTGCAAATTCTTGCATAACTGTAGTGGAAAGTTGAACAGTTTCTCTTCACAAAACCTGATTTTAGATCTTATAGTTTGACAACATTCTTAAAAACTATTTTCCCCTTGATGCATTGTATTTTGTGAAACAATCATTGTTTATTTAGCCAATCAGATTTGGTTGATTACAGTGGGATTAACACAAAAAAGTGATTTAGTTATTTATTTTAAAAGGTGGCTGAGGTCCAGAGAGCTACTTTTAAGATCTCCTCAAAAGTTTTAGTATGCCTGGTAAGATTTTGCTTTTTCAGCCTGTGAATAAAATGTTATCCCCTATCTCAAATTCGCATTGCTCTACACAGTGGTCAAGCCCTCTTTAAGCATGAGGAACTACAGATAGGCCTATCAACTAATGACATTTAAATCTCAGTGATATTAAAAGTCATTCCTCTGAATGGTTAGGATTGTTTGATATGATAGATGGACCCTGTATTCAGCTGTCAGATAGAAAAGGAGTAGTTTTATATTCATTTCTTAAAATTATAGGAAAACTATTGAGCACCCTCAATAAAGGCCAATTGCAGCAAATAGTAGAGCAAGATATGTCAAAGATTTTAGCTGCATTTCAAGCATTCACTTGACAAATTTAGAACACAACTTAATTTCCACTTCCCGATTTCAGATGCAAAGCAGCACTGGTTAAAATGCCCAAATGACACCTGCAAGCTTTGCGAGCTGTTAAATAAAACATACAATACATTAATACATAGGGAAGAAAAAAAGAGTTCCTGTTGGTGAATTGGTAGAGGGAAAAATCAGTTTTGGAAGTTGACTCAAACGCTTTCAAATCATGACAGAAAACTATTTTGCCAAGCTCCAGAAAGCTACCATATGACTGAGGGACCACAATTTCACACAAAAGGCCAAAGCGATCTCAAACCATTGTTTCAAGTCACTAAAGAGTATATTTCACAAGTGATATTCTAGCAGGGATCAAGTTTGGGCTATTTGTGAAGCTTTCACGGGCTACCTTAAGAAATTCGCATCTTCTGGTTGAGCAGGAGCGAAAGAGGCCTCCATCCTTAACGTTACAGAGACACCAGATCAAAGAGTAATCTATTTTCACTAAAAAAAATGGACATGGCTAAGCCTGTTCAGTGGCACAAGGTGGCATGCAAAAAGCAATTTATTTCCCAGTTGTCACACAGCAGACAGAAAAACTGTGAATCAGAAAGCCACAGGCAGTTTTAAGAACGATATCTTAAGCACACACCTGATTTTTCAATCCTACAGGAAAGGGCAGCACATATCCCATCACTAGCTGTATTTATTCCTTCTATTCAAATTGTAACCAGTCTGCATTCTTTTTAAAGAGGGACATTACATATTTTTTTCCCCTTTGAAACTGGCGATTCAGTAACATTTTTCCAAATGTTGCCCTACAGTCCTATGGAGTACTGTTTCAATTTGCATATTAATCTGGGAAGTGCTACGATAGACAGCACGTATAATTGCGGATTGAATGAACTGTGGTCTTCATACTATATTGCCAGCCATGGCAGAATTTCAGCAGGAATTTAAAGAAGGGGAATAAACTACCTGTTCGAAAACTGCCGCTTAAGCTGTTCATTTTTTTTTTTTTACTACGGTGTGCAAGAAAAATAGAAAAACTTCAACAGGAAATATAAAACAAGAAAACAACAACAAAACCTTGTTGTAATTCATATTTTAAAAGGACACTTTTCAGCAGTTGAGTCTTTGCACAAATTGTAACATTTTAAAAAAACAATAAAGTACCATGCTGTGTTCTCAGAACAATACCGGTTTCATTCAAATGGCTGACAAGCATGAAAGATGTAGAATTTCAGCCATTATGGTGACTCTGCCTAAGAGTACTGAAAACCAAGACAATAATGGCTTATTTCAGATATGAAATGAATCAGGGTTTATCTTTTTCCATGATCCAGTAGTTTAAGTCAGCATGTTCTTGCTCAGAAGCTGCCACGATATTTCCATCAGGTTTGAGGGACACTCATTGGAAAAATATAGGCAACGGAACTGTAATGCCATCTCTACTGAAAGTCAGTGGCCCAAAAATAAATTGGTTATCAGGCTTTATAATTCTCAGATTCAAATACAAGCAAGCTTATTCTTTGGTCACATAAAGAGATGGGCCTAACCCCAACACAACTGTGTTTATGGGCCCATATTCTCCATCTTTAGCTTACATCACTTCCGCGTAGGGTTGTCCAACAAGCAAGTTACTATGATACACAGAGCATTAAGAAACCATTAGGTTACTACTTATTGCTCTTTATTAGTGTCTTTGATCTCTTATGTAGCATTTCTTTTACCAAGTACAATCCTGTTTAACAAAATGCCTCCAGTATTAATAAATCTGATATAGTAAAACCTTACATACAGTATTATACTTTTAAGATGTCAAAAGATCCAATGGCATCCATGCTTCAACGTATTAACGCAAATGTCCCTCTGAACTCTGTAGAAACGCTCAAACAGAAGAGTGGTGACTATTTATAGGCAAGTGATCGGCTTCATATAGCATGTTAAGCCATACGTGTTTAAACATGTTTCTTGAACATTATTCCCAAACATCGGTCTGAAAGGAAATCTTGATTGAATTTTCCCCCCTTGAGGCAAGTTTCCTTCATAGGATTGCATATCTGAGAAAAGGCAATTCAAACTACAGAGACCGTCTTTATCTGCTCAAATACAGAATTCATGCGCTTTATGATTGTACCCCACCCAGACAATGCTAACTAGAAATGTAGGCTATTGGTGGGGGAGAGAGAGAGAGAGAGCTTAACAACCAACCCATATTTCCAAGAATATTTTTTTGCTCCTTGTAGCACTATATTAAATACTAATTCTTTTTCATCACATATACAATTTAAAACAATTTAGAATTGTTTTTAAATACATCTTAGTTCTAAAAGCAAAGGGCACTCCTGCTGTTATTCTCAGCAACTATTTTTTTCCAAAAATGATACTTTGAACAAAATGATAATCAAGTCAGAATAGGGGAATTTGACTAGATATATATTTAACAGAATAGATTCTACTAAGTTTTACTGATTTTCTCAGCCATCTGATTCCTAAAGATTCTGCTTTCATCAACCATCTTCCCATAGCTACCTGTTTCTAAGATACCGATTCTGAAGAAATGTTGACAGCCAACAGTTAAATGAGGCAGTTTTGTAACACAGGATGATGGCTGGGGTCATACATTCCCTGAAGGTATAATTCTTTTAAACCAGGTTTGTGGATTGAACTATAGCTGGCTGAATTCACGCATTTTTAAAAAGTAATATTTCCCTGGTTAGATATATGCCATGAAGTAAACCACATGATGGGCCTAATGCAGTATACAGATCTAGTCAATTTACTGATAAGCTGACATATAATCCAAAACGGAAAACAATAGCTTTGCACTGGCGGTTCACACACAGAAATGGCACTAATAATCACAAAATTTTGCAGATCAGAAGCTAGGATGAGCCTAGTTTCCCAATATCTAACATTCTAAAGCAGAGAGACAAAAGCCACGATAGCTAAAAATGATTCCAAGGCATACGAATTATCCCAGGCACGTGTATTTTCCAAACTGCCTTTCTGTACAGAAAGTCACCTTAATCACAACTGCTAAAATTGATGACACAATCACTATTTTGTGATAGGGATGAACATTCTAATACCTGCCCTAAAATAAGCAAGCTGCAATTAAAACCAAAGGACCAATTTCAAATGCACTCTTGCTCATATGAGATGGACCCACCAAATCTGTGGCTCCCAATTCCTCCACTCTGCCAATGTTTTATTCTACGTACTGTACCGTCATAAATCATGGTTTGTAAGCCAAAATGCTTCAGTTCGTACGACAAAGGTGAAACCAAAAGCACCATCTTTGGCTTAGCAGTGGGTTGTTCAAACCTGGCAACTTTTAAGATTTGTGGACTTCCAAAGTCTTAAAAGTTGCCAAGTTTGGAGATCCCGACTCAGCATGATGTATAACTTCCTCATGCCATTTCAAGAACCATGTGTAGTGAAACCTAATGGGGATTATGGCCATTTTACTCCTTGGAAATTTGTCACCATTTCCTTCTGCAATGTGAAACCTGTTAGAATTAGCCATGTTACAAGGAAAAATTAAATTACTCCCTGGCATTTGACCATCCTGGCATATAATCTAATGAAAGGGGAAAAAATACCACATTATCCCTTGAGGATAGAGATCGATCTCCACTGTTGATCACCTGAAGGTCATCAGTGAATCCCTCACATTAGCTAGGGGTAACTAGAATGGTTTCTACGAGATGTTTACTATCATCAGAAATTAGCGTGTATAGGACAAAGGAGGCTGTTTATACAACACAATTTCTGCATTCAGCCTGCTTGCACAGAACAGAGCTTGGATCTGCTAACAGCAATCTAGGCTTCAATGAGTCACTAAGATCTATAATACACGACTACATTTTCTCTTCCTTATGGCCCTCCAAGGCAGAACTCAATGCCATTCTTACCTACCTTATTCACACCTCAAAATTCTCATATCGGGATGCCTGCCACAAGCAGATTAACTTCTGGCCTGTTAGTGTGAAGTGATTAGCAAGCTGAGCATCCGGAACTTGGAAATACTAAGAGTTGCTCAACACAAGCTGAATCAGGAAAAGATTGCAACAGTAGATACAACGAATGACGGGTAGCCCTCTACTTAGTTTGTTTAGTGACCATTTGAAGTTAGAATGGCACTGAAAAAAGTGACTTATGACCATTTTTCACACTTATGACTGTTGCAGCATACCTGGGGTCAAAATTTGGACACTTGTCAATTGGCTCATATTTACGACAGCTGCAGTGTCCTGGGGTCATGCGATCACCTTTTGAGACCTTCTAACAAGCAAATTCAATGGGGAAGCCAGGTTAACAACCATGTTACTAACTTAACTGTGGTGATTCAGTTAACTGAGACAAGATAGGTTTTAAAAAGGGGCAAAATTCACTCAACGGCCAACCTGCTTAACAGAAATGTTTGGCTCAATTGTGGTAGTAAGTCAAGGAAGGACTAACTACACTCCATTGTGCATTATATCATATGCATACAACTATCTCCTTGGATAGAGTCCACTTTCCGCTACAGTAAAAAATTAAAAAGTATTTTGTATTTCTGCATTGAGGGTTTTCTGAGGGTGGAGGGGCAGCACCAGAGTCTAGTAGTAGACAGATGTTCTAAGTCTTTAGAAATGGCATCAGTATGAATAGCCTGTCCCCTTGGGGGCAGGCCCAATGGTTTCAGTTCAAAGATGCAAGCTGCTGCTATCAAATCATTAGTGATGATCGTAAACTGCAAAAGTCAACCTGAGGTTTTACTGCTTTGCAAATTTCCATTAACAATTAAGTCACATGAAAAAGGCAGCAAAAAGGCTTAAAGAAGTTACGTGGCAAAAATAGACCTGGAAGTTTAAAGCTGGCTCTTTTTTCACCCCTTTTTTCAATTCCTACAAGATCAATTAAGCTGGTTTGAACTGCGGTGGCAAACACAAAAGACCGCATGGTTCCAATGAGGGCAGCTCAAGTTCTCATTTCCATTCAGTCACAATGAATGCCTCAAGCTAGCCAGTCTCACAACTAAATTTATCCCAACACCCCTACAGAGGAAAGAGAAATAAAAAAATTATATTCAAAGATGATTTGAATGCACAGTAATCTTTGCAGGAAAAGAGATTCTCCAGAGAAGATACCAATAATTGAATTTTATCTAAGATGTAACAAAAAAAGTACAAAGTGACAAGTTAGGCACAATTTGTACAGTATCTTCAAAATGAAAAAGCTACAAGGTCTTCAATTAAATCTAAGGGAAAGTATATTTCAGAAGACTGCCATGTAAGTATTCATTTTAAGAGAACTGTGTGAATTTTGTATTAATACTGACAATCTGGCATATTGTGGTTTGAGCTTAGCGTGGCACTATCAACCCAGCCAAATCTGGTTTAATAAAACTAAGGTTAAACTGGCTTAGCAGGATAGATGAAGGCCGCCACTGGGAGGTTTCTTTATCCGAAGCAATAATTTAAAACTGTGTCCACCAATCCCTGTTATAACACAGCACATAATTGTAACGTTATCGCAACCCATCTGGAAGATGACAAGACCAGAAAGGCTTCAAGGAAATTTATAGATTGTGCACCAACAGTTGCAACATTCTCATTATCCTAAAAAACTAAGATGTGACTCTTCTGGATTAACCCCCAGTTTCGTACAATGAAGGCAGCATAAAGGTAGAAGTGAAGCTGCAAGAGCAGTAAGGCTACCAGTTTCATTTTATCAGCCGCTTAGGATTATTTCATCAAGCAGGCACAAGATCAAGACTGAATTTCACAGTATTCTTCCAATATCTGCAAGCTTCAGTCGCACAAAAGCCTGGCGGCCTACTTTGGGCTATATCTCAGTTCTGAGAAGCCAGCCTTCAGCAGATAAGCTCACAAGGAACGAAGGAGATAAGGCTAGGAAAAACCCTACTTTGTAGCTTCTCCTTAATTTGGATATTAGTTTCTTTGCCCCCCTTGAAATCTCCCAGTCTTCCCAAGATGCCAGAAAGCCAGGCGAGCTGCATGGGGCAGTAATGTTCGAGAGGAGGTCAGGGCGCATTGCAAGCTTAGCTGAAATCATGGATGTGGGGAAGCAGCAGAGGCTTTTAAACATCTCTCTCTTCCCCCTCCCAGTCATATGGCCGGTCAGGGTTCCTCCATCAGCTGGTGTTATGACATCACCCCATTTCTCCCCCCCTCACCTTCTGTCGCCTTTTCCCAAAGCAGCCTATCTCCTTTTCTTCCATGTCTCCCTTCCCCTTCAAATTCCACGGATGAGCCAACCAAAAAGAGCAAAGGACCCTCCTCAAAATACCTCCCCCCCTTTCTTCCCTCCCTCCGAGAAGGCAGGACGGTTCTGGCTCCAGCCAGACTGGTGTTCCACCCTTCACCTGGGCAGGAACATCTCTGCAGCCACTTGAGGCCAGCCAGCTGCTTAATGGAGGGTGGGTTTTTTTTTTGGGGGGGGGGGGGGGGGAGGAAAGAGAGGCAAGATCCTTTCCCTCTTTTTACACTGGAGGAAAAAAAAAAAAAGCAATCGGATGTCACACAGATGCTGCCAGCCCAGTGGCACTGAAAGGGGGGGGGGGGGGGGAAGCTTTTTTAAAAAAAAATTGTGAAACAATAAAAGGGGACTACCCCCCCAAGCCCAAGGCACCCAATGGGGGTGGGGGGGGGGAGAAACCTGTTGGTTTATCCCCCCCCTCCTGCAGGGGGGGGGCTTCCAAAGCGAGGGTGGGGTGGGAGAGGAATCTACTGGATCCTTCCAAGCAGGGTGGGGCTCCCCCAAGCAGCGGAGGCAGAGAGAGAAAAGACGACATTGCCAAAAGCCACTTTGCCCTTCCCAATGCGCCAACCTCACCACCAGGACGGCGGGGCTGGGTGGCATTTCCCGACAATGGCACGACGACTTCTTCTTTTTTTTGGGTGGGGGGGGGAAAGGAAAGAGAAAGCAAGGATTCTTTTTTTTTTTAAAAAAAGATCAAAGCAGCCTTCCCCAGCGGGGAGCCAGATTCCAGCTCCCATCCTCCCCAGCCTGGCAGCCTGCCACCCCCCTGCTTGGGGGGGGGGGGAGGCTTATAGACGAGCCTTCACGCCTGCAGCCCCCTCCCCGGTTTTTTTTTAAAAGCTATATCTTTCCTCCTCCCTGCCCTCCTTTGGAGACCCTCCCCAATTCAAAGGGCTAGAAGCGCCCCCCCCTTAGAAAGCCCGGTGGGTGGTGCGAGGGGGCAAGGCCTGCAGATGGAGGGGGGGGTCCCCGACCCCATGGTAACAGCCACCCCACCCCACCCCACCCCATTTTCCTTCCCTGTCCCCCTCCCCTCTAAGGTGTGCTGCCGGGGGGCCTCACCGCTGAAGATCATGGCGGCCGAGGCGCCCATGACGGCGAAGAAGGGGGAGTACTCGGGGCCGGCCGGAGCATTGACCATGGTGGAACCGGGTGAGGGGCGAGGAAGAGGACGACGACGACGACGACGGTGGTGGTGGTGGTGGTTGCTGCTGCTGCTGCTGCGACGCCGCCGCGGTCGGGGAACCTGAGGGGGGGGAAAGGAGGGGGGTTGCTGCTGACACTGCTCGGCTTCTCTTCCGCGCTTTCGCTGCGCCGCCCGGGAACGAGGCAAGATGGCGGGGCGGCGTCAGCGGCCTGGGCGGTGGTGTCGACACGACGATAGTCCTGCGCGGACGGTCCTCCGCTGCGCCCGCCGCTGGCTCTAAATACCCAGCCGCCGCAGAACAAAATGGCGGTGGAGCCCTGCGTCACGTGGCCCGCCGCTGGCTCCGCCCCTCCTCCTCCTCCTCCTCCGCCCCCCTCCCGCTCATACTGCTTTCCCTTCTCTTCCGCTTCTCGGCTGGGTTTTTTTTTTTTTTTTAAACATGGAATATACCAAAGTGAGGTTTGGGGTGGGGGAACACGTCTTTGGAAAACGGAGACAGCCGTTTTGAAAGCGCAGAGGGCGGTTTTTCTTACGCTTATATCGTGTAAAGGAAGGAAGGGGTTTTATTGGGCTGTCGTCCGAGCGATGAAATGGAGCGCGGAAGATCGGAGGGGGACGGGACTTGGCCTTCTGGGCTCCCCTTCGCTACGACGGGGGTGGTTTTCACCCCGACAAGGCTCGTCGGATCTAGTCTGAACGCGCTTGAGGATTTTCCCCCCCATCCTGATGAGCGTGATTCAGCGCTGATTAGCATAAGGGGCGGAGCCAGTGAGAGAAGGGCGGTCCTCTTTCTGTTCCTCTTCTGTTTTTTTGCAAAACTGGCTGGATAATCCGGATATATCAATCGGGATTTAATCGGCAGTAAATCAAGATTAGCATTTATATGATTCGTTTCTCTTGGAGCAACTATAGGAGGAAGATTCTGCAAGCAACTTCCTGGCACCCTGTTATCTTCCAGATGTTATTTGGGCTACAGTTCCCCAGAAGCCCCCAGCCTGAACATCTGGGTTAAGGAAAAGACTGATTTAAAAAAGTTAAACCTATTTACTGTGTCAGGAGCACAGGGTGGGGTTTTGCTTCGTTATATTTCCAAATGAACAATGCAACAAAATGTGAGGCCCTAAAACACTCCCAGGCAGGTTGCAATTCTACACAAAGCATGGCAATCTTTAAATAAATAGAGCCTGTCAAAGAAGGTCCTTGATTGGACTGTTGGTTGGAATGTATGATGGCCTTGGAGAAAGTGACTTGTGACCCATTCTTCCAGTTACCACCTTGCACCACCTAATGGTTACGTGTTGCAATTCAGCTGCTTGCAACTGTTTGAAAGGCTGGAAAATGCCTTTCTTCTGAGGGCTCGATTTTCCAGCTGGGAGAACTCCGGTGCAAGGACACAGACAACTGCTTGGAAGCTGGTTTATTTTTCAGGAAGGCAAGAGATAGCAAGAAGTCTGCATTCCTGGGGCTAGCCATCTTTGTATAATAAACCCCTGATTTTTATACCTTTTCTCCTTTTGTGTGTGTGTGCTTGTGTTTGTATTTCTTAATGTTTTAAATCCTGTCAGGGGTTGTCTTCATTTCCGCCAGAGGGTAAACTCCGCGGGGTGGTTTGATTGGATTATCAGTTTCATCCTAATGTTTTCTTATATTTGTTTTGTGGCAATCTCCTGTCTGCTATGGAATTTATTTTGTGTCTTTTGTCTATTTGTTTTGCTGATTTGGCATGATCTGTTGTTTGTAAGGGATTTCTTTTTCTTGTTTCCCTAGCTTTCTTAATTACTTGGCTTTTGTCTAGGGGGCTTCTTTCAATACCTTTTATTAAATCTCTTTTCCTATGCAAGTTTGTTTTATGGCTGGCCTGATGTTCCCTTTGGGCTTTTCCTGCTTGGGTGTCACCACTGTCCTCATGAAGTTCCCTTTCCACACAACCAAATTGCATTTATGATGGTTGGAGGGTCTTGCAGTGGCTAATCACAATTTGTAATCTTCCCAGCTGACAAACAAAGTTAACTGGGGAAGTTGGACTTCCAGAATAGAATAGAATAGAATAGAATAGAATAGAATAGAATAGAATAGAATAGAATAGAATAGAATAGAATTCTTTATTGGCCAAATGTGATTGGACAGACAAGGAATTTGTCTTTGGTGCATATGCTTTCCATGTACATACAAAGAAAAAAAATACATTAATCAAGAATCATAAGATACAACACCTAATAGATTACTAAATAAGCAATCAAATCATACTAGGAAACAAACAATATATGCATTTGTAAAGATACAAGCAACAAGGTTATAGTCATAAGTGATAAAAATGGTTCTGGGAACTGAAGTCCACATACATTAAAGCATACTGGCCAGGGAATTCTGGGAACTGAAGTCCATAAATGTTAAAGCACCCTAACTAGGGAAGTCTGGGAATTGCAGTCCATGCCTCTTGTATAGGGATGGGCAATTAATTTTCTCCAGGGATCACATAAAAAATTGGGCCTCTTGTTGGGGCAGGCTGAATAGTGCTGCAAAGGTATCTAGGCATGAATACATCCACATACGTAAATTTTAAAAAATGTTGCTTTCAAAATAAAAGCAATCCTTGCATGCTGGACAGGGACAGCCAAAGAATCAGATGTGGCCTGGCTGGGGAATTCTGGGAATGGATGTCCACACATGTGAAAGCCTTCTGGCTGGGGAATTCTGGGAGTTGAAGTCCAGACCTCTTAAAGTAGAGAAACACTAAAACCCCGGGGTTACATTGGTATTTACATGGCATTAATTAATATACCCCTTTTTGGTTGATTATCTTGCGGTTCAAATTTGGTGCTTGGCATCTCAGCATTCAAATTCCCCAGTTCTGTGGATTGGCTTTACAATAAAACTGGAAGAGATGCCTTCCTTGCTTTATTATTTCTGTATCTCCCTTTTCCATTTTGTATCCGCTACAGATTTTTCCTCTGGCTCTCCTGCTGCGAGAGCTCCCATCTATCCTTAATCCATCACTGGAAGCAGGCAAGCTGCTTTTAATACTGAGCGGATGGTATGTGACCATTCTGTAGTGTAATTGGTGGATCATTTGGACTCACTGCATGAGAGACAGACTGTGCCAAATGCTGGCAGTGGGGGTAGGGGGGTAACCTCTTTTGGATTGTTTAACGTAAAGTACGACGTCGAGGCGAGGCGCTTGCAAAGCAATGCTTCCGAACCATTGCTCTGTGCTTCCTTTACATGTGCTAAAGAGAAGTGTTAACATGGACATATGTTATCTCTCTATTGTGACCTGGATTGCCCCCATTACATAGACGAAGGTTTCTCAATCTTATCAATTTTAAGAGGCGTGGACTTCAATCCCCAGAATTCCCAAGCATACTGGCCAGGGAATTCTGGGCATTGAAGTCCACACACCATAAAGTGGCCGAGAGTGAGAAATACTGCTGTCCTTCATAATAGAAGCAGCAGCATCTTAAATCGTCATTCTTTCTAAACAAGCAAACAATGATTCGGGAATAAGGAATAAACAGAGGCTGGGAAATCTCAGAATTGTCCACAATTGCTCTTTGCTTTCTTTCCAGGCTGATTGAAGGGCATTTAAAGGTTATCAGAGGTTTTCTCACAAGAAAAGAAGTAATGGGTGTGTGGAGACAGGATTTTTTGCAAACATTCCTGATGAGATTTGGATTATTTTAAGAGTAGAGCCCTGTATTTCTTCAATACAGAAAGATAGTTCTCATACTGCCGAGATCTGCTCCATTTTTTATTACTCCAGTTGGTGTAAGACTGGTATTTCACTGAAAGATTGACATGACGTAGAAGCGCAGAAGTTAGATAAAAGAGTAGTTATGTTATTGGCACAATTCATTTTTCTTTTCACCGTTCGTAATTATTTTTCAGGTTTAACACTACTGAATGTCGATTGTTTTTATGCACGGCCATATTCCTTCGCTCAGAGTCTTGATGTAGAACACCCAAAGTTGTTTAGAGGGGGCCGTTCTATGGGTTCTGTCAAATAAATACATGATTTCAATCACGGGGGAGAACCAAGAATAATTGGCTAAAAGGTCAATGGAAATAGGTTGTTTTCGAACCTATGTCATGCGATGTCCCAATTTTTCCGAGCAAACTTTCAGACTTGTGAACTTTGCCAACATAAAGCACAATTTAGTTATTGATGTCCCACCTTTATGATTTTTTTACAAACAACTCAAGGCAGCAACCATATCCAACACACCTTCCTCCTCCTATTTTCCCCACAACAATAACCCTGTGAGGTGAATTGGGCTAAGAGAGATTACCTCAAGGTCAACTTTCATGCCTATAGGGCAGGACCAGGAAATGATGGGATTTTGACTTATATGTTTAAAAATCCTAATATCCGTAGAATCCAAATATCAGGGTTTTGTTTAGTAGAGCTTGAGACTGTGGATTTCTTTTGATACTCAAATGCTCATGATTCCTTAGTCATATCTGTGGAGGTTCTGAGCAAAGAGCTTGACAATGTCTAAGAGATATTCAAGCAAACTATCTTGTTCAATCTTGGAGGTTTCCCTCTTTAAAGCAAGCAAACAAACAAATGGATTAAAGCAAGATTTCCTGATCTGCTGTCCTTCAAATGCATGGGAAAATCCAGTGCAGTGTTTCTACAGTTGGTTTTAAAAACCCGTGGTATGAACGCTAGAGCAATCTGATATGGGGACAAATCTGATGTAATACTAAAACATCTGGAATTGCCATATGTTTCTATTTCCAGCCGTTTAAAAGCATGTTAGAAGATTGAGATAGTTCTCTATTAATATTGCCTGGGTCCCTTCTTTCTTCAGTTCCAGTTCATTATTGTCACTAGGATTTTATTAATTTTTGTTTTTTTACCGGATACTCACTATATTATGGTTCATCGCATGGCCAGCCAGATGTTCATATTAGATTTGGCGTTTTTCTTATTTTGACGGTTGGTTGCACAGTCAGCCAGATATTTTAGATATTTGGATTTGGCATTTTTGTCCACCTATCGAGTCCTTCCCAAGGACCTGGGATAGGCAGATGTGGCTGTTTGATGGTGTTAAAGATATCGTTGCAAGATGTGAGCTGTTCCAAGTCCAGGCGCCTTTTTTTGCAATTGACGGGCTGTGATTTTTGTCAACAATTATTATTTTCTCCTTGGTTCATTACCTGGGAGTTGTTACATTTGATCAGGGCTGCCAGGTTGCACAATGGTTTTGTTAGAGCAGCATAGCAAATGGTAGAAGGGTCAATTCCAAACCTCTTGCTGTAATCCCAGCACAATTCAGCTGCTGCTGTTGATGCATTGAGGGGGAGGGAAGAGGATGAAGTACTTGGATGAGAATCTTGTGAAACGAGCTGTGCAGTACTACACATTTTTTCCTTTTTGCCTGTTGCATTTGTCGGCTCTGATTTCTCAGCAGCAAACAGACTGCACAGCTCATCTTTCTAGCTGCTTCCTCATTCTGCTACCCAAAGATTTGGTTTTTTTCTGAAATCACATGAGCCTTCCTTGAATAAACTCAAATTAGGGCCAGCAGGCTTCCCTCTTTATAAATCCTTCCCTAGGCTATAATTTGGAGGCTTATGCAAATCTTAGTTCTAATCTTGGAGTCCTAGTAGACACTTAAATATGAGCCAGCTGTGTGCTGCAGTTACCCAAAAAGCCAACACAGTTCTAGGCTGCATCAACAGAGGGATAGAATCAAGATCACGTGAAGTGTTAATACTACTTTATGAGGCCTTGGTAAGGCCATATGCAGCGGCTCAGTGGCTAAGACACTGAGCTTGTCAATCAGAAAGGTCAGCAGTTCAGCGGTTTGAATCCCTAGCGCCACAAAACAGAGTGAGCTCCCATTCCTTGTCCCAGCTTCTACCAACCTAGCAGTTCGAAAGCACGTAAAAAATGCAAGTAGAAAAATAGGGACCACCTTTGGTAGGAAGGTAACAGCATTCTGTGCACCTTCGGTTTTTAGCCATGCCGGCCACATGACCACGGAGACGTCTTCGGACAGCGCTGGCTCTTCAGCTTTGTAATGGAGATGAGCACCGCCTCCTAGAGCCGGAAATGACTAGCACGGATGTGCGAGGGGAACCCTTTACTTAAGAGTAGACCACACACTTGGAATATTGCATCCAGTTTTGGTTGCCACAATATAAAAAAAGATGTTGAAACTCTGGAAAGAGCGCAGAGAAGATTAGTGGGCTGGAGGCTAAAATCTACGAAGAACAGTTTGCAGGAACTGGGTACGTCTAGTCGAATGAAAAGAAGGACTAGGGGTAACATGATAGCCATCTTCCAATATTTGAGGGGCTGCCACAAAAAAAAGAGGGGGTCCATTTGTCTGAAATGGCATAGGATTTCCTACTTGAGCAGGGAGTTGGATTAGGAGACTCCCAAGGTCTCTTCCGGCTTCTGTTCTTCTATTATTCTGGGTCAACCTATGTTTCCAAAGCACCTGAAAGCAAGACAAGAAACAAGGGATGGAAACTAATCAAAGAGAGGAGCAACCTGGAATTATGGAGAGAAACTTCCTAACAGGGAAGACAATCAACCAACGGAACAGAAGTTGCCCTCAGAAGTTGTGGGAGCGCCATCACTTGAGACTTTCAAGAAGAGACTTGGACTGCCATTTGTCAGAAATGGTGTAGGTTTCCTGCTTGGGCAGGGGGGTTGGACTAGATGACCTATGAGATCCCTTCCAACTCTGATTATCTGTTCTCAAAACCATCACAAGCTCTGGATGTGGGTTGGGCTGAGAGAAAACATGACGGGCCCAAAGTTTTCAGTTTTCATGGGTGAGGCTGGACTTGGATCTGGCTGTTTCCAGTCCTTCCTCAACCCCTGAACCTCTCCCTCACGCTGGACTGGTTGTCCAGCAGCAATCCCGGATGAGTGTGCTTGTTGGAGCTTCTTACCGCGAGGAACAAAACAGCGCCGAGGTTTACAGTAGAAACACTGCACAGCGCATTCCAATAAAGTTGATCTGGGTGGCACCCAGCAACCAGCCGTCATCCAGGAGACCATAGTGTGGCACAAGGCACGGAGTGTATTCTTCCATCAGGGCTGGATAGAGTTGATAGGGTAAACATGGGACGTGCCCATCGGGGGTGGGCTTCAAAATTGTTCTGCCTGGTTGCTGGGTGGGCATGGCCATGGCGGGCGTGGCCTAATTGGCCTCCTGCATCACGGCAGGGGAGGGGGCTTTATGCCCTCCCCAGGTTCCAGAGGCTTTTCTTGAGCCTCTGGGAGGGGAGGGGCAGGATTGGAGCGGGATTTGGGGGGGTCTCTGAACTGCTCCAGAACCTCTCCCGAACCCCTGCGAGCCCCCGGCAGCCTATCCCTGATACCCATCCATGCACAGCAATGGGTGATAGCTGCAGCTGCAGAAATTCCTGCCTTCTACACTGGATCCTCCGTACAGTTTAGTCCTCGACTTATGGCTACAATTGGGACCAGAATTTCCATAGCTAAGCGATCCTCTTTTGCGACCTTCCGCCAAGCCAAGCCAGCTAGGGAAGCCAAGATTCGCTTCACAACTGCCTTGATGAACGACGACGGTGGCAAGAAAGATCGTAAAACGGGGCATATCTTACCGAACAAAATTCAACTCTCGCTTAGCAACATAAATGTTCGGCTCCATTGTGGCTGTAATTTAAACCAAGGACTACCTATATTTCACCAGAGCCTATTCGTATCGAGTCATGTTTATCTGGATTTCTAATTATTTTTTTCTCCCCAGGGCAGAGAGAGAGATGAGGGCAGAGCAAGCTAAATGAACAATCCCAGCAAGTTTGGCCTGAGCAAAACCAGTTATGAATCTCAGTGGGATTAAACAGAGAAAACCAGCTCTTTATCCCACTTGGAACACCTCTTGCTGTGAATTGGGAGTGGATTATAGATAATCAGAGTTGGAAGGGACCTCGTAGGTCATCTAGTCCAACCCACCATCCAATCGGGAGACCCTACACCATTTCTGACCAATCTCTTCTTGAAGGTCTCAAGTGATGATGCTCCCACAACTTCTGAGGGCAAGTTGTTCCATGGGTTGATTGTTCTCACTGTCAGAAAGTTTCTCCTTATTTCCAGGTTAAATCTCTCCTTGTTCAGTTTCCATCCATTATTCCTTGTCTGGCCTTCAGGTGTTTTAGAAAATAGCTTGTTTTAGCCTCCAGTCCCCTAATCCTCCTGGTTGCTCTTCTCTGCACTTTTTCTAGACTCTCAACATCTTTTTTATAATGTGGTGACCAAAACTGGATGCAGTACTCTATGTGTGGTCTTACTAAGGCTTTATAGAGTGGTATTAGTACCTCACTTGATCTCGATTGGATCCCTCTGTTAATGCAACTTAGGACCTGCTCCTTGGTCTAGAGTCCTAACAAAGATTTTACAACAAGCATGGAAATAATGGAATTCAGCCTCTGCAGGGTAGGGGATATATGAATATGTCTCTTTTCCAGACTTTTGCTGTGGATAGCTTTAGCATATCCATGAGCTGTCAGTTGTTGCTATGGTTATTTGCCGAGCTGAATCCAGCAATCACTCTTCCGAATCTCTCAGGGATGAGCTAACCAAGTCTACCTGTTGACTATTTGACCGCTTAAAGGTGGAAAATGCACGTAATAAAAATAAATAAATAAAATCAGGCGCGATTCACTTAAGAACCATCTTGCTTAGCAACAGAAATTCTGCTTCCCGTTGTGGTTGTACGCCGAGGACTATCTGGGTCTTCCTTCGGGTCAAATTCAAAAGAAGAGGATGGCCTGGGTTAAAACCAAAGTGTTATTATAACCCAGGACTCTCTTGCAGTGGTGGGATTCAGCCAGTTCGCACCAGTTTGGGAGAACTGGTTGTTAACTTTCTGAGCAGTTTGGTGAACTGGATGTTGGAAGAAATCATTAGGGCAGAGAGCCATTTGTAATTCTCGCTCTTCTAAATCACGTCGCGTTTACTTTTTTCCGCACTACGAATGACACTCGTCCATTCTCAACTCAAAGATTTAATCTCAAAAAACACTAGACATTTCGGGCCATGGATCTCCTGAAAGTCCGTTGGTAGGTGCAGGTTTCGAAGAGGAAACGCTGGCGAAAATTTCATCACAGAATCTTCCTAAGGAAACCCAAAGGCCTTATGTAGGGTTTATGGTTACATTCTTCTGGTTTTCAAAAGGCAAGTGGAACGCTCCAGAGATTGCTTCCACCAAAGCCTACAGTGTGGAAAGCCATCAAGCCAAGTTTGCCATGCAGGTACGTCCTCGAATTACGACCCCCCCGATTGAACCCCACGTTTCTGTTGCTGAGCAAGACAGTTGTTTAAGTGGGCTTGGCCGCCATTTTACAACTTTTCTTGCCACAGTTGTTACGCGAATCACTGCAGTGGTTAAATAATACAGCTGTGAGGCGAAGATGGCTTCCCCAGTGACTTTGTCGGAAGGCCACAAGAGGGAACCACATGACTCCAGGACCCTGCAACTGTCATAAATATGAGTCAGTTGCCATGCACCCGAATTTTGATCATGTGGCCATGGAGATGCTCCAACGGTTGTTAAGTGTGAAAAACGGCCATAAGTCACTTTTTTCCAGGGCCGTTGAAACTTTGAATGGCCACTAAATGAACTGTTGTCAGTCAAGGACTACTTGTATTCCTTCTCTTCCTGCCTGTATTCTTTTTGCAGCATTCAAGGAGAAACTAGTTTCCCTCTAAGATCAGGATTCAATTCAATGGTAGATTTCTTGTTATGATCCTTCTGTCCTCTTCTCACCCCCAAAAAAATCTGCTTTAAAACTTTGGCAGGTATGCGTTCCACTTTTCTACTCTGTACGAAACCTGATAATACATTCAGAGTGGAGCTGGCAGGAACCTTGGAGGTCTTCTAGTCCAACCCTTGGCTTAAGCAGAAGACCCTATACTAATTCAGGCAAGTGGCTATCCAGTCTCTTCTTAAAAACCTTCAGTGTTGGAGCACCCACTATTTCTGGTTGCAAGCTGTTCCTCTGGTTAATTGTTCTGTCAGGAAATTTCTCCTTAGTTCTAGCTTCTCTCCTTGATTAGTTTCCACCCATTGCTTCTTGTCCTGCCCTCAGGTGCTTTGGAGAAGAGCTTGACCCCCTCTTCTTTGGGGCAACCCCTCAAATACTGGAATACTGCTATCAGGTCATCCCTAATCCTTTTCTCTAGACTGGTCACACCTAGTTCCTGCAACTGTTCTTCAATGTGTTTTAATCTCCAAGCCTTTAATCATCTTAGTTGCTCTTCTCTGCAGTTTTTCCAAAGCCTCAACATCTTTTTCGTAATGTGGTGACCAAATCTGGATGCAGTATTCCAGGCGGAATGCCATAGCAGTGCGAGAATAGTGTGTGAATACGCCTTGGAAACCGCAAATAGAACTGCAAATTCCTTTCCTGCCAGTGTAAAAAACTGTGCATCATTTTTTTCACCTGCCTTCCTCACCGTCAGAGTTAACCCTGTCAAGATCACATGAAGAAGCCTTGGATAGCCAGAAATGACTCACCCTTGGTTACTAATTTCTAGAGGAGACAGATTGAAGTTAATGATTATTGTACTCTAGGCATGCTATTTTGCAGCCCAATGTACCTTCGCCTGGTACAGGTATTCCTCAACTTACGATCACAATTGAGACCAACGTTTCTGTTGCTAAGCGAGACAGCTGTTAAGTGAGTTTTGCCCCATTTTATGACTTTTCTCACCACAGTTGTTGAGTGAATCACCGCAGTTATTAAGTGAGTAACACAGTCGTTAAATGAATCTGGCTTTGGGAGATGACCAGGCTGAGCCTGAAGGAGGGGTCAAATGTGTTATAAGTCATGCCTGCAAGAGATCTTAGTCCAACCTACCTTGAATGCCTTTCTTATCTCCCACTCATTTCCCTTGACCGCTAGTTGGTCAGATTCTTGTAGAGAGCTCAAGCTTGCCATAAATCTTTGTCCTCATTTGAATTGTCTGAATCTCCTGATTTTCCTGGATCTTAACACTGGCTTCCCCACTGGTTTTGCTTGTCAGAAGATCTCAAAAGGTGATCTTATGACCTCAGGACACTGCAACCGTCATAAATAGGAATCAGTTGCCAAGCATGTGAATGTTGATCACATGACCGTGGGGACGCTCCACAGATGTAAGTGTGAAAAGCAGTCATAAGTCATCTTTTTCAGCGCCATTGTAACTTCAAATGGTCACTAAACATACTGTTTGTCAGGACGCCGGTATCCACCCCCATTCAAATCATGAGTCTCTAGCCGTAGGAGTGAACATGCCGGCGCTACCTAGGTGCAGCCGACTCTGAGACACATGATTTTCACCCTTGTCCCTGGTCTTCCCTCCACCCCCTGGATGTATATTCTCCAATGGGACACATCCATAGCCAAAAGTCATTGATCATGCTCTCCAGTAATAATCTTGCATGCCAACAGCTTTGGCTGCCTAGCAATTATCTGAAACATTTAAGGAATGCATTACTTCCCCCCCCACTCCCTTTCTGATGTCAATTCTAAAAGACCAGATAAATATTTTTGAGTTGACACTGTTGGCAGTTGAGGATTACCTGGCAGGGCCTGTCACCTACCACATTTTAACTCCCATATTTTCTATGGGGTTGCTTTTGACTCACAAAAGTTCAACACTTGCATGCACCACTGAGTCTTCGGTGAGAATGTTTCACGGAGGCCTCGAGTGCTCTGTCCGTAATTTTGCGTTCATCTCGAATCTGTAGATATCATCTTCTTGCCCATAGGGCATTCGATTGAAGTTCCCACTGTAGTAAAGTAAAATAATCACGTTAAAAGTAAAAATAATCATGTTGAATTTGATTCTGATGAAGTTTTCTTGGCAACATTTCAGAAGTGCTTTTGTTTTTTTATTGTATTCTTCTGGAATGGTTATTTAAACATTTAAATAAAGATTTAACCTGGAAATAAGGAGAAACTTTCTGACAGTGAGAACAATCAACCAATGGAACAGCTTGCCCTCAAAAGTTGTGGGAGCGCCATCACTTGAAACTTTCAAGAAGAGATTGGACTGCCATTTGTCAGAAATAGTGTAGGGTTTCCTGTCTGGGCAGGGTGTTGGACTAGATGACCTACAAAATCCCTTCCCACTCTGACTATCTGATATCTGTTACCTTGGCTAGAATTTCCATGCTGCTTTGTGGATGCATTTGAAAGTTTCATACAAAAGCAAATTTCCCCCCTAAGTTCTTATTGAGATCTTCAGTGAGGAGAAATCAAAACAAATACGGATATATTTTTTAAAAGGCTGTCTCTTGATGGAGTTAGGATCAGGCCTGGGGTTGTTTTGGGTTCCTCTTCATTTGTGGACATGGAAAGCAAATATCCACCCATTACAAGTCATCTCTGGTTGCATCTGGCTTTGAAGTATCAGCTGTGGTACATCATGCTCTCCTAGTCTGTTTGCTTGGATGATTTTGCAAAGTAGCTTTCCAGATAATAGTTTGGCCTTAATCTTGAAATGCATCAGGAAAAGAAACTATTGAAGATGTTGGCAAAATAGTTTGCAGGCAACGTATTTTGTTGGAAAACTAAACTGGTTAGAGGCTCTTTCAACCAGCTTCTTTAGTTCCCACTGTACTTGCCTCGTACTTTAACAATTTAATTCATTGAGTTGCCCATGCAACATACAACTCATGGTGGCATAATAGCAGTAGAAGCCACAATTACAGCTAGTCCTCAACTTATGACCACAGGTAGTCAATTCAGTTTATTACAGTCGTAGACCAGAGACCAGAACAAATAAAAACACTCAGTAAATATACAATTACAAATTTGAGTATAAAATAATTGCACCCAAAATTTCCATTGCTAAGCAAGACTGCCGTTAAATGAGTTTTGCCCTATTTTATCACCTTTCTTGCCACAGTTGTGAAGTGAATGACTGCAGTTGTTAGTAACACAGTTGTGAAGTAAATCCAGCTTCCCATTTGCTAGTCAGAAGGTCGCAAGAAGTGTTCATGTGATTCCGGGACGCTGCAACCATCATAAATATAAACCAGTTGCCAAGCATCCAAATTTTGATTACAGGGATGCTGCTACGGTTGTTAAGTGTGACAAACGGCCATAAGTCACTTTTTTTCAGTGCTGTTGTTAACTTTGTAAAGGTTCCCCTTGCACATCCGTGCTAGACATTTCTGGCTCTCAGGGGCGGTGCTCATCTTGGTTACAAAGCCGAAGAAGAGTCAGCGCTGTCCGAAGACGTCTCCGTGGTCACGTGGCTGGCATAACTAAACGCCGAAAGCGCACGGAAGGCTGTTCCCTTCCCACCAAAGGGGTCCCTGTTTTTCTACTTGCTTTCGAACTGCTAGCTTGGCAGAAGCTGGGACGAGTGACGGGAGCTCACCCTCTGACATGGTGCTAGGGATTCAAACTGCCAAACTGCCGACCTTTCTGGTCGACAAGCTCAGCGTCTTAGCCACTGAGCCACCACGTCCCTTTAACTTTGAATGGTCCCTAAATGAATGGTTGTATGTCAAAGACTGGCAGTATTACTATTTTGGGGATTGTCTCGCTTGTTGTAATCCTGCTGGACAAGACCTGTTGCACTGCTGTCTGTGGAGGACAAGATATCCTCTCCTCAGATCTGATGTTCAGCTGAGCAGCATCATATTGGGAGTTTTGGGGAAACCCAGCTAAGGGGACGATGTTCTCCATGGACACTGAAGGACTCAGCCATCAGGCCAAGTTAAGGGTGCAGAAGGGACTGTGGCACTCTAGTTTTTCCACACAACTTTTTGCTCGCCGTGTGGCATCTGATGCCCAAGAGAGCTGCCTTGCTCTGTCTTTTGAGACCCCCACCTGTATTGCCCAGTTTGCATCTACTGTTGTGTGTTACACTTGCAAGCTATGTTTTGTGTCTCTAAACAATAAAGACCAAGGCATGGAGACCAACCAGCCAATCTAAATAAACCTCCTAAACCTCCAGAAACTGTGGGTTCTCCATCACTGGAAGTCTTCAAGAAGAGACGGGACAACCATTTGTTTGAAATGGTTATAGGGTCTGCTCTGGTTGGAACCAGAAGACCTCCAAGGTCCCTTCCAACTCTGTAGTTTTTTTATTTTTTTATTTTTAAAGAGTTTTTTTTTATGTTTAACAACAAACATAAACATAACTCTGTAGTTGTTTTTCTTGTTTCATTTTAGCAGCAGAGCTTCTCTGAGGACCCAACTTCTCAGAATCTTTCCTTACAAGTAGCCTCTACCCTCTCTAATTATTCCATGATTCATCACATGAGGAGTTTCCACAGAGTCTTTTTTCCTGCTTGTGGTTTTCACTTCCCCATTTTTTTTCTTCTTCTTTGCCTTTCTGGCAGGGTGTTTCCAAGATAGGTCTGTTGCAATCAGGGGCACAGCAGCCACACATTTTGCTAAGGAAGAAGGCTTTACATGACTTAAAGCAATGCCATTTGAATCCCTTTACCTGTTTAGATAGATAGATTAGGTAGGTGGGTAGACAGACAGACAGACAGACAGACAGACAGACAGATAGATAGATAGATAACTGATAGATAGATAGATAGATAGAGACAGACATATAAATAGAAGATAGATAGATGATAGCTAGCTAGCTAGCTAGCTAGCTAGCTATAGACATATAGATAGTGGATGATAGATTAGATAGGTGGGTAGATAGATAGATAGATAGATAGATAGATAGATAGATAGATAGATA